>VXAZ01008127.1:947820-1005446 GCA_013399875.1 Gymnorhina tibicen | reverse complement strand
GTCTGGAGCGGGTGTGGAATGAGCCTGGGCCGGGTGAGGGATGTGTCTGGGGCAGGTGTGGAATTAACCTGGTGTGGGTGAGGGATGTGTCTGGGGCGGGTGTGGAATTAACCTGGGGCGGGTGAGGGATATGTCTGGGGCGGGTGTGGAATTAACCTGGTGTAGGTGAGGGATGTATTTGGCACAAGTAAGGGATGTATTGGGTTCAGGTGAGGGGTGTACTGAGCCCAGGTGAGGGATGTACCTGGCGCAGGTGAAGGACGCATTGAGCTCAGGTGAGGGATGTACCTGGTGCAGGTGACAGGGGCACAGGTGGTGACACTGGTCATCCCCAGTGTCCCCTCCCTCTCGCAGGTGCTGCCGCTGCTCCGCTCCCTGGGTGCCACCGGGCTGCTGCTGGAATATGAGGACACCTTCCCGTACACGGGGCCGCTGGAGCTGCTGCGGGCACCCCACGCCTACAGGTACTGCCGTGTACCCCACACGTAGCTTTGGATACCCGCAGGGGCCCCGGGGCCGTGCCCAGCGGGCACTGACGTGTCGCTGTCCCGCAGCCCTGTGGAGCTCCGGGCGCTGCTGAGTGGGGCGCGGGCGCAGGGCCTGGACGTGGTGCCGCTGGTGCAGAGCTTCGGGCACATGGAGGTGAGCAGGGGTGTGCTGGGCTGGGTGAGAGCAGGGGTGTGCTGAGCCAGCGGTGCCCACGGGGACAGCAAGGCCGGTGGGATCCCGGGGTGCAGTAGGAAGAGCGTTGCCAGCAGCGTAGGGAGTGATCCTGCCCCTCTCTCAGCCCTGGCGACATCTGGAGCACTGTGTGAGAGACCCCCCAGCACCATGGAGCAGCAGCTGTGCCCCCCAGCCTGTCCCCGGGGCTCACTCAAGCCAAACCCCGGGTTTAGCAGGACACCTGCTCTCAGAGCCTCGGTGACAGGAGGACGCTGCTGTCCCCTCGTGTTGCGGCTGTCCCCGAGCTCCCCTTTCCCTTGCAGTTTGTGCTGAAGCACAGGGAGTTTGCCCATCTGCGGGAGGTGAAGGCGCTGCCCAACGCCCTGAACCCGCACAAGGAGGAGTCGCTGGCACTGGTCAAAGCCATGATTGACCAGGTCATGGCCCTGCACGAGGACTTACGGTGGTTTCACATCGGATGTGATGAGGTGGGACTTCTCTTGAGCTGGGAATGTTCATTTTCTTTTGAGGAATGATAGGAAGGGCTGAGGCTTCTGCATTTCAGTGGTGCCCAGGCCATGTTTGGGTGGGATTTTGGGGACAGAAAGCACCACTCAAGCCAGTGTAGAAAAGTCTTTTTGACAGTAAATGACTTCAGTAGCACAGGTTGTCATTTCCATAGGTACGAGTGTAATATCAAAGTATTGAAAGCAGCTTCTTAAAGCTAACTCAGCATTTGGGTTTAGGTCAAGTGAGTGTTTGAAGTGAGATATCAATTAGAGTTGTTCATTAAGAATCCTGTAAGTTTGATGTAAGATGTTGGCTCATTGTTCTGGCCAAGTTACTCAAAGTAAGCCCTTTTGTGGTGGGAAGTGGTGGGGTTTTATCTTGGTAGTTTGTCTCCTTGAGAAAGAAGAAAACTCAAGTGTCTCTCTCTCATAGTTTCTTAAAACCATCCTGATGGCACACAGAATTCATTGTGACCACTTTCCTGTACTGATATTAGTGTAGCATTTTGTATCCTGTTGTGTTGAAACTGATGGGAAGGTTAGACAGGGAGCTGCAGGCTTTTTTAAAGCAAAATTCTATTTACGTAGAATAAACATGTTTTAGATAAAACCTGCTCTAAACCAGCAAATTTTAAAGCATTCACTCTCTGCATGGGACCAAGTATGCTGGGCCACCCTTGGACATGTCCCCAGGTCGATTCTAGACTCACATTTGGATGATCTCCTTCCCCGGGATAGGAACTTCATTTTATCTGCCTCAGGTCCTGATGGGTTGCTGGATTGGAAGTGAATACATGTGGTGAGAGCTACTTCCAAGGACAAAGCTTCCAAAGGCAAATAGGGCATGGAGATATTTTAATTTCTGTAGGAAAATTCCCTTAAGTGATGCATGTAATCATGGCCACAGTCTCCTGCAGACTGATAGAAATGCTTGCAGTGTCTTCAGCACTCAAAGGTGCTTTTGAATGTGTCCTCTCAGTGGGTCACATCTGGGCAAAGGCTTTGAGTATTGTCTAACTGACTTTCTCTATTTCTATACAAGAAGTCAGGATTATTTGCTTGGTGTTTCAGGTCTACTACCTTGGCGAAGGAGAGGAGTCAAAGCAGTGGCTGCAGCAGCAAGACAACACTCCAGAGAAGCTGTGCTTATCCCACATAAAAGCAGTTGCCAGTTGTTTGGCCTCGTCTTACCCCACGGTGACACCCATCGTGTGGGACGACATGCTGAGGGGCATGAGCGAGGAAACACTGGCAGGTGTGTGACCAGCCATGGGGTGAGGCAAGTTTACACAGCCAGGTAAAACAGATTGGTTGGCAGCTGAGTATAATGAAAACAACAAATCTGACAAGAGTTGAGGTGTGGTCTGTTCGACCAGAGAATAGAAGCACTCAGTCCTTGGCTGTCACAGAGTCCCTGTGTGAGTGTGGGCCAGTCTGAACATTTCAGTTTTCCAGCACAAAACACTCACCCTGCACTGGCTGCCATCAGTTCTACTTTCTTTACACGTTGAAACAACAGCCTATTAATATTTGTGGTTCAAGTCAATCTCTGTGCTTCTCATCACCTTCTAATGTTTGTTGCTGCCCTTTGCAGCACCTGGTGCCAGTGGTGCAAACTCCCACAGAGAAGCTGCAGCCCTGTGAGCATCTCTGTGATCATGGTGCACATCATGAGGACTTTAATACTGAATTGTGGGGTAGCTCCAAGACCTTGACATCGCAAGTCTTGTTTGTTGAAAAATATCAAACCACTGCTAAAATTTGAGGAGTCTGAGCATAGATGGAGTTCCAGAATTTTCAGAGCTGCCTTACATGGCTGCTGTAAACAGATTCAGACAGTACCAGGAAGAGCTGTGCAGCTCATCCAGCAGTGACTGACCTATTCAAGGCTTTGATAGTAGGAAATCATCCCCAAAAATGCAGGTGGGACCCATGGAGTTTCCACAAGAGCAGTACAGCATCTAGCTAAGTGCGCTCTACTGCCACAGGCGGTAACAGTCTAAGCAAATTAAATGTGATGGAGTTAAAATACTGAATTTCTGCACAATTTACTGCAGTTTCTCTGGGGGTCAGTTTCACATGTTTAAAACTAGCTGAGTAGTTGATTATAAAAGGATTTAAAGCAAAATTTTTATCTTTACTTGTACTTTAAAGGCATCTTGAAAAGCTACATTCTGTGCAAACACAGCCCAGGCACTCTGTAAGTGAACAGGTGAACATGTGAATTTAGCTAAATCTTGTGTGTAGAGCTGGCAGCTCTGCCAGTGGAGCCCAGAGATACACAGATAGATGCAAGGAGCTAAGGATGAGGTGGGCTTGGGGTGAATGGGATCTCTGGTAAATTGTCACTGCTTCTGCATAGTAGTGGTTTCACGATGCCTGAGGACAGTGGCCCCGGGCATGTGCCAAGTCCTGGCCAGGCTGAAAATGCCCAGGGCACTGCAGCTGTAAGTGACAAGCCATAGTTCTAGTCACGTGCTACTGCACCAGTGAGCTGTACTGAGTTCTCACTTTTAACTGGCTGTTTTCCATTACTTAGAAGACCTCTGTTCCTTTCAGGGTCTGGGGTCCCACAGCTGGTGCAGCCAATGATCTGGGACTATGCAGCAGACATCGACGTGGAGGGCAAAGGTTTGTACTTCTCTGCTGAGCTGTGTAGAAGTAAAATAGCCAAAGCAAAATTCTATCATTAAAACATACCTTGGCTGGACACCAAAACATTCTGGTTTTGTTAAATTGGTTTTTGTTGCTTTAATAGCATAAGGACAGCCTTGTTTGATTTCACATCATAGTTGCTATTACTTATTTTCTATTTATGTTTCCCCTATGAATGACTTGCATTGTATGCTGTTTAAATCTTTTCAGCAGAGCTATGGAATCACTGATAGGAGATTCAGAGGTTTTCTACAAGCATTATTACATTAACTCTCCTTGCATTAACACCAGTAGGAGCACATAACTCTGTATTGAACAGCTCTGCAGAAGAAGCTTCAAGGCTTCATACATCTATAGAATTCAAAGGGAAGCTCCTAAAGGCTCCAGTCAGGCATCTAACATGCATGCAGATATTTCTTTGTTGCAAGAAGAATCAGCTGTCAGATGCTGTGCATGCTTATTAAGTGCTCACAGCTCTTAGCATGGTAGCAATACAAGGGAGTGGAATACAGTAACTGGCACATGAAAATATGAGGACAGCCACTCAAAAGGCTGCTCAGAGAGGCTGTCAAATCCCCCATCCTTGCTGATGCTCAAAGCTTGACAGGAAAAGGCTCAGGCTGCTGAGCCTTGGATCTGGAGCTGTGATCCTCTTCACTGCGGCACGGCAGTCAGGGCTGAAACCAGAGGAAGCTCATCCTGTGCGTGTCCCTTTGTGTCTCACTGCAGAGCAGCTCATAGAGAAGTACCGCAGGTGTGGCTTCTCCAAGGTGTGGTTTGCAAGTGCCTTTAAGGGAGCCACGGGAGTGAATCAGTCTCTGACACTGATTGGGCACCACCTCAGGAACCAGCTGGAGTGGCTGCAGGTGGCGAGCAGGAGCCCCGCTGATGTCCTCGAAGGTATCGTGCTGACCGGCTGGCAGAGGTGAGGAACAGCCTTCTGCGTGGTTCCAAGGGTCACAGATAAGCAAACTTCCACCCAAAGCTCCCTAAGATGTACAGGGAAGCTGGGGATTTAGAAGGGAACTTTGCAACCCTGCAATCCTTCCTGTGGGTCACTGCTGGGCCTCACCCCCAGACTATGAAGGGTGGATTTCAGAGTTCCAGTCAGCTGTAGAGCACTAACCAGCTGGAACAATGGGAACAAGGGAACAATCACCACCAGCAGACTGGGTTTGAAGGCTTGAATGGATTTTGTGCCCCCTTGAACTGCTCACAGACACTGTAGTTCATGTATGGTGTGTCTGTCTGAATGTCTGATGGGAACTCAAGTGCAGTGAAATTGCCTAAGAGACAAAAACTTGTTAATGTAGTGAAGGAGTAAAACAATTTTATGCAAGTCAGGAGGTCTAAGGGAATACCAAAGAATTGAATTCCACTTTCTGACCCTAATTTGCTTTGAGAAGACAATTTGGTTTGTATCTGTTCTTATTAGTAAAACAGGAATACTTCACATTTCAGAGATAAATGATCCCTTCTCTGAAACAGAAACTGATGTTTCTAAGGCTCTTTGAATTTTAGTGATGGAAATATTAAAACTTCCCATTGTTTAGTATGTTCTAACAGTAAAATGTGTAATTAATGGATGTTTTCTTACCTAGGTATGATCACTTCTCCGTTTTGTGTGAGCTTCTCCCTGTGGCAATTCCATCATTGGCCGTGTGTCTGCAGGCACTAAAGAATGGTACAATGACAACTTTCTTCTCTTTCAGCTAATGCCTAGCACAGGAGTGAAGTGACCTTGCCCTAAGGTTGGCACAGGCTTGTTATATTTTGAGGTGGTTTGCTGAACTGATCGTGGCCTGAATTATGAGCAATAAATTACAATTTGCAGTACGGGAGCAGAGAAGCCTCTTGGCCTAAGTATTTAAAAACAGCTGTTGTACACTCATCATTTATTGGGATCTAACACACAAATGGTCAAAAACTTCATGCTTCTATTAAATATAAATTTAAGATGCTTTTGAAAGAATTGCTCTTCAAACTGATTTGAAACAATAATGATATATAAATGAGACCACTGCAGCTCCTCCTCCCACCCACAAGTGTTTTTTCCTTCTTTTATTTCCATTTTACCTTTTAAAAAAATTCTTCACCAAAGGGGAACTACTAAGCCAATGCAGAATACTCCAGAAAACCCCTCTTGTATGAACATTTTGGTTCCTTAGGCTCTTCACTCATTTCCACTGTCTTCTGCCAGGTGGCTATTCTGAAAAGGTTAAAGAAAATGTGGAAAACCTCCTGGGAATGTCTAACCTGGAAATTGATACTTTCATGAGGTAAAATTCCAGCTGCAGAATTCAGGTGCTTCTCCTCGTGTGGTAAGTTCAGAAATTAACAGATCCTCTTTGGACAGCACAAGTCTGGGGACCTTTCCTGGGAGCAATATCCTCACACTTGTGACACAAGTTAGTTTCTACCTCAAGTCATCAGTGGATGAACTTCTCGAAAGGAACAGGTAATGGGGTTTATGTTGATTCTCTGCCTGGCTGCAGGAGTGTTGGAGCTGTATCATCTCCAAGTGGGGCACTCCACTCCAGAAAAGTGATTTAAATATCAAGCTCTGCATTTCAGGTGTAATTAGCACCTCAACAGAACATAGTATTTACATGAAAATATAAAATATTTCAGCAAAATTCCTAAATACTGTATGCTGCCTTATCAGAAGCATCTAGATTTTTTCCTTAATTACATTTTACTGCTATTTAAAGTTAAAATGACAATTTTGAATGGTGCAGTTATAAAAAAAAAAGGAGCTTGAAATGAAACTTACATTGCAGCAGATGATCAGGTGATCATCTGCCAGGAACGCTTTCACAAGCTAATTCCAAAGATACACAGACTTAAATGAACTTACTCCTTGAGCATCATCTCTGTGCAGGAGTTCAGCTAAAGCCTTCCCCACCTCCCTGTCAGTGACCAACACAGACATCGCTGCTGTTTCATCCCTGCTCCCACTAACATCCATTTCCAGGTATGTCACAGGCTGGTTCAGCCCCTACCACAGGAAAAGGAAGATTGTTCATCCTATCATAATCCACCACTTCCAGCCAGATGCAGTCAGGTAATGCCACTTGTTTTGCATGACAGGGGAAATAAAGCCTGACATATTTTGGGCACTCAGGTACAGAGAGCTGTGAGTCCTTACCTCTTTCTATAATTATCTCAGAACCATCAGTGGGAGTCAGACAAAGTATCCATAATATGTTTTTATACAACATGTTTGGGTTAAAACTAGATGATTTTCAAAGTTCCCTTCCAACCCAAACCATTCTATGATTCTAATTTTATCTTTGCCTGTGTTCTTTGAGAACAAGTATGAAATTGGTCTCCACAAGCCTCTCCCTTGTTACTCCTGTACAGTCGTGCTGCACCTTAAGCAGAGATTGGCCTTGGTGTAGGAGCTCACCCTGGGCCAGATTCCAGGCAGGGCTTGGAATAAAGCCAGGCCCTTCCCCCTGCTCCCTGTCACCATGGGCTTTTCAGAACTTGTCCTAGACATTATGTCAATTCATGCTAAAAGGTTAATTCATAATTTTTTTTTTTGCTGTGATAAGGTGAATATCCAACTGCATCTACTCTTTCTCATAAAACCCAGAATTAAATTCCCAGCAAGTCTCACCGTGGGTTTCAGTTACACTTAAAATTCACGTAGTGTTTTTTGAGCTCACATTTTGGTATTTTAAAAGTCTTTGCATGAGGAAAGTGCCAAGATTAATGGAACTTAAACAGAAATAGCACCAACCTTTTGCCATCTGAACAAAATCAAGTCCTTTGGGCTCTTGTAATAGATGCTTCCTTTCCTGTAAAGTTGTTTTAAGGACAGTGCTCCTTCCAAAGGCCAGTCAGCCAACCCTCCCTTGAGGGAGAGCTCACTGCAAATGTCATTGTTTCTTCTCATTTCTGCTCAGTCTCCTCTCCGAGTGGAATGCTGTGGTGCAAGACCTCCAAGCAGCCATGGAGCAAGTTTTCCACAAGTGTACTATAGAGGAGTGGATGGAGGAGAATGTCCACCCCAGCCTACAGAAGCTGCAGCAAGTGGTGGATGATTTAGATGAAGCAATAAAAGCACAAAATTAGGGGCATTTCAATTAGTCTGACTCATTCCCTGGGAAAACATGGCTAGTGAAAATCAGCAACTAGTCCTTGAGCTGGAGTTTGTCATCTTGAGAGTTGAAGTATAAACTGTGGTTAAACAAAAGTGACCTGAAGGCATGAAAGAATTTATTAGTATAATACACTTCAACTCAATTTTCCTGTCTTAAAACATGCTGAGCCTTAATTCTCCTGCCTGTAAGTCAGGTTTGCTCCCCTTGCATAATAGAATGCAGGAGTGAGTCACAGCTCACTCTCTTACAAGGCAGGAGAAAAACCCAGTTTCTTCCAAATTCAGGATTTGTAGCAATAGACTCTTACATAACAATGACCTGGGAAAGTTCTACCCTAATATTTAGGATACTTTAAAAATGTTTGGGTCATTATGTTCTGTACCATAACTCCTTCATCTGTCAGTTGTGTTCTGAGTTGTGTCCTACCATCCCATCCCGGGCAAGAGGGAGCTCCTGGGGCAGTGACACCTGGGCTTGGAGGGAAAACTGCCTGAACACATTGGGCTGCTTCACTTTCTGCCAAAGCATCACCTAAGCTCAGCGTAGTCTCTTGCCCACAGAAAAGCACCATCCCACTCACTGAGGCCTCTGTTCAGCTCTGTAAAACCTGCAACTGCAACCTGCACTTTGCAGGTTTGTCCCCATTTGAGACATGATTAAAGTTACTAAATATGAGGAAAAAGTGCTGGTTTATTTTGCTTTAATGTCAAACTGTTCACAAGGTACAGCAATATATTTTGGGAACTTCACTGGAGAATTGAGATATTTCCATTTTGGTGATTAATTCAGAAGTATGTAGTTAAGTATGTTATTTCACCATGAATGTTCCAAATACTTATTTTTGTGCTTCATTTATTCCTTCCTTTAAACTTTTTTTGGAAGCACCGGTATTGAAATTTTCTTGGTACAAATCTTGAGAGACAGAGAGTAAAACTACAGCATAAGACAAGCTCCAACTTACTCAATGAGAGCCTCAGGAACTAGGTCCATGTGCAGATTTTTATCTAAAAAGGATCGATTGCTATGTATCCCTGTCACACAGCTTGAACTAAGCAAGATCTTAGTTTATTTTACTTGAATAAAACCTTTGATACTCAAAGTGTTTGTGGAAATGTGCTTCTTTTTTGTGTGTGTGGCATGTTGGTTTGGTTTAAAGGAGGGAAGATGGAAATATTCAGCAGTGGAGAGTTGGATTTATCAGCTTATATGGAATTAAAAGCTGGACTGCTGCAAGAGTGTCAGCAAGGTCGCTTCTAAGCAGGTATTTGGGCTTCCTCTATTCTGTCCTCCCCCTCATTAACTCCTTCAGTAGATCTGTTCCAAATAATAATTTAGACAGCCATTAATATTTTAATAATTTTAATTAAAAACAATACAAAATACTACAGTGATGCAAAACAAGTTATCAAAGTTGATTTTATCAATGAATGTTTTTTTAAAAAAGACAATACAACAAGGCCTTGCTGAAATTTTACTTGCCATTTTAAAGTAAAAAAAAAAGCAATTTCTAAACATTTTCCAGAAGTATTTTTGCCTCCCAGCAATCTAGGACACTGTCAGAACTAGCACTCTTTATTTATTATGTAAGCCAGCTGAGGTTTTGGTATCCCTGTAATTTCGTAAATACAGCCCAAGAGTCAGATCTCAACTATAAATATTTTGATTTTCTTTTGGACTTGTGCAATTGGTGCTAGGCATGGAATATGTCATTGTGAAGCACCAGAATATGAGGTTACACCTTACATAAAGCACTGCTCTCCCTCTGTACAGATGCACCGTGGCTTTTGCTCACTGCAGCAGCCAAGGCCACAATCCTGTCTTACCACAGCAAGGAGCTGCCACTGTGCTGCTCAAACGTAAGCTGAACCGTCTTGCCAAGTGGCACTTACAGTTATGGTAAAGAACATGACAGAAGGGGTTGGTTTTAGAGGTCAGGGTGTTAAGATCTAACCTAAGGTCTGCTATCCAGGTTTTTAAATCATTTTTAAGTCATGCAAACTACAGCTGTCCAGGTGCAACTCTCTAGATGGCCTGAGATGCAAAAGTTAATGACTACATCTGCTATAATAGTCTTCTAGAAGTACCTGATTTCCTAACCAAAACTAGCCTTTCACATCATTCCTTTGAGCACAAGTCACTTTACACCAGGCACGTGTAAGGCTCTGTTTGCTGGGCCTTTGACTTTGCTGGGCCTAAGAGAAGTGAGGAAAACCATCCAGAAAAGCCTTTGGCAGAATGGTGAGAAGAGAAGGATGAGAGAGGGCTTCTCCAAAGAGGGAAGAGTGGAACCTGTCCTGAGTTAGCACCTGCTTTCCACAGTTCTTCAAGCTAGTAACATTACTGAGGAGTGCACAGACATTGCCATAACCAGATCCATGTGAACAGCAACTGCAAGTTAATTGTACACGCACACAGTTACTGCATTACATCTGGCCGTGTCTTCCCACTACAAACAATAAAAGTTTTTGAGGGCAAGAAGCTCCAAATGTGGACCAAGAGAAATACAAGAGAAAACCCCATCAGCCTGTGATGACATTGGTGCAGTGTGCCATTTCCAAGCTCAGAGAGGCTCAGGTAGATCAGTGCCACAGGAAGCTCCTGGGTGCATCAGCCAGCAGTGCCTGACACAGCCCCACAGGCAGCACCCACAGCCTGGCAGAATGTCCTCAGGGCCCCGTCCCGTTAGCTCAGGCTACAGAACTCAGGCTCCCAGAAACTGTTGGTGCCAAATGAAAATGGAAATGGCACGAGAGAGGATGGCACCAGCTGCTCCAAGTGAAAGGCTGAGGAGTCAAAATATTCCTCCCAGACACACAGTGCATGGCAGCAGCCATCCCCCTCCTGCCTAGCGCAGCAGGATCCCGAGGTGTCGAGTGGGATCCCAGAAAACACCTCTAAAGAGGTGATCACTGGACATCAACCCAACATGCAACTTACTCTGCAGGATGTATTTCAAGTTACATTGTACCTTACTATAGGTCATTCCCCTTTCTATAGATTCTGAGTTTTCCTTACATTGTTTTAGTCTTTGTGTAAGATATTGCATAGTCCATAAGTATACGCGTGACTAACACCATGAATGCACAGCAAGCTGGATGCACTACAGCTCAGCAGAAGCAGGACACACGATGCAGTGCAGGGTAAGACCAACAGACGTACCTTTCAAAAGCTGATTTTTAACTGGAAAACTACAGCTATATCTCCCATGGAATGTCAGCTCTCACGGGAATACAAATGAAAGCCAGTATATCTAAGACTAAAGGCAGGTAGTTTTGTTTGTTTTATCCATGGTCCGCTCCACGGGCTCGGAGTAAATGCAATGCATACCATGAATGCCCTCTGAATATCCTTGGTACAAAGCAGCAGTTACCAAAGGCTGAGCCCTCGTGCTTCCATTATACCATTACATACTCTAGGACAGTACTTCTTACTGGAAGTGCTTGGAACACTCACTGTTCTCATTTTACACTGTGGGGGAAAAAAGGAGTCCTCCAAATCCCCAATCTCATTCTCCTCTTTCTAAAATGAGCATCAGCTGGGGTATACATTACAGTGGATTTATATGAGGAACTCCACAAGTGTAACACCCTGCAATATTTTTTAAACAGGTTTGATGATTATGCTTAGCTTACAGCTGTGCTTCAGAATAAAGACAAAGTTAGCTAATTGCCTACAACCTAATTTTCCCACATTCATACACAGCAGAGGTCTGTATTGATACCTGACGTGATTACAAGTTTTTTATCTTATTTAAAGGAAACAGACCCACTTCTGTGCTGCAGACAAGCTACAGAAACAGCCATCTCCCTGCTGCAGTGTGAATACCTTCCCACTGACAGCATGAGCCTTCGCCTCTCAGCTCACATCCTAGGTCTGAATGGCTGGAAGGGAAATCTTGCTACAACCTGTTCTTTGATGAGCAGGTGCTCAGCTTCAGACCAAGCTGGAACGCACAACAGGATGTGGCTTCTACCAAAAACGTTTCAGAGCCTTCTCTCTGTAGAGGTAGAGTGATTGGAAACAAGAACACAGGCCCTTTTAAATCCTGAAGAGGCTGCTGCCAGGAGACGTTTGCTGCTGGCCAACCGTGAAAGCAGACAACACAGTTACCTCGTACCCTCATCAGACCTCCTAGAAGTAACTGTGTAAATATTTTCTAAAGCAGGTCTAAAGACCATGAGATTGCTAAATAAAACCTTGAACTTCAGTACAAGCAGCTGTAGCATGTTGAAGGAACTTTCAGCTTTTTACAATTTTTTTCTTGTACTGACATGTTAATGTAAGAATGATGGAGTTCTAGTTCTAGACAGAATACACTGGCTATAAGAGGTAGCTTTTACTTCAGACATACCTTGAAAAAATTTATATTTTAGCTATTTGTGAAATCATCGGTCAGAACAGAGGACACCACACACCTGGAGTAAAACACAAATACAAGTCAAACATTGAATCTATGCCAGCTACCTTAGAAAAGTTATTATTTAGCACTTCGGTATCATTTCAAGTGAGGAAATACCAAACAACTCTAGGCTACCATCTTGTTTGACATCAGTCTTTTCCCTACCTAAAGTTACACATGTCCCTGCTTCCTTTCTAAATACACAGTTTAAATAGTAAACATTGAGGTCTAGAGAAAGATTATTCTGTCCTGCCCAGAAGTTAAGCAGAACAGGATTAAGGTAGAACATCCCAAAGATCATTTTTCTTTTACTATTTATGGTTCCTTGGTGAGTCCAAGATAAGTTAAGACAACGTTATGGGTTGATCAGCCTGATGTTTAGAATTCCAAGAGAGGCACTCAGACTTTAATTTCCACAGATATCCAATGGCAAATCAGTAGTAGAGAACATAAAAGTGCCACTACTCTGCATCCCCTAATTGCATATACTGAAAGGAAAACCTCAAAGCATTGTGTTATGAGTTACAAATTCAACTCTTTCTACATTTCATATACTGTACCTGCAGCAAATGTTTGCAGTAAGCAGAAGTTCACATCTGTATCGTCACTCCATTAATGGAAAAGCAATTATTTCAAGCCAATTCATTAATAAATAACTATTCCTAGACAAGTTTGATGAGCTGACAAAGTTCAAAAGCCAGCAGTGTCCACATGCAGGGTCTTGAAGCAGTTTAGCACTAAACAATGTGCCCTAAGACAGATTGCTCCCATTGTGAATGCACATGTTGAGAAATGCCCAGGCCAAGGCTGAGAGGGATTTCTTTTTCTGAAGAACAATCAGAATATTTTCCAGATGTTTGAAAGCCTCTGCTTGCTTCAGTTTACAGTGACTATCAGTATTTGACCTGTGGTTCATCTGCATCACTTGCCTCCGTTTCGCTGCTCTGGGAGAAATCTTGTGGGGTCTCTACCCTGTCCAGTCCCAGAAAACCAGTGATGAGTTTGGCAACTGCTTCCACATCACTGTGGAAAAGAAGAGACAATGGAAGTTAGTGGAGCTGTGGTGCCAACAGGACAAGAACAGGCATGCTAATTCCTGAGAATAACTGCCTAGAGGGAAAGTCATATAGGCAGAGTGTGGCTGACAGCATGCCACACTAAGCCATTCCTTCCACATCAAAACAAATCAGTTCTTTCCCCAGTCCCTGCTGCAAGGCTCCTTATTATCAGTGCTTAAGATAAATTTTCTGTTAAGTAATACACCAAATGTTTGCTAAGTAGAATTAATCCCCTCTGCCATTGCATAGCTGAAGAAGGCAACTCCAGCAGACGTGCAGCACTAAAGGGATCTTAGATATCTAAATATGATCCTGATAGATGGTGTTACCCAAATGTCTGCAAATGAAAACATTATGGGCTTTAAAAGGTCATACCAGCAAGTTTGAAAACTGAACTTAGTTATAATGGTCGGCAATTACTGACCCACGTGATTGGCATTTCCCACCTTACACATTCTAATTTTTAAAAGTCCACACTGCACCTTCTGCAGCCCAACACTGCACTCTGAGTGAGTGGGTGTGAGAACCCAGTGACAAACCGCAGCACAACCAGGTAACCCTTCCCAAAGTAGCGCACGGTCTCCTCTTCCACGTTCACATCACGGATCTCGTTCAGCATAGCCACGACTGCAAACAGATGGGGAAAACAAGCACGTTAGCATGACTGCAAACCCTCAGCACTGCCACTGCTGGTGTCTTGGGTGATGGGGACCCTGCTCTTGGGCACCACTGCTATGATCCCACACAAGCGGGGCAGTCCCGCAGCAGCAAACAGCTGCTGAGCTGCTGGGGCAAAAGAAACATGCACAGGTGTAACTGCAGCACACTGTAGCTGATACAGGCCCTAAGGAACAAGATGTACAGCCTGCCAGGCACTGAGGAGCAACCCTTTATTACTTACATTTCCCACTTGCTTTAATGGCAGTTCTAACTATTTTTCTGTACAGAGTAGGCAAACAGGTGTTCAGTTTACTGAGACTGAACAAATACTGAAATATTCAACTGCTCAGAGCACCTGCTGATCTCTGCGTCCTTGCACGAATGCTACTTAAACCAGATATTATCAAAGAGGAAGAGATGTCCTCAGCTCCTCAACATAAACATGTATCCTAAAGCAAAGTTCAGAAACATTAAACATCCTTCTCTCTACATCTTCCATCTCCAAAATGAACCGTTTGAAAACCAATTCAGCTTAAGGTCATCCCAAATTTGGCCACTCTTCTGAGCTTATTGAGAGCTGGTTCGATTTACAGCAGGAAGTAGAATAAAAACTCTGACATGGAAGAGGATCCTGCTTTTGCAATAGAATAGAAGATCCTTGTTTGCAACAGAACTCCCAGCTCACTGTGACTCAACCAACTCACAGCCTATACTGCAACTTCTGTTAATCCAACAGGAAGCCCAAAGGACACCAAATACTGCATTAAACTGAGCCTCCTGAACATGCTGCTTTAAATGCATATTCTGTATCTGCAGGATGTAACACGCCTGCTTGCATATGATACCCAAACATTTGCCTGCTCCCCAAAGCAGAAGATGAGATTACAGGAATCTCAACTTCTGGATCCAAAATTTAAGTTTTTCCACCAGTCCCAGCTGCCAAGCAGGCTAGCCAAGGGAAAAGTAAACCTGCACATTAACATCCCAGAGGAATGGCTAAGATTATTATGCAAATCAATGTGTAGGCCTAGTTACCTTGGATTAAAATAATTAACAAGATGCATTCAGCATACTGAGAAAAAGCATTTGGGCCCTGAGAGGCAGGTTGTTACATCTGCTGCTTGGGAACAAAGCAGATCTGGAAGCAGATGTGACTTAATTTGAGTACAGAACTCCAGAGAAGCTATTAAATGGGCACATATCCATCTCTTCTGCTGCTCACCACATTTTCTACCACAGATGCTGCTTTCTCACCTTGTTCATTGCCTCCTTTTGACAAGGTCAGGATTTTTTTGTAGAGATTGAATGTTTTTAGGCAGAGTGTTCCCTTGTTCTTATCAAATACAGCTTCCTGTAAAATTGAAAAATAAAAATTAAGATTTTCTTGAAAACACCATCACTAGCTTCAAAGTAAAATAAAAATAGTTCTGTGGGAAAAAAATCTTGGTAACAGAAAAATACACAGCTAGTTTAGAGACATTCCTCTATTATTAGACTCTGAAAATCACAATCTTGCTCTTGGTTTTAACAGAGACTTTACAGTATCTCCTGTGTGACTTCTAGAACGGAGTTAAAAGTGGGTTCATTGTCCCTCTTGCCACATTCCTCATGTAATAAAAAACTTTGCCTGGAATCAAATTTGAACGCTAACTTGTAATTCCCATGATTTTCACTTCTGGTGAATTTGACATTCCAGTGCTGTGCTCTGTGGGCCAGGCTTATACAGATCTAAAATATCCCTGACGTTCGATGAAAAGAGGATCTCGTTCTCTTCAGGTGAGTTGCTCATTCTAACACAACTCAGGTCAGCAGGGTGACGAGGTGGCTTATTGCTCTCAGTCCTGCTCCCAACAAATCAACATCCACAAGATTCTAAACCAGCTTACACCATGCTTGTCCCAGAGGAAAACAGCTGAGCAGCCTGGAAGGTTAGAGCTCCTTTATTTAATGGTTGCTCTGTCATTAGCTTGAAGGGTAAGTTCAAAATCATGTTGTGCAGCTGAATGTGTTGGTCATCCTCCCTCTTTTATATCAGACAGAACATTTTGGGGCAAGTCTCCCCTTAAAAATATCCATATGTTTAACTTCACATTTTCATGCTTGTGTAGTGAAAGAATTAGTGCCCTAATTCTAGTCCCAGGATAGCAACCCCAGAGGGTTTCCTCAAAACCAAAAGCATAACTTGTCTGTTTGGACTAAGCAAGTGCGTGGGGCTGCTGGAATCAGCATCTGCCAACTGCTTCCTACTCCCAGACCCTCATTTCCTGAGTTCAGCATCTTACCTCCCACTGCTCCAGATTCTGTGCTGCCACAAAGAAACATCCAGCCATGTAGAAGAGCTTCCATGCCAAGCTGTCTGAACAATGCAAAAAATGCACAAATTTAGCTTTCCCCCCCCATTCTTTGGTATTAAAACAATCCTGAAAGCAACATGCTCCCTTTAAAAGCAACAAAAGGAGAAAAGGTTTCTCTAATGGAACATTTTTGCCTTTAGTTGTACTATAAGCTATTTTACAACTCTTTCCCAGGATGAAAATACAGAAAGCTTTCATATTTTTCAGAGACTTCATTCACACTGGGCTTCAAACCACACAGAATTATAAGCATATGTATTATTGGCAAGGTTGTAACATCATATCTTTCTCTTCTCTACAAGAAAAGGCATTTTAAAAGGCATCCACAAAACTGCCAACCTGCTGTCAAACACCAAATATTTGTGCTGCAGAGGACAAGGATAAGGACAATGAAAATTCAATGAAGCAAACATGTTTCTGCATAAAAGGAAGCAGTTGGTCCTCCTGACAAACAAACATTTGCATTTGATGTCCTGGAAATGTTTACATGTTACAGCCTGAACAATTTGCTCACACAGGCTTTTATCTGAAGGTACAGTAGAACTGTGCTCAGGATTGTTTCAGAAAACTTTGTTGCAATGTCTTAAGAAAAACAAGGCTGATTTAGCTGGTGGCTCAAGCAGCTTTCACTGCATTTTGCTCTTTAAATAAAAATATGTGGGTTATATTGGTAGCACATACCTACACACTATTAAGTTTTAAAATTTGGTATTAACAGGATGCAGCACAAGAATCACAGGGCAGCTTCCAGGATTAATCCCATAGATGGAAAGACAGCTGGCATTTGGTGCAGTCTGCTGTACTGCAGGGGGAGGAAGCAGCAGTAGCTGTCTGATCTCTAAAGGTGCTTGGATGAGTAATCTCTGTTAGTGATGATTTGACAGTTTCCAGAGAAACAGAGAACTTCCGTCAAAGGCAAAGTCATCATTTCATTATGGTGTCAAATAATCATTACGTGTCTTCCCAGGAGAGCTGTGAGGACCAGCTAATCGCATTTATAGAACACTGAAAGTACAAAATGCCACAGAGTACTAAATATCATTATTAAAAATACTTGCAGATGAAAAAGGAGGCTGAGTAAGAAATAGAGCATTAAAGCACAGCAAGTCACAGAGGCAACAGTTATTATTGGTTTTATTAGTCACACCACAAAGTGGGAGAGGTACTTCCACTACCTTTGTAAGGCCAGACAGAAGCTGCAGAGGAGTCATCAGCATGAAAAACAGATCAACAGGAAAGAAACAACTCTTCCCAAAAAGTGATAGGTCATTACCTGCACTATAATAAGCAGCAGCCAAACCTATGGAGGCTATTCCTAGGAGAAAAGAGGAGAGCATTAGGCCAAATAAGCAGCTCAAAAAGCATCTAAAATTCCCTGATGAAAAACATCACTTTTCCAAAAAAGGACAAATGTGATTGCAACATAGATAACTATACGAAAGTCTTTTTTTTTTTCTGAACTCAGTATGAAAAAACTTCCATTCTGCAAAGACATTAAAAGCACGGGGGCTGGGGCCAGAAATAAAAATTTTGTGACACAACTGGGAACCTCAGAGGGACTCAATCTAGCCATTACACCATACTTCCTCTCAGCACAGTACAACTTGGAGTGTGCTGACACAAACCTCGCAACAGTTATTTTCCCCTTTAAGTGCTCCATGGAGACAAAAGAAAAGTTTTGCAGTAAAGCTGTGTCAGAAACTGCCAGCTCCTTTCTCTCAGAGAGGAGGAAGCATCTGAAGTCCATGCCCCAGAGGCTGCTGCAACTGCAAAGATCTTCTCAACAACATCCCTGAAAGCAATGACAACGTTGTGGTGTTACTGCAGTGAGATCTGCTCAGCTGGAAAGCAGGATATGCCAGATTTTCCCCACCAGCTCTCTCAGTACAATCCTAACAAGTTTGTTTTTCCTGCATATTCAGTAGTGTTTACAAAGATGCCTTTTAGAACATCCTGTATGACTTCCCATTTCATACACAGTGTCCTTAGGAGCTCACCATCAACCACACGCACGGTCCAACCCCAGCATGGCCACACTGGAGTTTTCCATTCCTGAAAATCTAGATGTTTTTCACCTAACTAAACAGCCCCTTCAGAAGTTTCATATTTATATTGTTGCATGGCACATTATAAACTTTCTGTTCTTGATCTTTCAGGACTCCCTTAAAATTCCATCCATGAGCCTCTGAGGTTCTGCAGATGAGACTGAAAAATGACCAGTCTCACAGTGAAACTGCCACGCTGAGGCTTCAGGCTCATTTAGTGGCTATGATAAAGGAAGAGTTCAAAGCACAATCATTCCTCTTCTGGAAAGGAAAATGCCTGGAAGGCAGGCATTTCGCTAGGGGCTCTTCCAGGAATTTATTCAGTGATGCTCTTCCCTTAAAGCAAGCTCTGAAATAAGCTGAGGAATGCTGTGGTCTTACCAACACAGAGAGACCAGGATCGGATGCCAGGCGACCTCCTTAGATGCAGATGGGAACTTGTGCGTTTTTCAACCAACATGTACATCTTCAAAAGAAACTCCCAACAGCCCAGTCTGACTCATGAAACCTCACTGGACCCAAAACAAACAAACAAACAAACCAAATAAACAAAAACCAAAAAAAANAAAAAAAAAAAAAAAAAAAAAAAAAAAAAAAAAAAAAAAAAAAAAAAAAAAAAAAAAAAAAGTAAGAATTTTAAATCATCGACAATTCCACCAGTTCCCCTTCCTAGTATTTTTCAGGAGTTACCAAGTCTTAATCTAGACTGTAAAAGATGTCCAGGGTAAGAATGTAGTCTTTTTGCACAGGAAGAGCAGTATGTACACTGAAAACAACCACAAACTAAAACTGTCATGTAGAGACTTGCGTAACAACAGGAATCTGAAGTCTTGGAAGAAAGTTCTCATTTTGGGGGCAAAACTCTCTTTCCATTATAATCAGATTCCAGAAGAAAATTGTGAGAAACAAGAACCCAGAACAATGTTGTTGCTAATTCATGCAGCCCTTCAAACAAATAAAACAGCGAGAGGAATGGAAACCTCTTTGACAGCTTTTTTCCTGCGAGCTCAAAGGGTGAAGGACTAGTCGGGGAGCTGGGACAGGACAGTGCAACCTTCTGCCCCTCTGACGTGGGGTCTCTCAGCCCTGATGACACACCAGCTACAGCCAAACACTGCCAGCATCCCATAATGCCACAGATGGCACTCCCATCCTCCAAGCCACCTCAAGAATACAACGAGAAGCTTCCAACAACAAGTATGTTGTTGGTCTGTCCCCAACAAGGCCATGCCTTCGGCCTAGGCAGAAACTAACAATAGAGACTAAAAAGAAAGGTACTGATTAAAACCAGTAAGAGCTGAGTAATCCCATGCAGCATTTTCAGTATGTTTTTACCATTTTACAGCATAGAATCAGAATTGTTTAGGGTAAGAAAAACCTTTAAAATCATGAAGCCCAACCACTAACCCAGCACTGCCCAGTCCACCACTAAACCATGTCCTTAAGCACCACACCTACATGGTTTTTGAGCACTTCCAGGGATGGTGACTACACCACTTCCCTGGGCAGCCTGTCCCACAGAACCAGTTCCAGGAGGCTGGCATTAAGCTGCTGTTAGCTGCCCGTGATAACAGGTTTCCAGAAAATATCAACATTCATCAGGTTTTGAATAACCATGAAAAACAGAGAGAGCAGGTCTGAGCACATCCAAGTTCTTACAAATGGCAAGTACGTGATTTTCAGTCCTTTAGTTATCCTGCTGTTTTTGGATGCAAGAAGAAGACACTCCTGCAATTCTGGAGGTTTGGATACAAAGCTCCAGGGGAGCAGATTTAGCCAGGTCCTTTCAGTTAAACAAAAAGCACCCACGACTTTCATTTTAATCTCTTAGCAATGCATCTGAGAGCACCTGAAACCAAAAGAGCCAAAAGCACTTATGCATGAGACTCGCTCCATCTCCTCCGGATGTCAAGCATCAAATTTTAATTTTCAAATGACTCCTGTGAGTTGCTCTCAATACACCGGAAAATATTTCTGCATGTACAACGCCTTCTCCTGCCTAATATCAAATCCAAGTTATCAAATGCATCAAGATCACTGCAGAAATCTGGCTGTATTTCACAAATATTACGCACTACTTAAAACATAATTCTCACACATATCAGTTAAGTGCATTAATGAAAACTTTGATATCTCCCCCTTTATTAATTTAGTGAAGTTCAACCAGGCAAATGCCAATCTCGGTTTAATGCTGGACACTCAACATCAATGGCATTGTCTCTCTCAGGCTGTTGCTTGCAAGAGACATACTTTGGAATAAAAAGCACCAAAGCAGCTTCTAAAGTTACATTTATAAATAAATCATAAACGTGCCTTTAAGCGAATGCAAAGGTTTTACTCCAACAACGTTATGATTACAGAGGTATTTTTGGGCTGCTATTAACTCAATTTTGCTTGAATTTGTCTGGTTTGACACTGAACTGATCTCGAGCATCAAAATAACATTCTCATGCATCCTCCAAGCTCTCGGTTGAGGGCGAGCCAGCAAAAGCCATTGGAAGGAACACCTTGAAATCTTCACCACCAACAGCCATCAACTCAGGATCACACATCAGGTGAATTTTCTTTAGAGAGCTCATTTTTCTTGACCTCCCAATCCTGCACCTACTTCCACCTCCCCGCAGCCTGATGTCCCCCTCAGAGAGGGGAGGGCACTCCCCAGCCAGGGACCGGCCCTGCCAAAACCCACCCGAGCCGCGTTTTGTTCCCCCACGCGTGGGGAACCCGAGGCCCCCTCCTTCACCCTCCCCCAGCCCCGTCCCCGCCGTACCTGCCCGGGCTCCAGCCGCGTTCGAAAGCGATCCGGGGCCGCCTCCGCGTCCCGCGCCCTCAGCAGTGATCCCGCCTCAGGGATGCACGGACGCGCCCGCGGCCATTTTGGGTGAGGGCAGAGGACGGGACATGAGCCTCCCCTCCCGTGAGGGCGGTGCCGCGCCAAGATGGCGGCGCGCTGCCAGTACTCAGCATGGCGCCTGAGCCCGCGGATGCTGCCGAAGTAAGAGTGTCGATGTTTCCTCGGTTATTTTACTTTGGCGGTGCTTTGATAAGAGGAGAAACCTCGCGTGATGAGAGGAGTGAACTGCTGTAGGGTGAGGCTGGGTGTGTGGGAGAGCCTTACTGGACGCAGTTGGACCGACCCGCGCTGGGTGAGGTGGACACGGCCCCTTGCGCTGAGGGGGTCGGGGAGGGCAGGGGAGCCCCTCGCTGTAGCAGGGCTCCCCTGGGGAGGCCAGGAAACCTCTGGGTTCCCGATGGCAGCACGTGGGGCACCACTGTCACAAAAGCGCTGGTGCTGTGCCTCGGCTATGACAGAATCACAGGGTGGCTGGGGTTGGAAGGGCCCTCTGGAGATCACCCAGTCCAACCCCCTGCCAAGGCAGGGTTCCCTGGAGCGGCTGGCACAGGGACGCGTCCAGGTGGGTTTGGAATTTCTCCGCTGAGGTGTTGCCGATTTTAGGAGCTCTCTAAACACAGACACAGAGTCTAGTCTAGGAAGGAGACGTTGCTTATTCTGCCCACGGTGCAAGGTGGAGGTTTCCACAGATCAAGCACACCAAAACTTTTAACTACTTATACATTTTAGCAAACAAAGACATTAGTGTTCGCTGGCTACAAGTTACGTAGTTTTCTTAAAAATTAGTATTCTGTCTTCTGTTGGTTAATGTTTCTCTCACTTCTTAAGCTAAGAAGTCTGCACGCTCAGGTCTTTCTCTTGTTGTAGGTGGGTTTCTTATGTCAGTGGCCATATGTCAGTGGTTGCAGATCTCCCCCTGCCAGAATTACCCTTTACCCAGTTGGAGCTGATTTCAGCACAGTTGCTGAGTTGGCTTTATTAGTTTCTGCCTTAGCTTGGGAGTTCTTGCCAGATGGCCCATAAATTCTGCATTCTTTGTGTCCACTGCCAGTGGGCATCCTTTTTTCTCAGACTTTGTTAACCTCTGCTAGGTCTGAGGTCATTGAAGTGTGTTAAGCCTAGACTTTAACAAGGCAATTCCACCAACAAATAACTTGTTTTTTCTAACACCTGAACATCGCTTATATTTGCAAAGCAGAAATATCAGTGATAATCTTACAGGTCCAACATTGATGTCATGAGTTTTGTGAATTGTATGTCAGCGGAAGGCTTGGGTTTGGAAATCCGTTATTTGGGGAGGAAAGTTTCTAATTCACCTGAAATAATGAGTAATTTTCCTGTTGTGGACAAATAGGCCGCATTTGGAAAATCTTTCGTGTTTCAGTCAAACACCATTTACATGGGAAAGCTGTTCCTGTTCAATCCATTAGAGCAACTGCTTATGCCAGGCAGGATGGGTGAAGTGCAGACATCTGTAGTTTAGCTTAACTTCTTAAGTTCTCTTTATGTAAGTCAGTGTGTAACTTCATCTACGAATGATACTTCGTCCTCTCTCCGTTGCACAGGAATGTCCTTCTTGAATGAAATCCTCAATTGTTGGCTTTTTTCCAAACATAAATATATTCTGGAGCCTTTGCTCAGGCCCATGACATGGTAGAAATTTGTTTAGCTGTTCTCAACACTGTTTTGGTGAACTGAGATTTTGATCAGACAGTGTTTTTCAAAACAATCCAGAGTGAAAAATAGGGAAAAAACCCCCAGAGTCCATGGTACAGACACTTAAGTTTAAGTACTGGAAAATACCAGCTGATGTGCAGTTTCTGTGTAATTGTGTTAATGGGAAAAGGCAGTGAGGAACTGCAAGAATGAACTGGCCTGCGTGTGAGTCACAAGGTACCAGCTGCTGGATTTGGATGAAAAATAGGAAGTAATAAGTATCACGTGTGCTCAACCCAAACAAGCAGCTGACTGAGTCTTCTGGGAAGAATTTATGTCTAATTAGGTGTCAATCAGTTTTTATAAGTAACTGGTTTCTCTGGAAACCAAATGTTAAGCCATTTTGAGTGATACAAGACAAAAGATTTCTTGTGTCTAGAGCAGAGTGAAATAAGCAAGAAATTCATCTGTCCCCTCCACTCAGCATAAACCACACAGCATATCACCCTGTTTCATTATTATGTTACTAACTGCAAAAATATCAACAACTCTCTACTTCTCCAGTTCTGCAAAGGTCACATTAGGATAACCTGATATGACTTAATTTAGTTATGAAGTTACAGAGAAATCATTTCAACCACACACACAATCAAAATGAATATGGCAACGATCCTTGTAAGCTTCTGCTATCCATTAATGATTCTTACAGCATTTTTTCTAAAATCTGGGGATCTTACACCAGCACTTTGAAGTAGGTGAGTGCTGTTACGCCTACCAGTAGAAAAAGGAAGAAGGAACACATTTTGAAATCCTGGACTTAAAGAACAGCATGAATTCCAAACCATGTTGTTGCAGAAACAAAAACTATTTTCCAAAATAAACAATTCAGGAATATGTGATTGACTATTTGTAGACTTCTTCATCAGCAATATAAAAATAGATTCCGTGTAAGTGTTTATATTCTATTTGTATAGTAAATACACTTGTAACTTTTAAGTCATTGATCTAAACCCAAGAATATGCAGATAGAACAGAACTGTCCTTTATTTTGAATTAGTTGGACACGTCTGTAATTCTGGTGCTTTTTCCTATTTCAGACTATTTGCCTAAATATTCTTTTCTAACTCCTTTTACTTTTTTTTTTTCCCCCTGAGGTCTTAAACTTAGGAAGTCAGCTATGCAATAAGCATGTGATCTTACTAGCATGCCAGGATAAATTCCCAGAGTGCTTAATTCCCCACAGTTGGTTGGAAGGAGTCACCAAATGCTGTGGCTGGACGGAATTGGCTGCGAGTCCTGTTAGAAATGAGCTCATCCCACAGAATGAGCTCTCCGTGGTGCCCCCTGACCTCGATGGGAACAGTGTGTGTGCAGCCTGCAGAGCACTGATTTCATGGAATACCGTGTTTACCAGCTGTAGCCAAGATTCACTGCCCAGTTCTGACAGCTGTGGAGTGGCATGTGCTGTCACTATGGCGAGGAGGCATTTACAGCTGGCACTGCCCTGCAGGACTGATGTAACATTTTGCAGTTGTTTGCAGCACGTTGTTTTCTCAGAGAAACACTTATTTCTCCATTTCATTCAAGGTGTAAATGCTTCAGGTGCAGGAATAAATGGTACATGGAGCCACGGAGGCCAAATACATCAACAGTGGCCATAAAAGCAAGTGAAGCCTGTAAGTGCTACCTACTGCTGGCATAGGAAAGCTTTTAGAGGGTGAGGTTTTTGGGAAGCAGCCCTGCAAAGGTGGTAACTGTTATCTCCCCGGGGCAAATTAAAGCAGGATGATGCTTTTTTGTCTCAGGCTGTCCGGCCTGGTGTGATGGTTGATCAAAGAGCCACTGTTCTGTGGGAAAATGGCATCCATAGCTAATGGAAAGCAGAGAGTGCTCTTTTCATTAAAATAAATGAGACATCTAATTATCTAATGATTTCACAAATATAATCTTATGCTGTGCACTGAAACAGAGATTCCTTGCACGCTCTTCAGTTTGTATAAATTTTTGCTCTTTTTGTTTGAATTTTTAAATTGAAATTAATTCAGTCCAAGTATTCCTAAGATGAAGGATGAAATAGGGATACTTAATGTCTGTACCTACGATGTCCTCAATATTTCTGCAAAATGCTTCATTTTCCATGCAGTTCTCTGTTTTTCATTGTGAATATAAGAAATACGGGGGGAAATTTAATCCTCTACCCTTTGATGATGTGCAGAAGAATGTGTTTAATCCAGTCCTGTAACAGATGACTAACAGCTGACCAGAGAGGTTGTAGATTCCCATCCCTGGAAACATTCAAGGCCAGGCTGGATGGGTCTTGGAGCAACCTGGTCTAGTGGAAGGTGTCCTTGCCCTTCCACTAGTCCAAGTGGCAGGGGGTTTGGACTAGATGACCTTCAAAGGTCCATTCCAACCCAAACTACTCTGCGATTCTGTGAAATAAAAAATATTTTAAATATGATATGTGCAGTTACAGAAATAGCCAAAGCTGACATGTCTTTTGAAGAATCACTATATCAGTTTTTGATAATAAATATTAGATATAATCAAAGTGTGAAACAGGAAGATTTTAGCTGTGCCTTTAAGTGCAAATCTCAACACATTTCTAATTTAGAAGTTTTCATCTGTCCTACCACCGTATTGGTCAATGCAGCTGTAGCTGTTGAATCCTGGTGGAACAGGTTGGGAGGTTGGCACAGCTTTTTCTTGTATGAAAATACTCATCCACAGGAACTAGGAAGATGTCAGATAATGCTGCATTCCAGCAAGTCTGTAGGAAATGCAAATTCTTAGGTCCGCATAGGGATTGCTCAGGAGTGGCTGTGGTGCTTTTAAAAGCTTGGGCTAATATACTAATATGAAATGTGAGAGCATTTTGAATGAAGAGAGCAGAGACACAGAAAATCATTACCAAAGCTATTACAATTTTTACCTCAAGCCAGGGTTAGTGATATTTTTCCAGGGTATATGTGAAGCGCCATCAGCTTATTTTTCTTTAAATGGGCAGTATGAAAACGTTTCTGTTTGCTTTCATCATGGTTAAGCTAAGGAATTCTTTATTTCTTTGACCTCAATGATAACTCACCTATAGCCTGCAATTAAAAAAAAAAAAAGCACTACATTCTTCTCTGGGGTTATCTTTAGTATCCTTAAAACGGAACAAGTGTTTAAAGTTGTGTCCTTGGGTAACAAACCTCTGTGGCCGTGCCTGTCTCCAGCCCTTGTGCTCAAAAACCATCTGTGGCTTAAAGCGTTAGAGCTCATTGTAACAGGAGGGGATTTATCCAGTGTTAAAAACGAGTTGCAGTTTAGGCAGGAAATTGCATGTTTTTCGGAAGTTCTGTGGTTTAATTTCTAAAATGTCATTTTACACTTGAAAAACTTCTCTGTGTAGCTGTAGGCGTCTGCTTGTATGTGTATGTTCATGTGGCCAGGGGTTAAAAAAGGAGCAAAATGTTGATTGAACCTTTCTATCTAAATCCTACAACCTGAGGTTTAGGAAGACAAGAAATCATAAGCATCTTAATTAATACTTCGGGGCCTTTGAGACTGTGGAAGGCTGATGTCTGTTTAATAATCCTGTTCATGAGGATTTGTGATTCCTGCCTGGGAACAGCATCACTGGTACTTGTGTTTTGTTACAGAAATGGGAAATCGCAGCATATTGGTTAAATAAAATGGTGATAGTGCTGTATTTAGTAACTCGCAGAGTGTCATTTCTTTTTAAAGCCATCGGGAGAAAACAGAAATCGGGGGGAAGAAACCCTTTGTACGATAGAGGAACGCGTTGTAAAAAATACGCAGGGACGCTCCAGAGAAGCGGCGAAGCTTCGGGCACAGCCACGCCGCAGAGCCGGGCGCGGAGGGCAGCTGCCTGGAGGATCACTGCGGCCCGGGGGTCCCGGTCGGGACGGGGACTGGGATGGGGATGGGGAAGCCCTCCGCGTACGTGCGGCGGCGCAGGTCCGCAATGAGCCCGGCGGGCGCGGCCGGGGACGTGCCGGGGGAGGCGGCGGAGGAGGCGGTGCCGCCCCGCCCGCTCTGCGGCCACAGGCACAGCCCCGGCGGCAGGTACGGGACCCGGCCCTGCGCCCCGCTACCCCCTTGATAGGCTGGTTTGGGAGTTTCGGGGGGATTTCGCCGGTTATTATTTTTTTTCCCTATGGAGCTGATGAGCTGCGGCTCGTACCCGCCCGCTCTCCCGTCACCTGGGTGCGGGGGGCTCTGAAGAGCCGGGGGTGCGGCGGCGGGGGGCTCCGCTCCCCGTGCGGGGCCGGGGCCGTGCTGCGGGGGCACCTTTCCGCGGGGCTCGGCCGGCGCTGTCCGCCCCGCGTCTCCTCCGAGGCCGCTCGCTGCCGCCCGCAGCGCCGGGGCAGCGGTGGGGGCCGGCGGCGTTTGCGGGGTAATTCCGGGCGAGGGAATTGCGGGGCACGTGAGCGCGTGGGGCCGCCCCCGCCCCGGGACCGCCCGGCGGGGCGGGCGCGGCAACAAAGGGCGGCGGGGACGGGCGGACGGGAACAGGGGCCGCGTTGGCGGCGAGCGCTGCTCTTGCGGTTCTCACCTCGCGCCCCGCTCTCTCCTGTCCCGCAGCCCCGGCGGCCAGGACCGCGCGGCAGCCGCGCCAGGGCCGGGCTGCGCCGGCCGCGCCACAAATGAAGTGCGAGAACTGCACCAAAAAGGTGAGTGCGGCGGCCGGGTCCTGCCCGCCCCTTGGGCTTGGTGGGGGGGACACAGTCTCGGGGATGGGGGGGATGCAGATGGCGGAGACGGCTTCGTCCCGCGGCCCGGGAGCGATAGGGGGAGCGGCGCTGGCCGCCGGCCCCCAAGGTCACCGAGCTCCGCGTCCCCGCCCGCCGCCCGGCCGGGACAGCTCCCGGAGAGCCCCGAGCGCGTTATCGCCGGGATGCGGCCGTGGCCGTGCCCTGGCGACGCGGAGCGCGCTCGGCTCCTCCTGTGCCTGCGCGGGGCAGCCCCTCAGGTTAACAAACTGCCCAGAACTCTCAAACCGATGAAGCGGGGGAATTCCTGGGAAATTATATCCACCGTAGCAATTGCACTTTGAACGCGGGGTCTCGCGTGTGTTCCAAAGCATTGTAAATAACTGTATCAGTGGTTAATGACGCGAACAGTTCTGCAAAAGTGCTCTTACAGAATGGTGAAATGCGCTTTGCATAATCTGCGTATTTTATGTTTTGTTTCAGGAATGCAGTAAGAAACAGAAAAATGATGATACACAAAGTACGTCTGTTGATGCACTGAGTTCAAATGATGGCTCTGAAGAGGTAATGTTCCTTCTCAAACCTGTATTAGACTCTATATTCTTTTGTTGTTGTGTACCCCAAAGGAGGTTATAAGACCACAACTTTCAACTACTAAATATAACAATAAACAACAAGCCGTTGAAAACAATTACGAGCTCTTGTAGACATCCCACAATATGTGAATCAAAAATCTTGTGAAAAGGTGAAATAAAAGCCCTTATTATGCAAACGCAAAACATAAATTCTGAGTTCTAAAAATTTTGAGTGCCAAAATTCTTATATCAAGTGTTCAGAACAGGGACAGAGCTTATAAGGAGAAAAGAGGAGTTTTGATAGTACAAGTAGACGAAATATCTACTTATTCTTTATATTAAAGTATTCCTTTCCTCTCAAGTGAGCTGCAAATAGTGTCACAGCCAGGAGTGTGAAACTCTTGATCTCACAGTATATGTTCAGTGCAATTGTAGGCCTGTGTTCTGTTTGTTTTACCTCGTGGTACAAAGCCCAAGCTGTCTTGCTGTTAGAGGGGCATCTGGTTAAAGAGCTTTAATAGTTCAAGGGAAACTTTTCTCAGTTGCTTGATGAGTTGATGGGGACTGTCAGTTCTGAAGCAGAGTGCAAATTAAGTCACTAGCATATGGACTAGGGGCTAAATTTAGGTCTTTGTTTACACTTAAACATTTTGCAGTTTCACAGTAATAGGAGGAGCAGAGCTATGGAGGGGATGGAACAAATAATTTTGATTACTTGTAAGTAATCTTGGATGTTATGCAGGTGTCATGGATTGTCCTGTTTTAAACCAAATAGTGGTACTGTGTTTGCTCTTCAACTGGCTCATTGCAGAGATCTTGAAAATTGTTTGATCGTTATTAAATACTTGTTTACTTCTTTTTTTTGCCACCAGAAAAATGAGTTTGATACATTGGCTAATGCTAAAATACTCCTTAGCGACTGCCTAGCTTGTGACAGTTGCATGACATTGGAAGAAGGAGCCAGAGTTTTCCAACAGAATCAGAAGGAGTTCTTTCATATTCTCAACCTTAATAAGGTAAAGTGACCCAAAGAATAACACACTGTTTTCTGTGAGGAGGAGGAGGCAGTTACAGAATTACTAAGCAGCTTGGTTTCCAAAGGCAGATAACGTGAAGATTTGTCAGGAGATGCTTTTTCCAAAGAGGAAGTGAAAACTTTAGGCAACACGAACGTTAAAGTACTTCAGATAATATTGTACTAGAGTTGCAAAGTCACAGCACTTAAACACCAGAGGAAAGTTACTGCACCTGCAGAAGGAAAATTTATTGGCAATGTAATGATTTCATTACTTTACTAGCAAATTATTCTGTAGTTCAGTGTTTTTAGATATTCATACCTTCATTACTAGGACTGTTCTGGGCGGTTTTGGTGCTAATGTATCCACATTATACAAACCTATGAAGACATGTTCTTGAAAGTAGAATTCTTTTTAATATATGTTCAACCTAACTACATGTTGTCCATATTCTTAGCAAACCTTGTAAGTGTTCTATTGCTGTCTTATTTTCTGCTGAGTTCTGTTTTTCCTGGAAGTTAGTTGCTCTGTGTAGTGCTCAGATCTTTAGAATCTGGTACTAAATTAATTATTTTAGTTCTGCTCCAGAGTTCTGTGCAAAAGCTACTAGAATTGAAACTTTTGCTTGATCTGTACATAAGTGTCATAAACATGGATTCATAACACAGTACTTACATTTTCTGAGAAGGAGTTTAACTCTCCATACAGAATGATGTTGTCATATATGAGAAAATGAGAAAAGAAAGGGGGGGAAAATAATCTTTTGGGTCACGTGGGTCCTGTTAAGAGGGCATGAAGCCTCCAACAGCAAGGCAGTCAGGTACCTTCATCACAGCTCCAGGGGTCCAAACAAGGACAGTGAGCAAGGGGCACTCACGAGCTCTGAGTCAGGAGCTCTCCTTGAAGGGTCACTGCACAGCACGTAGATCAGTACAGACTGTGGGCTCTGACCTTTGCAGGGTGAGACTTGTCCGTAGCACAGTCCTGGTTTGTCTTCCAAGGGTTCCGCTGGTGTGGAAAATGTCCCAGCTAAAACACAAGATTAATCTTCAGCTAAATGCCACAGTCATTAGAGCTGCACAGTTCCACTCCACACACTGGGTATTTTCATAGGATTCCTCAGTGCCTACAAATGCTGATTTGTTGAGAGTCCTATATTGCCACTTTCCCTCAACAGCTGCAGTGATAAAGACACAGGAGCCTTAACAAAAAATCACATGTGTAATTTACTGGGTTGTATTTATAGCTTCAAATGCCCCTGCTTCTGTAAAAGCTATTTATTAATGTTTAAACATGCAGCTCTTTCCATATTTGCTAGAATATTTCATCCTACTAGAACATCAGAGGTGCTGAATGTCCCTTAACTTTCCTTATGCCATGTGGAAACCAACCACAGGATTGTCCTAGGAGGGGTGGATTTCCCTGGGTTATACAAAAGAAACATCTGCAGATGACTGGAGATGAGCACTGTCAGGACCAGAGGAACATCCTGTCCTGCTGCAGCTTGAGGGTTGTTTCACAGGGTTTTTAATGATCTGGCCCACTGAAGCATAAGACTCTTAAGGAATAACTCCAGGAATGGGAAAGGAAGGGAAAGCAAGGAGCCTTACCCTGCTGTAATGACATATCTTTTTTTTCCCTTTGTTTCATTTACCAGAAATGTGATACCTCAAAACACAAAGTGTTGGCAGTGTCTCTATGCCCTCAGTCATTGCCTTATTTTGCTGCTAAATTCGATCTCTCTGTGAATGAAGCAGCCAAGAGACTCTGTGGTTTCCTCAAAAGTCTTGGTAAGTTTGGGTTTGTTAGGGTGGTGAAGCAGAAAGGGAGGGATTATTTTGGTTGGTTTTGCTTTCTCAGGAACCTTCCAGTACCTGAAGGGGCTGCAAGAGAGTTGGAGAGGGCTTTTGACAAGGGCATGGAGTGAAACAGGGCAGAGTTAGATTAGATACTAGGAAAATATGAGGGTGGTGAGGCCCTGGCACAGGCTGCCCAGAGAAGCTGTGGCTGCCCCACCCCTAGAAGTGTCCAAGGCCAGGCTGGATGGGGTTGGAGTAACCTGGGATAGTGGAAGGTGTCCCTGCCCATGGTAGGGTATGGAACTGGATGTGCTTTAAGGTTCCTCCCAACTGAAACCATTCTGGGATTCCATTCCATGATACTTTGTTATGCAGTCCTAAGGTGCCCTTGCATGACCTTGTTCAGAGTTTGAACTCCACGCTCTGTGAAGTTACAGCCAGGCACCAGTGCCACACACACCAATGTGAGGAACAGACTGGAGACATTCCCTGCTCACAGTAAAGGTCACAGAACAGAAGGACATTGTACAGCTGGCTCCAAAACCTTCGCTACCAAGAAATCAGGGAGGGCTTAGTCACAAGCTTCCCATTATTTTATAACTTGAGGCAGAAGGTAGTTCTTACTCTAAGTTCCTTTCACTCTTTTTGACACATTGTATCTCTAGAAAATTCTCAGTCCTGTTTTTTTTCTCCTGTAATTTGAAATTACATGCAAGAACCGCTGTATCTGTGTATTTTATGTTAAAGCTGTATTTTCTTTGCTCTTTATATACAAAGTTTTAACTAAAAAGCAAAAGCCACTTTGCTTATAAGCTTGGGATTTTTTAATCTGGAAGGAAGACAAAGGACAGTAATAAACCTATAAACTGTTTCCTCCCATATGTATCTATATATATTCATTTTTCATGTTTTTTCTGATGCATCTCTGTACCCAGTGTATATTCTTCATCTCAAAGCATTCCTAAGTTCTGGTGGGCCCCAGTTTTCCTAGAATGCATTCATTATCTACACTCACTTCTGTGGGGACGTGCTGAGTGTTACGTAGGCTTATAGGGAGTGTGTTGCTAAATGAGCAGCCAGAAGGTGTCTGCTGTGTTGGTGATATGCTCCTGTACCTCTGCAGAGAACTTGAGCAGTGGAAGACAGGCCTCTCAGCTGGATATATTTTTTTTTGTGACTTGAGCATGTCTTGAACAGAACACTGCTTTACAAGAGCCACTGCATGTCTCCCAGGAGTCGTGACATCCTGTTCAATTAAACTAAAAGTGATAGCTGCTGAGTGGCAAAGGGCTCAGAAGGAAGCAGAGAAGTGTTTACAGTGCTGCCCGTGGCGTTAGTCACTCGGTGGTCCTTTCAAACTCAGGATGTACAAGATGTTTTTCCAGTGCATGGCCTTTATTTATGACTCTACTATTTGTGGAAAATTTGCAGAGGGGAAGGAGTATACCCATTGATCCTTCAAGAGTTTTCATAGGCCTGGAACTTTGAAAGGGGTTTGTGAGGTGGAAAACATTCTAGTAATTCCCTGTTCCTTTCTGCTTGCCTCCCTAGGGGCGCATTATGTATTTGACACCACTATAGCTGCAGATTTCAGTATCCTGGAGAGCCAGAGGGAATTTGTGCAGCGGTACCAACGGAGGAACCAGGAGGAACATGCCTTACCAATGTTTGCCTCTGCTTGCCCTGGTGAGAGCTGATTTATCCATCCTTCCTGCCCTTCAAACTGGTCTCATTGGAACTACTAAGGAGCTGAGGAAAGGGTGACTTCCTTTGGGAGCTTGACATAATTTAGAGCATTTTTGTTTTGCTTTTGAGGGACACCAAGCACACAGCATTTCTTCCCAGTATCACTGGTCATCAGTGATACGCATTTCAGTGCTTGGAATTGAGAATCAGAACTGGAATGGAAGAGTTTAGTGGGTGCTACTTGTGTGTTCAGACCATAAAGTTTAACAGGGCGTTTCCTCATCGAGAAGAATCTTAAAGGAACTTTGATATAATTAAACCACAATCTCCGTTATCTTAAGCTAAGTTTAGAACTTGCCACTTAAGCCTAGGAGAAAGTAGCAAGTGACATTCCTTGTGATGACTGTGAGATGGTTACGTCTGACACTTGGAAAGTAATTCTCATGTCAAATGTCACCGACTTGACTCTCTAAATGTCTCACTTCTGAGAATCTTGCACCTGAGAATGTGTTCTGAGCAGAACCTGCTCTTGTAACAACTGAAAAGATGCAGAACATGCAGTCACTGCTTACTTTTTCCATTTTTTAGCACAGCACCATTTCAATTCAAGTAAAACGTCACATTCCTAAAAAAGAAGTATCACAAAGGAGGTAGAAGTAACTCCTTTGCCCAACACCCACTCAACTCCACCCTAAAGTTCATAGCTTTTCAAAAGGCTGATAAAAATACCAAAATATTTCTTGCAAGCTTTGAAATAACTCAAGTGGATTGCATTCATTAAGGAAACGTTAGAGTTATAATGAGTTGCAGTTGGTGATCCCCAGAATCTGCTGTTGTCACTGATTTAAAGTTTCAATACTGCTGTTTGAATTACGCTTGCATTTTTGTTTGTTCTGTGTATTTTGTAGTGGAAGTATCTGGCTTATGCTTTAAGTACTAAATATGTGTATTAAAAAGATAAGTCTCTTTTTCTGTTACTGCTATCTTAGTGTAACCTCTTATCTTCAGGAGCAGGCATACTTGATATTGCTCTTTTTCATGTTAAACCCCTGCTGTTGAAACACCCCCCCGTTACTTAGCTTTGTGGCCTTGTATGTGCTTTAGGTAAAACTCATAACCTGAGGATTTCTTCTAGAACTTCTGAGATAATTTTAATTTTCTTCATATAGAAGCAGAGCCCAGATTATCTGCTGCTCTCAGTGGAAATACTTTAAAATAGTTAATGGAGCACTTTCCTTGTCCTTGTCTGGTGGATATATGATAGTTTCTGGTTTCAGTGCTGGTTTTGGTGTCAGCTCTCTATTGTGATAGAGATGGTAACAGAAGCATGGGTGCTTTGCATTTCTGGGAAACTAACCCAGAATATCACCGTAAACCTATTTTAAAAACATGATTTGTTTCTTTGTCAGCAATTAGAGAAAGCAAAAATCCTGATTAGTCATCTTTAAAGTGAGGTTGTTCACTGTGTTTCCTTATTTGTCTGAGTGCATTTTCTGTTCCTTCTTCTCCTTCCTCTTCACCCAGATTACGTAAATTTGTCCCAGAGTTGATGTTTACTGGGTGTGTTTATCACCAAATGGTTTTCAGATAGCTCTGTGGATGCAAGGTCAATGTGAACTCAAGTATAAATGCTTTACTCTTTTTTATCTTGATGTGTGACTTTGCACAGACTTATCACCCTCTGCAGCAGTCTGGGGTGTAACACCTATACCATGAGCAAAGAGCAGAGCCTGGAGAGTCCAGAACCTGAGAAAAGGTGTTCTATTTGTCCCTGTCTTAATAGTTCACCTCCTTCTGCTCTCTGGGGAGAAAGGGAGCTCATGTTTGGTTTGTTTCCTGTTGAAAGAACAGTGGTGTGACTACTGATAGTATATGTAATATCTCAAAGTAATCAGTTGTCTTCTGTAATGTACCAAGCTGGGGAGCAACATGAAGCACTTGCTCTGGAAAATCCAGTGTTTTTAAGGCACTTGCAGCCTCTGTGTCCTCCCAGAAAAGCCAGTGGGGCAGACTTGCAGCGGCAGCAGGAAGAACATAAATATTGGGGCTTCTAATGCTTTTGTCCCAGTCAGTCCATTTCCTTTTCCAGGAATGGGGTTTTACAGTAGCAAAAGTTCTCTTCGTTTTTTTGCGCTTCCTGCAGATATATAGATGCATCTTCGTGATCTTCTCACAATAAACCACCAAAAATAACATGTTCTGAGCTACATCTGCAAGAATTTATACAGTGAGTTGTAATGCTTTCTTGCTCTTTGATGCCAACACAAGCCAGCAAATGGCCAAGAATCCAGATGAATTTATGAAGGGTGTAGGTCTGGATGAGTGCAGGTGTACCCTGATATAAGAATGGGGTATCTGAGGTTTTCCCTCACTGTGGCTCTGAAATTCAGCCCTGTGATGAGCGGGCAGAAACAGCAGTGTGTGTGTGGAGTGCAGATAGATGCTCACTCGCCAAGGCTGCCTGTACAATTAACCAGTGACTAATGAGACTAATGATCTTTGGGAGCTGCTGCTATGAGACAGTTGTTCCATCCACTGCAAGGACAGAAACAATTTAAAATTGCTTCAGATGATACCTGTCAGAAGTCTCTTGGGATTTAGTGAAATTTCCTTACAGCTCATGACTACAATATCAAAAACATTGCAATTTTAAGAACCAGCCTCATAGCAGGAGTGCTGGGGTGATTAATGGTAAGTACAAGGTTTTTAAAAACTGTCTTTGTTTTGTTTGAAGCAGTTTTTGTTCTGTTTAGACAGCACTTGAGACTAAAGCCATTTAAGCAATAGGATGTACCTATCATGCAGAATATGCTAATACAGCTTTTTACCAAGCACCAATAAATTCAGTGCTTTTGCAGGTAATGTCTTGGACTTAAGGTCCCAGTTTAAGATGGACATTAGGCAAGCTTCCAATTCAGAGTGTTGCAGTTCAGTACAGTCCTGATGAGTAAATCCGTGGTCCTCAGCTTTTCCTACAGCAGAAATGAATGCTTGTTGAAGATGATGCATGCCTTGGAGATTTTTCCATGGAAACCAACTTAAAGTCTGTACATTAACAAGAACTGGGAATATTTAAACAGCTGGAGGATCCTTGGGTTTTCCTAATACTTAGCACCTTCTCATTTTCATCAGTAAAATTTTATTACACTGGGAGAAGTCTTTCTCTGCTATAGAGACACAAACCATCTGAGCACCGCTTGCATCCCAGTTTTGTGCTGCTCTTGGCAATTGTGGTATTGTTCTGACTTAAACAGTACCAGGTGTTTTTACATAAGTGGTAATTTCAAGCTTAAAAATTAGCCTACAGGTTTTCCCCTTCCCGGGCAGCATGTACTGCACAGCAGTTTCTCTCTTTTATGTAATCACTAATTTGCTTGAAGACAAAGCCCAATTTTTTTTTCCCCACTATTTCTTAGCACCAAAAGCAACACACCTGCCTGGAAGGCTGGGCCTAACTCTCCTGCACAATGTGGGTGTCATGTAGATGAAAAAAGCTCCAAACCCTTGCTGTGAAAGATTCTGGGCTTTTCAGTAAGAGCTACAGAGCCTAAGAAAGAATTGCACACCCTAAATACCTTGATTTGCTCATTTGCCAGCGGGGAATAATACAACAGCTCGGGATGTTGGGGGTGCTGTGGATATCCATAGCTTGCTCTAGCTGGAATGCTGAAGGGATCTGGTGAAAGGGAGGGGGATTCTTGAATAACTAAGGACAGAGTGTTGCATACAGAGAGATTTCAGGTGGTTCTGTGTGCGTGGGTGACCGTGGGGGTGTTTCCGAAGGTGTGGCTACTCTAACAATAGTAAAAGAAGCCATTTTTTCCTAGGCTTAATCCATGTGCATCTTGTGATAATGCTTTCATGTGACTCTTCTGTTCTAGGGGAGGCAAGCTGGGTGCATGGATATTAAATCTCAGGAAACAGCAGGTTACAGATAAACAGCCAAACAGTGCATTTGTTGTAGTATCTGCTGATCCGAGGGCTGAGGTCTAGAAGGTCAAATTTCCCTGTTAGCTGGGGTCTTGTTCTTTCTGCTTTGTTAAATCTGTGCATGAGGAAGGGGGTAACAGGTCATGAAGTCCACAGTGGCCCTTGGTCTAGAATTAATGACACAGTGAATTATTGATTAAAGCATTATTAACAGAGCCTTAAGGTTTCCTGCAGTTCCCAAGGTGGGGCTTCCAGCCTACACAGAAATGTCCCACCTATTGTGAAGGTATCATCCTTTTTAGGAGCTGTTGTGTGACTGCTGCCACTTGCTGTGCTAATGGGCCACTTCTCCCTACCTGTAATTTTTTGTGATTCCAGGTTGGATCCGATATGCTGAAAGGGTACTCACCAACCTGGTGACCTCTCACATTTGCACTGCAAAGTCTCCACAGCAGATCATGGGCTCCCTAGTGAAGGGCTACTTTGCCAGGCAGCAGGTAAGTAATTCTGATTTATTTTTACCATTATATTCTTCTAAATAGAAAAGATGGGCTTTAATACTGAGATACAGATCCTAGTGTATTATATTTGTCCTTTACTTGAAGAAGAAGTGGTGCTTTGCTGCTGTACTGTACAAAGAACATCATTTCATACAGTGCAGTGTGAGCTGGCAGCAATCCTTGCACCCCCAGTGCAACATGGATTTAGATATTTATGGGTAAAGTTAAATCCATAGCAGTTAAAAGTTATTCTTGTGAAATGCTGCCTGTGTAGTCCTATAGCACAGCCAAAACAGGAGTGGAGGAGAATAATGTGGAAATTGCCCTGTTATCTGGGATCAGTAAAAGCATTGTGTCCTAGGAACTAACCTTTTTATCTTCTCAATTTTGTATGTCGAAAAAATTGCTGTTTTTTACGTATTGTACTTAAATGGAACTGCAGCCACGTTCTCTAGGGAAGGGTTGCTCTCTGCACGTGGACAGACAAATTCTGAAGGGCTTGCTGTGGGTGAAAGTGAATGAGTGACAGCCAGAAACCAGGACTCTGAACTCCTAACTTGCCTTCACTTTCTAAGGCAATCAAAAAGCTGCAGAAAACATGGTCTGAGGGAATAAGGTCCAGCCAGAAGACACACTTTGGAAGTTTGTTGCTGATGCTTTGTGACTTCTGGCAAATCATTATCTGTGTGCAGCATTCTTTAAATTTAATGGGTAGGGACTTGTTCCTGATACTGCCTGCATGAGGTTTATGTCACTGTTTTTGTCCTTGTCATCCTTCAAGCTGTCTTTTGCTCTTCACTGAGTTCACATGTGCTCCCTTCTGTGTTCCACAGAACTTGTCTCCTGATAAAATTTTCCATGTAGTTGTGGCACCTTGTTACGACAAAAAGCTGGAAGCCTTGAGGGAAGATTTCTACACTGCCTTGTATAATTCAGCAGAAGTTGATTGTGTCCTGACATCAGGTTAACTTTTTTAAACTTACCATCTATAAATACATAAGCGAATCACCATTTTTAGAATAGCCTTTATGCCAGAGTTTGCTTTTTTCAAGTCTGCTTTAGTCGTAAGGTTGGCTTTTTTCTGCTTTAAAAATTAGTACATTTTTTGTGCTCCTGATAGTACAGGTACTGCCCAGGGAAGGCAGAGTGACACACACTTCCCTTCTAAGCTGCTGTTCATCTGAAAAATCAGGTATTTTGTCAGCCTCTTGAGGAAGGTAAAAGTTATGCAAATCCATATTTAAAATTATTGTCTGGCTTGTCCATGGTCATTATTTTATCTCCACTGGAGTTTTTCCTAATTCATGGCACCAGTTGCCTTTTGGTGAGGATCTTGTCTTTAGCCTCAGTGTAGTGTGGATTTCTCCTGCAGTGTAGTTTGGATTTTTCCAAACTTGGCCTAACAGAAAGGCTGAGGATTTAAGCAGAGTTTGGGCAAGCCGAAGGCCCCTTTTTTGGGGGGGCTGGAAGTGTCAGGCTTCTCAGTTACCAGAGGGAAGTGGCTGTAGGAAGAGCTGGAGAACGTGGCACGGAGCACATGCAGGTGTTGGGACGTTGATCTCTGAAACAGAGGCACAGTGTGTGTTGTGCTGTGTGTTGAAAGTCAAATGTCATGTGTTTTTCTACAGGTGAAATTGTCCAAATAATGGAACAGAAAAATGTGTCTATGAAAGATGTGACTGAAGTAGCTGTAGATAGTTTGTAAGTAGTTCTGTTGTGGATTGCTTCCTTACTTTGATGACAAATGACATGTTGGAGCATATTCAACATAAATGTAAAACTGCTTAGAAGAATGTCGTTTCTTTTTAGAGGAAAAATCCTGCATCAAAGCCTGAGTATACCACGGCTTCACCCTTTACATAGTGGCAAAACCCACAAAAATATTCTCTTAGATGTTCATTGCTATATATAAAAGTAATAAGAAACAGATAATATAAACCTGCATGTACTGTCTAAATACAAAGCAGATAATTTGAGGTAATGACCCTTATACACTAACACCTTTAAAATTTATGTCTTGAAGATTTGTGTGGCTCCTGATGTATATTTTAATGCAGTAATAATAGATTTGACTGTAACAAGTTCAAGCCTTGCTAGTACGTGTGACTGTCTGGGGGTCTGACCCTGTTCAGAGCTCTCCTGTGCTCCTTGTGCAGAGCCCAGCAGTCTGATCTGCCCCTCCAGCTGCCTCCCACAAAGCTGCTGGGACACAGTGCTGGGGCTGACCATCTGCTCTGGGCTCCCCTCTCTTTCACAGCAGCATCCTGACAGTAAATTTCCACTTCCCCACTATGTTCATGTAGATTGCTAGAAGCAGCACCCTTTCAGGAAATGGTAATTAATTGGTTTTTATACTGAGGACAGCAGTCAGTTTTTCAAGATGAGATAAAACTGAGCTGTGCTTTAGATGAGAAGCACACAAAGCCTTGGAGAGGTTTTGTTTCCATCCCTCATGCCTGGCTCAGGGAGCAGCGTGTGTGGTGTTTAATTCTCAGGCTTAGTTACACAGGCTGCTCCCCCTGATCTTTGTTCAGCTGTGACAGATGTTCCTTGGTATCTTTCCAAAGGGGTGGTGGTGGAGCAATAAACGTGCTGTCTTGCACAAAACAGAAAGCTCTGGAAGTTTTGAAAAATCCTTTTCAGCTCCAGCTAGTATCCTGCTTGGACCTAGAGTGGAGAAATTTGAATGGGTCAGTGGGAACGTGTTCAGAGCTGTGTTTGTAGTGCAGCTCCTATGATTGCTTCTACCTGAGATTGTCACACAGAATGAGAATGAATAAAGTTCTTGCAGGAAAAATCACATAGAGACAATCATTTAATTCTGTATCAGAATCACATAGAGACAGTCTTTAAATTCTGTATCAGCCTGTCCAATGAAATGACAAGCTGTTATTCAGAATGTATCTGGTTTATTAGCTCAATTTATAGAATCATAGCATATCCTGAGCTGGCCCACAGGGATCATCACAATCCACCCCCTGTCCCTGCCCAGACACCCCAGCAACCCCACCCTGGGCATCCCTGGCAGCGCTGTCCAAACACTCCTGGAGCTCTGGCAGCCTCAGGGCTGTGCCCATTCCCTGGGCAGTGCCCAGCACCCTCTGGGGGAAGAACCTTTCCCTGATCTCCATCCCAAAACCCCTGGCACAGCTCCAGCCATTCCTTGGGTTCTGTCACTGTCCCAGAGAACAGAGATTGGAGCTGCCCCTCAGGAGGAAGCTGCAGATCCTGGTGATGTCTGACCTCAGTCTCCTCCAGGCCGAGCAAGCCAAGTGCCCTCAATTTATGTTGGAAAATAATGTTAATTTTTAAAAGGACTAATCTGCTAATACTGGTTCAACTGTGAGACCTAATGACATAAATTTTTGCTCTTCTGGGGTCTTAAAATTAGATCTTGCAGAGAAATTTAAATAACTTGAAGTCATCCTCTTAAAACAAGTCCCAGCACAGCAGCAATTTGTGATAAAGTGCTTGGTATTAAAAAAGTTGTATGAATAAAGTAACTTGTGGGGGAGAGGTGAACTTCCAGGAGATGCCCTGGGGATATGATCTCCCATCTTCTCTCCTGAACCATAGTGTAGCACTTACTTTCAGGGTACGCTGTTCTAACCTGGTTGCAGCTGTACTGATTTGGTGTTATTTTATTGGCACAGTGTCACAGAAGCTGACAAACAGTTCCTAAAGCAGGAGAATTGTCAGCAAAGACTCGTAACTTCTGAAGTTCTTTTGTATTCTCACAGGCAAAAAATGATTAATTTATTTAAATAATTTTATTTAAATACTTTCTCCCCAAAATGGCTCTTGAGCAGTAAGTGGCTGTTAACGAAATCTTCAGGTTGTGATGAAGGTGCATTCTTGACTGTTGCTTGATATTTCTGAACATGGAAAGCCTTGCATCTTTTTTTATTTATTTTTTCCATCATCTCACTGCCGTCCTGAGTAATTTACATTTTTTAAGCTGTAATAAATAAATATGTTAATGTGTTCTCACTTTGTGAGAGAACACTTTAGGAGTTGATCTTCCTTTCTGTTGTCTCCTAAGGTTTGATGACCTAAAGGAGGGAGATGTAGTAAGGCACGATGGGAAGAGATCTGATGGTTACCTGGAGCACATTTTTAAACATGCTGCAAAGGAGCTTTTTGGCATGGATGTCAAGGAGATAACCTACAAAGCATTAAAGTAAGTTACAGTTTTGTACCCTTGTTCTGTAGAATGAGTGAGCTAGAACAGAATAGGGTATTTTCAGTTGGAAGGGACCCACAGCAATCACTTGGTCCAACTTCCTGAGCACTTTGGGCTGACCAAATGTTAAAGCATGTTATTAAGGGCTTTGTCCAAATGTCCCTTAGACACTGAGAGCCTTGGGGCATTGGCCACCTCCCTGGGAGGCCTGTTCCAGGGCTTGACCACCCTCTTGGCAAGGAACTGGTTCCTGAAGCCCAGGAACTTGCCCTGCTTTGATTGGTGCTGCAGTGAAAGCAGTTACTGCTACCCTGGCTCTTCAGCTGATGGGCTGTAAACCTGCTCTGAACCTGCAGGTCTCTCACTGTAAAGCAGCTCCTGCTGGTACTCATTTTATTAAAAACTTACCTGCCCTTCCACCCCAGCTAGTGCTTAACTCAGCTTAGAAAGTGGAAGAGTTCACCTTGATCTCACTGTTACACTTGTTCTGTTCCCTTTAGAGCATTGAATACAAGCTGACACAGTTGGATTGTTCCTCTGGGAATGCAGGGGGTTAAAATGTTCTCTCTGTATCTTGACAGGAACAAGGACTTTCAAGAAGTTACCCTTGAAAAGGATGGGGAGACAGTGCTGCGTTTTGCAGCAGCTTATGGCTTTAGAAATATCCAAAACATGGTCCTGAAGTTGAAAAAAGGAAAGTTTTTATACCATTTTGTAGAAGTCCTTGCCTGCCCAGGAGGTAAGAATAATTGTGGATCCCCAGTTGTTCTGCACATGTATCTTGAATCTCAAAGGAAAGCTGCCTTGCAGGCAGGCAGTTTATTTCATTCCCTCTTAATTCTCTTCTTAATAATCTAAAATCTCACTATTTAATGAAGGGTCTAAAACACCAATTACAGGTGCAGGGTTGGCTCAAAAAATGATTGAGTTTTCTAAAATTAGCCACGATGCTATTTGTTCTCTTCTGACCTATAAATAAGTGCCAGCACTGTGCTGCCAAGCCTCAGAGGAAATACTCTGAAATGGTGGTTGTCAAGGGCAAGAAAAGACAAGGAACATAATTAGGATCATAAAACCATGGAGAATGCAGAGAAAGATTGTTGATATGGAAACCTCATTTCCATTAAGATGATGTTGATATCGGAGTCACTTGAGGTAAATACAAATTGTTACAGCATGGGAGGAAGTTTAAAGAGAAAACTTCCTTTAGAGAAGTGTGAAAAAAGAATTCTGTGTTAACAAAGACTTTCTTTTCATATCAAATCTCCATCACCTTCCATCTTTTTTATTTTTTTTTTCCCCTAAGGGTGCCTAAATGGCAAGGGCCAGGCACAGACTGAGGATGGCAAACCAGACAGGGCCCTGCTCGCGCAGATGGAAGAGGTGTACGCCGCGATTCCCGTCAGGCTGCCAGAAACCAACCTGCACGTACAGAAGATGTACCAGGACTGGCTGGAGGGCATGGACTCCAAGAAGGTCCAGGACACTTTGCACACCACGTACAGTGCAGTAAATCAAAGCACGAGCAGTTTGGATATCAAATGGTAACGACCCGAGGCGCAGAGCTGTGCTGAGGTCCCAGGGCAGCGCTGGAACCCTCGATGCAACCGCGGCCGCTGGGCACCGGCGAGGCTGCGAGTGAGGCTCTGCCCAGCTCGGGATTGTTCCTGGGAAGAACCATTGCTTTGCAAAACCAGACAAGTCTCCAAAAGCCCTGGTTCCTGCCACTGTCATTTTAACTTTTACTGTTTGTCATTTCCTGCGTACAATGGATTTCTTCATTCAAAATCCTGATCTTGCAAGGTACATAAGCCCTTTCTGCCAGGGACAGGGAGTGTAATTCCTGATGAAGTTACTCCCTGAAGTGAAGGGTTCACTGTACAAAATGGGCTCCTCCAAGAGGGTGAGATGATTTTACTCCTAGGTCTGCAATCCCTGTCATCACAGGAAAACAGTCAACAGGAATTTCAGTATTGATGCAGTTGGTGTGAAGTAACTTGGGATTTACTTGCCCTGTTAAGGAAAAGGCCCTTTTAAAGGACAAGTGAGTATATGGAGAGATGTAATGAATTTCTATAAGCCTTGTATCCATAATTCAGCAAAAAATACCCAGTTCCAAACTAGCCACCATTTCTTACTGATGTAGTGTCACAGAATGCTTCATAGAAGCTGAACCTGGGAAGCTAATGCTAAATGGTCCATTTAAAATAGTTCCAAATATGTTGGTTGGTACAAAAAGAGAACTTTCTTTCCTTGTAAGTTTTCTGCCAAGCTTGCAGCCAGGAGCAGTGGTGCTGCTTGCTTTGGCTTCCCTCTGAGAGTGAAACATGCCCAGATTGTTCTTTCATTTGTCTCCGTGTTGAAAGACTTCTGCAAAAAATTAACTTCCTGGGGTGCCTCTGAGAAAAAATACTGAGCAATGCTTGTGAGCTCATCAGAGTTACGATACGTCAGCATCATGAATTTTGATGCACTTATTTTTATAAATATGCTATAGAGGTTCATTTAACAGACATTGTGAAGTGGTACTGCCATGCAGCTTGTCTGCAGCTTCCCCAGTTGTCAGAGAGTTACTCAAGAATGTGATGGACAAAAGAAATTAGACTCCTGCCAGACTTCTTCAGATTTTCCTGGTAGCATCAGATCTGTTCATGATTAATGGCTGTTTGAAGCTAGCAAAGTTCTAGCTTTCCTTACGCAGCCTTGAAAGTATGGATGGGCTTTTTTAACGATTTAATGCACTTTGAATGAATCTTCTTGCAAATTTCTTTAACATTACAACTGCTTGTGTGAGTAAGAAATCCTGTAAAAACCTGTGTGTGTTTGAAATGCACATTTAACCTGGACACAGTGGAATGGGATACAGCATCAGGGGAGGCAGGGCAAGATCTGGCATTGGCTAGACCAGGGAGGCTGAAAAGGAGACGATGAAGTGTCACCCTGCTGACAAGAAATAGCTCTCTTAATGGGAGCTGTTAATTATTGCAGCTTTCCATTGGACCTAAGTAACAAACCATTGCACTTGGAGGGAGGTTTTCTTTGAAGTGCAAACGAATTTTGATTACTGCACTACCTGAATGCCCACAATGAGATTATGCCCGTGAATGATACAAATTAGCCTTTGCAAGTTGTTCCTTGTGATAAGAACATGATACTTACCGTGGTGCAATATCAGAACATCGACAGAAATCTACCTCTGTACGGGAAGGGAGTCCAGGAGTCGTGGGAAGAGCTGTGTGTAGCTGGAACTGTAATAGATGTCTGCTAGAGAAAGATGGGGGTGTTGTGTGACATTTCAGAACAGATTACTTTCAGAAGCAAAATACGCCTCCTTCAGTCTGATTTTCTTTATCTGCTGTGATTTCCTCCAAAAACTCCACCAGAATTCTAATGTAATAAAGTGGTCCTGCTCTGTTTGTATAGGCCTGTTTCTCTGTATATATGGTTTGTAGCTGGATGCATGTTTAAATTATATCGCTGCTGCTCTTTGTACAGTGTGCTTATTTTTTTATGTGCGTATACTGGGTGAAATGGTACAAAACCAGTTTGCTTTTCTGAGGAAATCTTCGGTAAACTACCCGAGAGCTGCCTTGCTGTTCTGAAAGCAGAGCCCTGAGCTGTTTGTACAAGGTGATGGATCCTCCCCGGGGCTGGGTGGCACCTTGGCCAGTGTTTGCCTGCTGCACTGAAGGGCCTTGCTCCCTGTGCCGCTGGGGGACCCCAGGCACGGGCTGGGCAGTGGCTGAAACGAATCTGCTCTGCTTCCACTGCAAGGGGAACCAGTGGCTCAGTGTCTAATGTAACCTGTCCCAGTTGGATCCACCGTTTCTTCCATCTGCTCAAGTGTTTTAACCTGTTGAGGTAGTCGCAGTGCAAAGAGCTGTTGATTTGTCTGCTGCAGAATTCTTTTTTAAAGACAAGGAAGGCATCTAACTGAGCTTGTAGTAGCTACACAGAATGTATTATCATTAGTGACCTAAGTAACTGAGATTTGTCTTTTTTTTTTTGTTAGTTTTTGTTTCATAAGTCTTTATGGAGTAAAATGTTTCAGTTTTTTAAAGGCTTTTTCTTTGAAGTGCCAGTCTAAAAGGAAAGGAAAGTTCTATCCCTTAAGTCTTTCCCCTTCACCTGCTTTCATTGAAATTTTAATATACATCAGAAAACCTTGTTGCAGCTTCATCTATAGTGAAATACCTGCCTGAGGTTTGATTCTGGCTTTTAAATCTGCAGTTGGAAAGTCCATTATTGTTGACAATACGTGTTTGTAGCCACACTTCTGAAATTGCAGCACTATTTAGTTCCCTGATTGGATTTTGGCCACTAATAATTTCTATTGCTACTGCCTTTTCAGCAACAGGAAAAGCTCGTGACGTGGCCACAGCCATAGTGCTTTACCTCTCCCTTGAATGTTGTGCTGAGACAAGAGGAATTTTAGAAAATTATAAACTTGGAGGGATTGGGGGAAAGGAATTGGACATAGTAAATGAAATAATAAAATTGTCTTGGGATGTGCCTGACTTGAGCATGTCAGGTGCTGGATTCTTGGGGGTTATAGTACTTTACTCTGAGACTGCTCCAGCGTGTTGTGAAGTCCCTTTGCCTGGTGCAGGAGGTTTCCCTCAGCCACAGCACCTGTGTGTGTCCCCTGTGGCCAATGCCCTGGGCAGCCCTGGGCTGTGCTCTCCCCAGAGTAATGCACATATGCACATGCAGGAGCCTCAGCTGGATTATATCTGGATGATGTTCAGTTACCCAAATTCTGGTGCTTTGTTTTCAAATGCAGCATGACCATGAATTGTCGTAAATAAATCTCGGTACTCAATTCTGCGCTGATTCTGTCTCGTTCCGTGTAAGAGTTTAACTCTTTAAGCACACCTGGTTTCACACAGGTTTGTCTGGGGCACCGAGCAGGAACACTGGGCACACACTGTGGCACCAGTAGTGCATCAGCACTTTATGGGAGTTCGGGATTACAGCTGCACCTCAGACTCCGGTAAATGGAAGGAGAAAGTTGCCAGATTGCTGTAGGAAATGGTGATCTGCTCTCTAGAATTGTAAATTAATATACTGAATCCTTGCGAGGCAGACAAGCCTCTGTGGCTTTAAATCTCTCGTGCCTGGGGAGAATGATGTTGGTGCGTGAAGCCAGCCTGTGAGAGTGGCTGGTTGTGCTGAGGTGACTGGAGAGAGTAGGGTAAAACACTGGTGCACAGGGAAAGATCTTTCTTTCTGTGTGGCCTGATCCAAGAGTTGAGAAAAGGATGAAAATTAGCCCTGACATAGCCATGGGATTTTTTTCATCTGGAGGTTATGTGAAAATTTGATGAACTGAGCAAACATTTCCGTATGTTCTCTTGAGAAGTTGGGACCTGGATTTCTACTAAATAGTAACTCGATTTGAAGGTGTTCTGTGTTTTTTTTCCAAGGGCCAGCAAGGCAGGGTTACCTGGCCAGAGGAAAAGGAGGAGGAGGAGCTGTTGGCACAGAGCAGGCTTGTTCCTGTTGCTGTGTAAACAAGTGACTAGTAGGACAGGTTTGGAGGAGGGGAGCCAAGGTGTTAAGATGTCCTTAGCTACTCTGGAAGTGAAAAGTAACTACTGAGCGTTTGTGTCAGCAAAGCAGAGGGAATATCCATTTAAATAGTGCAGAGTTCAGTCTGTGATATCATATCCATTCCAAAACCACTGCATTTCTGCCCTTATTTTCCAAGTGAGTAGTTGGGTGCATCTGAAAAATAATGTCCGAGTTCTGCACACTGCCTGATGAAACTTTCCACAGTGTAAATGCCTTTTTCCCGCCTCCCCCCCCAAAAACACTTAATGTAAAACATCAGCATAATACTATGAAAGACGTAATTAAAAAGTAATAATAATAATTAAAGTCTTTTGTCAAATTCCTTGCATTGAAGAAGGCTGGGCGGAGCGTGACGCGGTTCGGGTCGCGGACACCCCGTGGCGCTGAGCTCCCGGAGCTTCCCCGCGCTCCGGGCCGGCCCCGCCGCGCTGGGCGGCACGAAAAGGGAGACCTGGGGTAGGTTCTACCGAGATTTGAACTCGGATCGCTGGATTCAAAGTCCAGAGTGCTGACCATTACACCATAGAACCGGGCGGTGCCTCCCGCTTCTCCCAGCCCCCGTAATAAATCCATGACAAACAAACACCGCTCGTAAATCACTGTTCTTCATGCCCTTGTACGTGGGGTGACCGACAGGAATTTAACACGGCCTAAATATTCATGTTTGTTCCGAGTTTCTGCAATATTCGTTGACTTCGCAGAATCACGGAGTGGTTTGGGTGGGAAGGGACCTTAAAGATCATCCAGTCCCAACCCCCTGCCATGGGCAGGGACACCTTCCACTATCCCAGGCTGCTCCAAGCTCCACCCAATACGGCCTTGAATACTGCCAGTGATAAAGCATCGAGTTTCTCCGGGCAGCCTGTGCCAGGGCCGCGCCAGTCTCACAGGGAACAATTCCTTCCCAATATCCCATCTAATCCTCCCTCTGGCAGTGGGAAGCCATTCCCCCTCGTCCTGTCACTCCAGTCCCTTGTCCAAAGTCCTTCTCCAGCTCTCTTGGAACCCCTTTGGACAACGGAAGCTCACCCTGGTATAATGAGGGCAGAAAGCAAACATGAACACTGGGAGAACATCTGCTCTCAGAGACACCCCAAAACCTCACCCCTGCCCCGGGGCTCAGTAGCTGCCACCAGCTTTGCTGATGCAGAATTTAGAACTGTGTTTCCGCACAAGCGATTCAAAGCATAGAAATAAAAAGGAACGATATGCTGTGACATGTCCAAGATTCTTCAGATAACTTGTGTCAGAAACTGCTAACCTGGCTGCAATAAATAATACATACGGTGAGGGGGGAAACGCAGGAAATTTGCCCGATTGGTTACTCTTCTGCTTTAGATACGCTTTCCACGTAGCATGGGATGTTCATGGCTTGAGATATTTATAGGATTGCAACAGTCCATGAAAAACGCCTTAAAGTCACTTTCCATTGTTCTGAGCACTAGAGAAACCTGCCCGCGGCAAAAACTGTCAGGTTCCACCGAGATTTGAACTCGGATCGCTGGATTCAGAGTCCAGAGTGCTAACCATTACACCATGGAACCGCACAACGTGGTTTCCCGAGCCGCGTCTACTGAGCCAAATGCAAGGGAAAAGAATTCCACATAATTGTTCTTTCTATAGATCTGTGACCAGAGTCCCTGCCTTGTCTTTCATGTATTCTGCACGTACTCATTCCATGTAAGAATTCCACTGTTTATTGCTCATATTCTACAGCCCTGAAAACAATGCCCACTGAGAAGCACTGTGGCGTTAAGGAAGTTCACAGAGCCTTTCCCTCAGATCAGGCGATCCAGAGGCCAAATACAGACTTTCAATACCACGTGCATTGACTTTGAAGTTTCCACGTTTCTGTTTTCATTTTGCTTCCCTGCATTTTGTGCTGAAGAGTCTCCCTGCAATATTTGAAGTTGCCACAATGTTTCATTTGAACAGGCAAGACTAATTAAAGACATGGACCTCCTGGAGCGTGTCCAGACGAAGGTATGAAGGTGCTCAGGGGGGTGGAGCACTTCTTCTATGAGGAAAGGCTGAGAGAGCTGGGGCTGTTCAGCCTGAAGGAGAGAAGGCTCCAGGGGGACCTTGTGACCTTTCAATATATAAGGGAGCTTTCCTATAAAGAAACTTTTTACCGCAAGGGTGCTGAGGCACTGGCACAGGGTGCCCAGAGAGGTGGCGGATGCCCCATCCTTGGAAGCATTGAAAGCCAGGTTGGACAGGGCTCTGAGAAACTCGGTGTGTCCCTAACCATGGCAGGGGGTGGGACTAAATGGCCTTTAAGGGTCCCTTCCAACCCACACTATCCTGTGACTCTACGAGACCTTCAAATCGCACTAGAACAAAGGCTGTAGGCATCATACTGTGCAGTGTTCTGCCCGTCCCTTACTCGCACCCGCTATGCTGCATGTCGCCAAGATCGTTTAGGAAAAACAACTGTCCTCGCATCAGCAGCACCACTGTCCCCCACACTCAGAAATAACCAGCAGAGAGGACGGAGCCGTCGGGCGCTGTGCCGTGAGACGAGGGAAAAAAAAACCAAAAACATGCTGCTAGCAGAGGATGGTTTCGATCCATCGACCTCTGGGTTATGGGCCCAGCACGCTTCCGCTGCGCCACTCTGCTGCTTCTGGCAAACACCCCCCCCGACCCAGCTTAGAAAGAATTGGCCTACACGATCCTCGCTCTCCGCCTTTCCTCTACGGACGCGTTTTCTCCCCGTCCCTGCAGCCACGCAGTACCGCTACAGCTGCCGTGTGCTGGAGATACCCTCCAAATATGTAAGGAGTAATGGTCATGAACTAACACACAAGAAATTTCACCTCAGCAAGAGGAAGAACTTCTTCACGCTGAGGGTGGCAGAGCACTGGAACGGCTGCCCGGGGAGTGGTGGAGTCTCCCTCTCTGCAGACATTCAAACCCACCTGGACGCGTTTCTGTGTCACCTGCTCCAGGTGACCCTGCCTGGGCACGGGGCTTGGACTGGGTCATCTCCAGACAGCACTTCCAACCCGAACGATTCTGCGACTCTGTGAAACAACAAATGGCTTCAAGTACCCGCATATCGCCACAGGTCAGCAATATTAACTAATTTAGGTACAAACCACCGATGTGTCACCACACAAAAGTGTCACATTCCCAGCTGCGCAGAGCCGAACGTCGCCCTGAGGCCCGCCGGGGGTTATTGATACGGAACGGGCCCGTGAGGAGCCCCCGGGTACCGCCCCCACCCCAGAGTGCTTTGCGGATATTTGCATACAGCAGGGCTATTTGCATAACACGGGTTATGCCGGATTTTGGGTCTCTCCCCCCTCTCCGCCGCCCCCTGGCCAGCAGACCTTCAGTGCGGCCGGAGTGCTGTGCACGGCTGCTGCTGCTCCCACCGGCACCGCCGCCTCGGCCCACCGCGGGTCACCCTGACCTTGCGGAGCCCGGATCTTGAGGGTACAAATACCTTCGGGGAGGAACTCTGCATCGTGTTCGCTTCGGCAGCACATATACTAAAATTGGAACGATACAGAGAAGATTAGCATGGCCCCTGCGCAAGGATGACACGCAAATTCGTGAAGCGTTCCATATTTTTTTCTCCCTCCAAGCCTAGAAGAGGAAGCTCAGGGGTGACCTTCTCACTCTCCCTGACAGGGAAGGGTCAGGCTCCACTCCCAGGGAACAGCGACAGGAGGAGAGGAGCGGTCTCGAGCTGCACCAGGGGAGGTTTAGGTGGCACATCAGGAAGCTTTTCTTCATGAAAGTCGTGATTAAACATTAGAATGGGCTGCCCAAGGTGGAGACACCATCCCTAGAGGTGTTCAAGAAACAACTGGACATTGCACTCAGTGCCATGGTCTGCTTAACAAGGTGGTGTTTGGTCATAGGCTGGACTCAGCGATCTCAGAGGTTTTTCCAATGTAACTCATTCTGTGAGCCCCCTCTGGCACCCCCCAGTTCCCAGGACCCCCAGAGACACAGCCAGGGTGACAGTGGGTCCCTTACTCCTTTCCTACTGCTCCCATGCCAAGGTCCCACTGGCCCTGAAGGCACAAGGATGGGCGCTGAGGTCCCAGTGCCTTGGGAGAGTGTCTGACCTGGCTCAGCCCCTCGCTGCACTGCACAGAACACGTTCTCCCCAAGAGATCCAGAGGCTCAGGGCTGTACCCCGGCTGGCTCCACGAGTTTTCCTTAGTCCATGCACTGACTGCAGTAACAAATTCACTATGGTTGCTGCAGAGAATTGACTCACAAATGAGAGCATTTGTCATGACCTTTCTGGCCCTCCAGGGACTTGCCTCCAGACCCAGATTATTGTGCTGCCACAGGTTAGTACCTTTGTGTATTTCATCTTCTCCTCATTGTCCCTTGCTTCCTCTGCACTCCGGCACTGCCAAGCTCTCCTGACCACTGCATGGCACACATGTCAATGATGGGCATTCTCTATTTCTTACTATTTCCTTCTGAGGATTCACTCCCCAAAATGGTTTTATTTTCATGCAGGGTGTCTTAAGCAAAGCAGTGGGACTCTGCTCCACAGAACAGCAAATTCCCCTGGGTATTGCTTAGGTGCTTCCATGATGGAAGGAGTAGTTCTTGATCAAGAAGTGCATGTTCTGTAATTCATCTTCTTTCTCCACACTACAGGATCTCACTCTTGTGGGACTCAGTGCTGGCTACCAAAAGAACAAGGGAAGATTTGGCAAAAAGAGCAGCACTGAAGGCACAGGTACAAAGCAGAGTTAGCAGGGGCCAAAAAGCTCAAGTTCCTTTGTCTAGAGGGCGTGTAGCAAAGCACCAAATCGAGATGGACTGCTTCTCTTACAGATCTACAGCTACTGTAAGAAAAAGGAGTTATTTTTGGAAGGTCTTTTATGAAGAGGTAGTGCTTTTTTGGCTTTGGCATTGGGGATTTTGTTTTTATTCAGCCTGAATCCTGTGATGGGGTGAGTGAAGCTAAATGAGGTGGATGCTTTTTGAAAGAAAAAGCAGAACAGAGGCAGATGGTGAGGGGGAGAAAGTAAAAATAGGAAACACGAAACAAATATATTGTTAGAGATGCCATTTTTCTGTAGTAAGAATGCTTTAGCTTCTTGGTTTGATTGACTGTTCCTTTTTTTTTTTTAACTTCATGTTTTATTGCATGTTTTATTTCATGTTAGGTACCACACAGCATAATTCAGTTTCTTTTTAAGATAAAAATTATTAATTCTTTTCAGATATGATAACAGATAAAAGAAGGAAGTTATTAAGCTCATGTGAAGGAATTTAAATGAGATGAATCATCCAACCTCAGCAGTGAACAGTAAATGTGAGGAATTCTACTCTGGTATTACTTGGATTACACTGCTCAAGGTGCAGTCAGAGAGCAGGTCTTGACTTCTTTTCTTAAAATCTCTTAGAATAAAGTAGTTCCTGTGTTGTATCATGAAGACCCAAACCAGGAGCTCAGTTTGGAAATGAGTGTGCTCTGGGAAAGCCTCCCCCTTTAACTGAGCGTCAATTCATCTTTTATATTCTGTTCTTAACAATTTGAGGTGTTCTGAAAGCACTAAGGACCCAACACAAGCAAGGTCTCCTGCTGGAATGAACCATGTGGCGATAAACCTTGTGGTTTTCAGTTTTCAGCTTTATTCTTATTCCTATTTATTAAAGAGTTGCTTTGATTCTGTTTTGGGTTAGAAACAGACTGGTTACAAGATGAGAGATGGTCTCTGAGGGGCTGATTCATGTCACTGCTGTGCTGTGTCTTTTAATGGGGTGTCAGTATTGCACTGGAACATGGAAATAAATGAGTTTGTGCCAGTGCTGTAACTCCCTTTTTGTCTAGAAATAACAATCATGTAACAAATGCAAAAAGCAAAGTGAAGACTCCCTGCAGTAGGACATTACGAAGCCCAAAATATTAAGAGGGTCTGAAAGGGATTCTGTTCCTGGGGTGTAGGTCTTCCCACAACTGCTTAATGAAATGGTTTGGATTCATCCTCATCTTCCAAGTCCTTAAATCATGGATTACTGGAATCTGGAGAACATCCAGCAAAAGGTCTGAGCTTCCTGTGCATTCTGGAAACAGGCTACTTGGCTAGATCAGCTTGGCCTCTGTGAGGGTTTTATTCTATTACACAGATACATTAATTACTATATGAAAAAGTTTGCATTGGCATTTCCAGGGAGCAGTTTCTCAATCCCATCTCACAAATACTCATAAAACACAAGATAAATGGGGTACATAAACATGTTGCTGGGTTAACTGATGGCTCTTGTAGCAACACAGGGCATTTTGAAATGAAAATTACACTTCAGGGGGCAGAAGGCTTCTGGGGTTTGTAAGGTGCACTATTGCCATGCCTATGGCTGGGAGCTGAACGAGAGGATGTTTGCTCTGGAAACTACTGAAGCACAGTGAAATATTCATCAGCAGAAAGGTGATAGTACAGCCAGGACTTTCAACTGATGGCAGGGGAGAGAGTGAGCTGAAGTAATGTAGCTGCGAGACTGCTATACAAACCTCTATAAATCAGTATGTAAATATATATATAAATATATATATAGATATATATATATATATATATATATATAAACTATATAAACCTCTGAAATTCCTTCCTGTGTGGCCGCAGTTTGGGACTGGGAGGAGGCAGCTTCTGCAGCTGGTGCCCTCAGTTCCACATCTGTGCACTGCTGCGGAAAACAAACCTCAACCTTCAGTGGGCCTGGGGCACTGGCTTTGGAATTTCATTCCTGAGCAGCAGCTGCTGCTTTGTAAGACACACGTCCTTGTACCAGCAATGCTGTTCATTTCGGGACCTGCGTGAAACCACTCAGGGGCAAGATATTCACCTTGCTGACAGAGATGTCCAAGCGGTAAAACCAACATTAATACAAATATTGGTGGGATTGAAAGCATTCCCATGCTGTGTCTGTCACACAAACAGGATCGGCTCAAGCAGCCGAAATAAACACAGGCTGGCAGATCCTAATGGGATGAAAAGAAAAAAAAAACCCTCACAAATATGGCAAAGAAACATTAACATNTTCCTTTTTTTTTTTTAACTTCATGTTTTATTGCATGTTTTATTGCATGTTAGGTACCACACAGCATAATTCAGTTTCTTTTTAAGATAAAAATTATTAATTCTTTTCAGATATGATAACAGATAAAAGAAGGAAGTTATTAAGCTCATGTGAAGGAATTTAAATGAGATGAATCATCCAACCTCAGCAGTGAACAGTAAATGTGAGGAATTCTACTCTGGTTTTACTTGGATTACACTGCTCAAGGTGCAGTCAGAGAGCAGGTCTTGACTTCTTTTCTTAAAATCTCTTAGAATAAAGTAGTTCCTGTGTTGTATCATGAAGGCCCAAACCAGGAGCTCAGTTTGGAAGTGAGTGTGCTCTGTGAAAGCCTCTCCCTTTAACTGAGCATCAATTCATCTTTTATATTCTGTTCTTAACAATTTGAGGTGTTGTGAAAGCACTAAGGACCCAACACAAGCAAGGTCTCCTGCTGGAATGAACCATGTGGCGATAAACCTTGTGGTTTTCAGTTTTCAGCTTTATTCTTATTCCTATTTATTAAAGAGTTGCTTTGATTCTGTTTTGGGTTAGAAACAGACTGGTTACAAGATGAGAGATGGTCTCTGAGGGGCTGATTCATGTCACTGCTGTGCTGTGTCTTTTAATGGGGTGTCAGTATTGCACTGGAACATGGAAATAAATGAGTTTGTGCCAGTGCCGTAACTCCCTTTTTGTCTAGAAATAACAATCATGTAACAAATGCAAAAAGCAAAGTGAAGACTCCCTGCAGTAGGACATTACGAAGCCCAAAATATTAAGAGGGTCTGAAAGGGATTCTGTTCCTGGGGTGTAGGTCTTCCCACAACTGCTTAATGAAATGGTTTGGATTCATCCTCATCTTCCAAGTCCTTAAATCATGGATTACTGGAATCTGGAGAACATCCAGCAAAAGGTCTGAGCTTCCTGTGCATTCTGGAAACAGGCTACTTGGCTAGATCAGCTTGGCCTCTGTGAGGGTTTTATTCTATTACACAGATACATTAATTACTATATGAAAAAGTTTGCATTGGCATTTCCAGGGAGCAGTTTCTCAATCCCATCTCACAAATACTCATAAAACACAAGATAAATGGGGTACATAAACATGTTGCTGGGTTAACTGATGGCTCTTGTAGCAACACAGGGCATTTTGAAATGAAAATTACACTTCAGGGGGCAGAAGGCTTCTGGGGTTTGTAAGGTGCACTATTGCCATGCCTATGGCTGGGAGCTGAACGAGAGGATGTTTGCTCTGGAAACTACTGAAGCACAGTGAAATATTCATCAGCAGAAAGGTGATAGTACAGCCAGGACTTTCAACTGATGGCAGGGGAGAGAGTGAGCTGAAGTAATGTAGCTGTGAGACTGCTATACAAACCTCTATAAATCAGTATGTAAATATATATATAAATATATATATAGATATATATATATATATATATATATATAAACTATATAAACCTCTGAAATTCCTTCCTGTGTGGCCGCAGTTTGGGACTGGGAGGAGGCAGCTTCTGCAGCTGGTGCCCTCAGTTCCACATCTGTGCACTGCTGCGGAAAACAAACCTCAACCTTCAGTGGGCCTGGGGCACTGGCTTTGGAATTTCATTCCTGAGCAGCAGCTGCTGCTTTGTCAGACACACGTCCTTGTACCAGCAATGCTGTTCATTTCGGGACCTGCGTGAAACTGCTCAGGGGCAAGATATTCACCTTGCTGACAGAGATGTCCAAGCGGTAAAACCAACATTAATACAAATATTGGTGGGATTGAAAGCATTCCCATGCTGTGTCTGTCACACAAACAGGATCGGCTCAAGCAGCCGAAATAAACACAGGCTGGCAGATCCTAATGGGATGAAAAGAAAAAAAAAACCCTCACAAATATGGCAAAGAAACATTAACATAACGGCTTTGGATTTTTTCCTTATGTAGTAATTAATTTTTGAAGACGCCGACACCGACCTCTGTTTTTACATGCTATTTTTAACTTTATTAGCATGCATAACAGCAGTAGCTTGCTTAACTTAGTTGGCATAAAAGGTGAGTTGCTGCATAACTGGTTTTGTTTCCAAATTACTTGGTAGAAATAAATGCTGTTTGTACCCTCTTGCTTCTCCCAGCAGCTTTGTGATTTCAAAATAAACAGGAACCTTAAGCACACAACAGGTTCTGGTGTTAATACAGTTCTGTTCTTTGGAATGTGAATCTATTTATACAAACATAACTATATTTGTGAAGGCAATCAGAAGAACTAAATATGAAAAGCCTCTAAAATAGTCCTATTTACTTGGAAACAGTATCACAGTAGGTATTTTACAGACATAATGGTGAGTGATGAGAAATCATATATAAATTAAATTGGTAAAGTGCAAGGGATTATCTTTATATACATGTATCATTGAGAATTTGGGCTATTTTGAGCAAAACTATACTTAAGCTACAATAATTCTTTTAAAATGTACTTCTCTGTGAACTCACATAGTAAAATGTACTATGAAAATCTGCTCAGAGGCCGAAACTGTAAATGATAAAAGACAGTGAAATAGATTTCAGGAAGTGATGGCTCTTTTCTTCAGTTCATTATTTTCAAGTTATGTAAATGTTGGACAACACACCAAAAAATCTGTTTTGGTTATTCAGCTGATTCAGAAAATGCAAATAAGTATTTTTATAAGCGTTCGGTTGTCTTCTAGTTCTTGAGCCAACTCGTTTGACTTGTTACTGTGACTCTACCAAAGCTTACAGGAATGATAAAAAATAAATTGGCAGGTGTGATGGTCCCTCTCGTGTTTAGATTAAATTATTCATAAATATTGGTGGCTAACTTAGTGTGTGGTTTTAATTACTTACTTTAAAACGCAGGCTGTGTCAGTAGGAGTGTGTGGGGGTGCCAAGGGCCTGGCGGAGTGCAGGCTGGGTACACATCACTCTTAGAACACGCTGTGACAACCGGGGTTCCAAATTCTCACTGCATTTTCCTTCTCTTCGTGTCACTGATTTAGCATTTTAACAGGTTAGGTCGCATTTCAAACATTTTTTGCTCTTCAGAGGAAAACTGTAGTTTTGTCTCTGAATCTGGCCTTTCAGAAGGTAAGATAACCACACAGTATTCTGGATATTCTTCCTGTGAATTGCTGCTTAGGAAAACAGCGTATTTTTTATTGTGCATAACACAAGTTTGTTATGAAACAAATATTAAAAAGCATACTGGGTTACCTCTTCCTCTGGGCTTCAGTGATGGGCTGAGAAGAGTTTTTACCTAGGCGCCCCTGCCTGCTCCCTCAGGACGGGACTGACGCCACTACCCTGATTTAACACTTAAACCCCCTTTTTTAGCCATTTTCCCTCAAAGCGGGGCCGGGCCCCTCCCCGCCCTCACGTGATCCTCGCGCCATCAGCGCGCGCCGCCGGTCACATGCGCCTTGTTTATCTCGGTCGCTGCGGATGGTGGCGGTGCCGCGGCGGGTGAGGGACCGACCGACCGACACCCACCCACCCACCCCCCCCGCCGGGGGCAGCGTGTGAGGCGGCGACGGGAGACTGGGCTGGGGGAAAAGGGAGGGGCGGCGGGGAAAGGGCGTCCCTCTCAGAGGCGCTGTGAGGGCTTGTCCCTTCTCGGGCGGTGTGAGGTGGGCTTGTCCT
>VXAZ01008127.1:926584-947665 GCA_013399875.1 Gymnorhina tibicen | reverse complement strand
CCCCCCCATCCCCTCAGGAGCAGCGTGAGGCGGGAATGTCCCCTCCTCTCCTCTCCCCTCCCCTCCCTTCAGGAGCGGCATGAGGGGCTGGTCTCCCCTCAGGGGTTGCATGAAGCGGGAATGTATGTATGTGTGTGGGTGTGTGCCCCAGTAGCGGCGTGAGGCGGGAATGGCCCCTGCCCTCCCCTCAGGAGCGGCGTGAAGCAGGAATGGCCCCTCCCCTCAAGAGCGGTGTGAGGGGCTGTCCGGCAGCCCTTCACCGTGTTCCGACTGTAAGCGGCCCCGTTCTCAGCCGCTGCTGCCACGGAGAGCCGCGGAGGGGGGAAGACCAGAGCGGGTGGGCGCGGGTCGGGAGCCGTCGGTGCGGGGCGGCAGCGGGTGCTTGACTTGCGAGGAGCCAGAGGTTTTCGGCCATCAGCCCCCGCTGTGCTGGCTCAGGACGCTGAGGTACCATCTGTTGTTCTGAGCTGCCTCTCAACAAATCCTCTCCTTTTATTTCCAGGCTCACCATGTCCCTGCCAGCAAAGAGGTGTGGAAGGCCCCCAGTGCTGTCTTTTCTGGAAAAGAAAAAGAGAAAGCAAAGTCTTGATAGAAGAAGGGGGAAAACAAGGATTTATGTGGGAAATCACATTGACCGGTGGCTGACACTTAAGGAAAAGTTGGATTTCAGAAACGATGCAGAAGTCGCAGGGTTTTTACTGGACATGTGAGTAGATTGTCTCAATACTCTGTTTGCTAATACCAAGTAAATAATTCTGGGTGTTGATATCAATTGTGTATTTTCTTTCTAGGTATGACAGCTACGACCTGTTGTCAAAAGCTCCGCTCTGTCCCCTCTCTGAGGGTGTGAGAAGGATCACTGTGAAGGAAGAAAGAGCATTGTCAGCAAGCACTTCTTTAATAGCAGCAGATGGAACGTTAGTACTGTCCTCTCCTTACTTGGGAAGGGTGGATGAAATATTTTTCTTGGTACTACTTGAAAGACTGTAGCTGATGTTTAAAAACAATGAGGTAAAAGTTACATATACAAAAGGAAAATATACGGCTCATTTTAGTTGAATTGAAGATTTTTGAATATCTTTTGTAAAAGATTTTCTCTTTGTTTTCTTGTTTGTATAGTTGAGTACATGACACTAGTGTAGATGAAATAGAGGCAGAACTTTTTGCAGAAGAAATGTTTCAGTTAACAGCTTGGGTTGTGTTTGCAGGTATGACAATGATGACCAGCTGCCTAAAGAATCTGCTTGTTCTGGATTCGGAAATGTGAGAATTGTACCTGTGAAAGAGGAGCAAGACTGCACATTGGCAAGGACAGATGACACGTTAGTGATACTGTGGTTTTTTGTATTTGAAAGTATTTTGAATTGATTTTATTATCACACTTAATTTCGTTTATTAGAAACTCATATCATTCATGCTCTGCTTCATTATCTAAAAACATCTTGGTACATAATCAATGGTCCAGTCCTTCTGAGGCAAGAATCTTAAAAAGATACTGAAAAAGTTGTAAAATTCCGAAGAGTACAAGCAGCAAATCCAATGACTGCCTTTCTTAATTGTGTTCATGAGTGAATAAGGAAATATCCAGTACTTTACATGTATCCCTGTCAGCGGTTAGGCTTTTACAGTAGTACAGTGTCCAGGCAAGTGCAGCTGCATGTGCTTTAACCTTTCTCAAAAGAAAAATGTTTCATTTTTGACCCAGTGATGTTACACACCAAGTGATGTGTTAAACTATCTAAAAATAGTGCCGTGTTCAGCGAGGCCACCCCACCATCGACTGCTGGTGTCTGTTACTGCAGTGTCTTCAGTAACTGGGGCATTCCCAGTTGAGATCAGAGGAGCCTCCAATAGGTATGCTTGTCCGTTACTTTTTCTTTAGGTTTTGATTATCCACAACAGTGTTACAGAATAATTCATCCATGTCTTAGTTTTCTGATCTTTAAAAAACTGTATCTTTTAATGTGTACAGGGAGACACAGAGACCATAGGACATTGCATTGGCATTGCATGATGTGTCCAAACCCCTCGCTAATATGGTGAAGTATGTCAAGTACCACGTTTGCCTGATTCTCGTCATCCACTGTGGTTTTGCTTGTGACTTTCCTAATTGTTCTTACTTCTGATTTTAGTTGGTGAACAAGTTGGGGTTCGGAAAGCAATTCTATGGCAGAGAAGAATCCTTGGAAGCTAGGTCAGGAGAAAATACCAGTGCTGATGAAGCTGAAAAATTCAAGTACATTCTTCAAAATAGCATTTTTCTCTGGCACTATAATTTTAGTTTGGAGTGCAGCAGTAACTGAGTTCCTGGGACTGATTTGATACAGGTGAGACAGAGGCTTTGTGTTTAATTGATTGCTTATTTCAGCCTTCTGAGATGTAAGAAATACTGTGAAAAATTGTTTGGTATGAAAACAACTTTGTTGCCCTAAAAGGTAAGGCAGTGAGGCTGTGGAACAGTCTCATGATACCAATGTGAAGATTCTAAATTCCACCAATTATGTAAAATGCTGGACAAATGATCAGGCACGTACACAGTGGTAATTGTACAAGGCGAAGGAACAGCAGCTGCCTAAGGATAAGGAGAGTCAAAAATAAGAGGAGTTTAATGAGACAGGCATCCTAGGACATGCTGTGTTATTTATTCCAGGGAACATTTACCTACCAGGAGTAGTCGTATAACCTCACTATGAGGAAAATGGTTTGTGTTTCAGTGTCTGAACACCACATCAGTGGTGACACTATCAAGTTTGTCTTTGGTTCACAGGAGAGCACTGAGGTAGAGTGATGATGCCACTGAAGTTCTTACTGGCTGGGGGATGTCCATACAGAGGACAAGTCAGTTGCCCAAAGTCCTGTTGGTAGCTGAACCTGGATCTTAAAAGCAAGACCAAATTCAATCGCTAATTCAGTGTTTTTAGAAATCTGGGCAAATAGAAAATAGTGAATTTTCTTCAGAAGGGAACAGTGTTTATGTTAATGTATACTTTTTTCTTGTTTTCAGAGGTGTGGTACTGCACTTCCTATTGAAGGGAGGCAGTGCAGGCGGGTATTTCCTGCTTTCCAGGCACTTGGGCGTCATGTTTTCCTGTTGTTGTTGTTTTGGGCTTTAGCAAATATGTCTTTTCATTCTGTGCTTGTAAAGGTCAGGAAAAGAACAAAGTCTTGTTGCAGGTGCTTTATTAGCACATTCAGAATTAACAGTCATAAAGCAGCTGTTGTATTCTAGGCTTTTTACTCTTGAGTCTAGGTTTAGGTTGGCCAAACACTAACTATTAAGGAACTGCACACATCAAAGACAGTGGAGGAAGAACACTTAAATTCAGCTTCATTGGTGGCTTAATGTTTGGTTTCTGGCTTGGTTTTGGAGTCTTGCCTGATGACATTGGCTTTCAGCAGTTGTTGTAGAGAATTAAGTTGGTGGAGAAACAATGAGAGAGTCAAGTGACTTCAAGATTCCTGCCAAGTGAAATGGTATGGCTTTTTGAGTTGTGCCTGTTGCGAGGAGTTGGCGTGTTGATGTAACAGGGAGAAAAGAATGTACAGAAATGCTGATTTAAAGTGGCATTAGCAAGGCAAAGCCAAATGGAAGGGTTACCAACCCACATCCAGTAAGGTTCCTGAAGACACTCAGTCCTTCTCCAGTGCTTCTTCTGTTATTAGCTTCTAACTTTAACATTGGAATTCAACCAAGCTAGTTTAAAATTCTTTTTCTGGGTTACATGTAACAATTACAAAACTGTCAAAGCAGATAATAAACTATTTTTTTTAATATATATTATTTGCTCTAACATTGAATGGTGATGAGTCAAAGTAGTTGAACAGGGTTTTTAGAGGAAACTTTGGGGAATTCGAGATTGTTTTACTGTTGTAGTAGTTAAATGATAGGGATTCAAAAACTCCTTTACCTGTATTAATAAGACAAATTCTCATGATAGAACTGCCCATGGCAGGGGGTTGGAATGAAATGATCTTTAAGGTCCCTTCCAACCCAAACCATTCTGTGATTCTATGAACTGACTTTCCTGGAATTTGATTATGGACTGTATCTTTGCTGTTAATGCTGAAGACTTACCATGACAAAGCTGAACAGCTGAGGAGTTTCTTAGCAAGCAGGAAAGCAAAACTTACATTTAAAACAAAAAGGAAAGAAAAAAAAAATGCCGATAAATATAACGTGCTTGGTAGGACAGCTTCCTGTGCTCTCCAAACAAATCAATTTCAGTGCTTTGTTTTGACTAGTTGCAATTTTTAATTGGCCTAAAAGATTCAGCTTGTAATGTTTTTGATCTTTAGTATTCGTAGTTTGTGTTTAATTAAAGAAAGAGAAAAAAACCCAAGACAACCACCCCCCACCCCTGACAAACCACAGTCTGTGGTTGTTTCACTAATGGGACTTCAAAGTGACAGTAACACAGCTTTTCCTTACAGAAAATTGAGTGGCTAGTCTAAGACAATTTACTTTATTGTAATGCTGAATGTTGATCTGTATTTCACTGTAGTGAAACCTCTGTTTATACATCATAAAAACATAAGATGTTGGGCTCTTTATGTATTGCACATACAAAAGCACAAATGCACTTACTGTGATAATTTCTCTTATTTTCAAGTTAGAAGATTGTATTAAGGGAATGCACTTGCCTAGAGATACTTAGTGAAACAATATAAACTTATTTCATGCTTAGGTATTTGAATGTCATATTGTAACTGTTACTGTTGTGTTGCTTTTCAGGGTGATCAGCAAGAAGAAAATCACGCTCTTGCATAACAATATGGGGCAGTTTTTAGGCCATTTTGATTTTGCTGTAAGGTTATTGTGAACTGTAAAGAATTATTGTAAGTTGTATGAAATTCCATGTTATGTGTTGAACAGCACATTAAACTTAATTACCTGAAGTTTTATTGTGTTATGTTGATGTTAATAAAGTGTGTGGAGCGGATTATTTCCCTGTGAGTCTGTACAGAGTTCTCTGAGGGGCAACAAAAAAGGACAAGCCAAAGTGCTCATGGTATTGCTCAAACTTAGTCAGAATTTAATAGCTTCTTGTAGGTTATGTGAATGACTAAGTTCCTTACATTTTATTTAAAACTCAAAAGGGTTAAGATAGAAACAGTATTCTAGTGTCAGTTGCAGCATCGAGTGTGCTTCCATCTGAATGTGTTTCTTGGAATGCTCTTCTTTAGGGAACAAATTTAACATATCCCATATATTGGAAGGCATTTGTGCAGTTGATTGATGCCCTGAAAAATGATGGGTGAAAATGCTGGACTACAGATTGCATTGTGTTGGTGCTTTCGAAAAAATGAGTAATTGAGATCAGCTACTCTGAATCTAAATATCTTTTGTTATTGAATCATTTGTTCTCTTGCTTTGGCTTTTGATACTACGAAAGCTGATACATGAGCTGATACGTGATGCATCTTAATTATTTTCTTCTGTAACAGAGATGAAATAAGTGGAGTACTTTGAGTAACCGAAGTTCTAAGAATGGTGTTGGCAGTTCCGAATCTGTTTTGTAGTTACCAAGTATGAGTAATCCTGGAAAGGTTTTTAACCGAGAAGCTGAGGTTAGTACGGTTGTGTTCAGTGTATGGTTGTCAGAAGCACAGAAACTTCCAGTCTTCTGATTTTAACTCTTTTTTTTCTTTGACCGCATGCTTGCATAAGCTTTCAGGTCTTGATCTTACAGTATTTGAGCCAGCTGGGCTTTCCCACCAACTTACACTAGAGCAGCCTCTCTGTGGGGAGAAATTCCCCTAATTAGGTCATTATACTCTGCATTCAGTTTTTTTAATGAGCTACTTTACTGGCTGTAGGAAACTGCTGTTGCTTCTAAATACTGTATTGATACTTTTGAAGTATCCAAAGTCAATGTTGCTTTATGAACAATAGATTTTTCTCCAAATGTTGCACAGAGAAATCTTTAAACAAAAAAGTTGAGAAGGTAGTTTTTTGAGGCTTTCTCAAAATGAAAATGCCACTTCCTCTGTATTTGTGTTCTCTCTTTGCTCTGTACCTTTCAAATTTTTCTTTGACTACCAAACATTCATTCATGTAAATAACTCAGTTTGGCTCACAGAAGAGGTATGACTGGTGACACTTATTCTCACTGAAGTGTCTGTCAGTGCTCTCAGATTTTTGATTGTCAGTGTCATTACAGTCAGAAGGGAAGGGGACTCAGCTTTCAGTTACTTTTTCCTCCAAAGTCTACAAGATCAGAAGAATCTGCAACTGCACCATATTCTCAGCCAGTTCAACCTCGTTCTTGGGCCTTTTTGAATGCACACTGCAAATATTTATATTATTAAATGACTTACTGTTATGCAAGTAGACTGATACTGCCAGTACCTGATTTGTTGAGTTGCACTCACTACGTTGATTACTGGTAGAATGATTATTCTTGTTCATAGTACTGGAATATAGTACAATTCATCCCTTACTAAGGTTTCCCCCAAACCTCCCATTAGACTGGCACTTCATGCTGAAGAAAAATCAAGAGAAAGTAGATTTCTAAAAATTTCCTTTTGTAATGTTATAGTGCGATAGACGATATATTTGGGTTGCTATATGAGCATATGCTTTTGAATATCTGACTTCTGTAGAGCAGAATATTATCATTATTATTTTCCAGTAAAGTTAGCAGGATGGTGAATGGAAATTATTCTGAAACAAGATTCTTTCTTCTGCCAAGAGTATGATGAGCAGTGGCTCTGCTTTAGTCAAAATGGCCAAGTAAGCCTTTCTGCTCCTGTGGGTCTGTGGGAATTGTGGAGCTTGACTATGTTCAGATGTCAGAACTAAACCCATAAGAATTACTTACCCTCTTACTCCAGTGATTTATTAAAAATGTGCATTTAGGAGAATAACTTTAAGCAGAATCCTAAGTTGTGCTGTTGGCAATACTGAATACTTAGGGCATAAACCTATAATGTCAAATGAGAAAATTTTCTGTGGAGATTTATAGTGAAAGGCAAATAGTAGCTATAAAACCACTGAATTTTGGTTTTGTTTTGTGTTTGTGAAGTGGACTTACTGTGCCAGTTGGTTTCTTTAGAACTGTGGATCTGTCAAATCTTTTGAAATGTGAGCATTTACGTACATAAACTGGGAAACTTCCATCCAAATAAGGAAAGTTCTGTGTTGATCCTAAATTTCAAAGCATTAGTTAAAGAATTGAAGTTACAATGCACCGGTTTTCATAGTACTAACTTAATCGTCCGTTACTTTGCCTTTACAAGAAGCTGTTTTCTAAAATCACAATAACTACAATTGTGCTCTTAGCTCACATAACATGAAAACTTCGGGTCTTGCTGGGGAAAGGTGGTCTGGCCTATATTGTGATTTACTTTTGTAGTAAAAAAATCCTACAAAACAGAAGGAAAAATTGTTGAGAATGGCTCTTGCAGATTTCTTGGTGAAATAAGGACTTTTGCAGATCATCACAGTCACACTGGACAGAGTAGAACTGAGCTGAGATACTGGAATAGAGTACTTAAAAAAACTGTTTCAATGCCCTCTTTTCTTGCCATTTCCAATGGCTGTTTAATTTGTTGGCTCTTTTCTGACTCTGAATGCTTAAAAGTCTGTAAAGCTTGATCAGACAGTCAGGAGGAATGCTGTACCGAGGCACATTATTTAAGACTATATCAGGGATGCAGGAACCTGGTTTTGCTGGAACCTAGATCATCATGGGTTTTATCTTGTGGTAAAATTGAAATAAATTTGAAATACAACTTTCATAAGCCATGATCATTTGTCTGATTTAATAGTATGAAATGCTATCATCGGCGTGATGATGCTTCTTATTACTTTTGCAAGAGGCTTTCATGTCCTGTACTTGCTAGTGAGGAGTGTTTTGGGTTTCTAAATCAAGATACTCCAAACAAGTTTCAGCTGTGTGTCATGCTAAGCATGTTCTCATGAGTCGCTGCTGAAAATACTGATCAGTGGATGGCAGGAAGGAGAAGGCATCAAAGGAGGAATTCCAGAGGTGGGAGAAGTAGAGTTCCAGTTTGAGATCTGTAAATGAAATGTGGGTCAGAGAGGAATGGTGAACCTGAGCATTGTTTGTGGTTTGAGTGGTTACCTGTGTCAGGACAAGCCTGCTTCCTCCCTTTTCCCTTGTCTCAGCAGAAGCAATTGATTTCATTTATAATTCCAGAGAGATTCCTCACCACTACAGCACTCAGAGCCCTGGCACTGAGGATTGTGGTTTCACAATGCTGAGGATTCAACAGATAAATGGAACACTTCTGAGATCAGGTAGAGCTGATAAGGGTGAGAAGTTGCATCTTCAGCATCTCACTTAGGTCATAGAGCAATACTTTTTTCTGTAGTTCTTGTGCATAAGTGTAAAACTGATGTGTATTTAAGGTGCTAAAATCAGTCTGCTCTACTCAGTGCTGTTTGTAATCGTGCTCTGTATGCAGTGTTGAGTGTAGCTGTATCCAGAGACTGCCCAGGGTATCTAGAAATAACGAGGGCAAGTGTTTGTGTGTGCATGTACACACACAGTCCCACTCCCCAGTTTATTTTATGAAATCTTAAACTAACATGGATTGAAAGGGACCTCTGAAGGTCATCTCATCTACCCTGCTCCAAGCAGGGCTGACTTCAGGTTTGGATCAGGTTACTCAGAGCCTTTGCCTTCTGAGAACCTGGGTATTTTATAGAATTTTGAAATGTTTCATAAAACATAGGATCCAGAAGGGTTTCATCTTGCATTGCTGTTTTCCATTTTCCTTTTTTACTCTTACTGTAGTAGTCAGAGTCCTGATCCATGGCTTTTAAGATATGTGACCTGGCAGTATGGGAACCCTTAAAATACACTCATGTGGGCAACTTAATAATACAGCTCCAGACAATTTCTGATTTCAATAGCTTTATCTGTGCTAGGTAACAGTGTGTGCACGTGGAGATATTTTAAGATGTCTTTCTCTGGCTTTAAGAGAGGATATAGTCTGAAGTGAGATGACCACAGGCACTTTGTTAAGTAATCTTTTTTACGTGATTACTGTTGTGTAAGGCGTTTGTAAACATTTCCTGTCTATAGTACCTCGGTAAGTGTGTATGCAGTAGGTAGAGACAGTGAAAAATCAGGGTCTCTCATATGGACATATGTTGCTATTTAACTTAGTTACACTGGTTCTTTGGCTTCAGTCAGGTTAAGTGAAAAACTGCATATGCTTTCCTACAAAGATGTTGGTTTTAGATATTTTAAATCTAACTAAAGAAGTAATGGTTTTTTGAGATAGGCTATTCTTTTCTGAAATTAGTGTGTATTCCTGTTCTTTAGCTCCACATCCTTGGAATATCTGTTAAATCTCATCCTTGCTCTTCCTGATTCTATGCACGAATTTCTTTCCCCTGCTGTATGCTCCTTCTTGGTTGGTCAGCCTTGGTGCAGACATTAGAAGACATGTCAGCAGAAGAATGTCATCAATGTCATCAGTGTAAGCTTTGTTTAAATAATCATTTCAAAGCAGTTTTTGACATGACCTATTTTTCAGATGAATGCAGTAACACTAAGACAAAAAGTGCTGTCTTCAGTGGCAAAAGATAAAATCTTCTTGTAGTAGGATTTTTTTGAATTTAAAAAATCCATCATAGGATAAACTCAACCTGGCTTTGAGTATGGTACAGTAGAGTTTAGCTTGTGATTCAGCTGTTGATCTGGGATGACTTAAACTGAGTCTCTACAGAGCAGCTCTGATAATTCTTGTACTGGTTTAAATCCCAAATTAGATAAAACTACTTGGGGATAATAGAGTGCAACATATTTAATATATCCCAGTGACTTGTCTTTCCTTTTCTTTTCCAGAAGGGCAGATGAAAGTAGAGGTTGCAGCAGATAATGCTCATAGGTGAAAGTGATTCTTGTCTGTAACGTCCTGATTGAGTGTGTCAGGTGAGCTTACAGCTATGAGCTTGGGTAAGATTTGAGCAAAAATACCTCATCAGGTTGTGCTTTGGTTGTGAACTTTGCTATAAATTAAGACAGCTGCAGGTGTGTTCTGTGAACATGTAGAAAAAATGACTGTTCCTGTAATTCATGTAGCTGTTGTCTCCCTGTATCTAAAATAGTCCTAAATCAGCATTTTTTAAAAGTCTGGTCATAAGATACAAGATTTGCATAACTTTATTTCAAGACTGATGAATTATAAATAAGTATAGGAAATGTGGGAATAAGGTATTTTTTTCTTCTTTTTTAGGATAGCTTCCAAAAGCCATAGCCAGAAGAGGACCTCTAATGGAAATCTAGAAATGCTCTAGTGAACGTGCATAGTGTTCCTGTCAGGCCCCCATTCCAAGGCTGTGCAGGGCTGCCAGGCTATTCAGGGTAATGGTGGCTCGAGTTCCAGCTCCCACAGCTGCTGCTGCTCTCCCCTTTTCCTTTTCCAGTTTCCTCATCGCCTCTGACAGCACCACACTTTGTGAGTCCCTGTGGTAGCCTGGAGACAGGAACTCACCTAAATACACCCTCAGAAGGGTGGTGTCTTTTTGTTTTTTTTTTGTTGGTTTTTTTTTTTTTTTTTTTTGTTTTTTTTTTTTTTTTTTGTTTTTTTTTTTTTTTTTTGTTTTTTTTTTTTTTTTTTGTTTTTTTTTTTTTTTTTTGTTTTTTTTTTTTTTTTTTGTTTTTTTTTTTTTTTTTTGTTTTTTTTTTTTTTTTTTTTGGTGTGTGTTTTGTTTTATTCCTGTCATATCTTTCATGTGGTTTGTTCTCAGTCACACCAGGGAGGTGCTGTGAGGCTGGGAACCAGTGGCAAGCCCAGGAAATGACACTACCCCTGCAAGCTTGGGATTGAACTGTTGGCTGAACATTGATCTGTGACGTGAAACACCTTTTCACCTTGTAGTCATGTATAAAAGCACTGAGGCAAAAGCTGATCCAGCTATTTAAATTATTTTGTCAAGTTATTCTGGGATCTTAGGCAAATAATACCTATTTTTGGTGACAAATTTAAAGCCTATTGAGCATTAGAAATAGGATATTAAGGGTTTAACTTAAAATTTTGAGCTTCCAGAATGCTGATTTTAAGAACTTTTTTTCTTCATTTGCCTATTCTGCCTCATCCCTTCCTAATAAAAAAATCCCCAAACCAACCATAAACAGGTGTTAAAAGGAAAAAAAAAGCTTATGAGGATACTAAGTAGATGTTTTAAATTCACTTGTTTCAAATTTTGATTACTCTTTGATATCAGATCTTTGCGGTGTAAAATGGCAAAGGTGAGTTCCAAGCTTCAGGGCAGTATTGATGTATTTAATGGTGAGGTGACACCAAGTGTTCTCAAAGAGGGTGAGTTTTGTGTTTAAAATTCTGTATTGGGAATTGGAAGGAAAAAGTATTATTAGGTACATATATGTTTCTCTTTTGTGTGTCCAGTGATCCTCTCTCCTGTCTTGCTTACATCCACCCTAATCTTGGTTTATTCAGTTACAGCTGTGAGTGATGTTTTTCTTCCCCTCTTGTGTACTAAAACCCTGCCTCTGCAATTACTGCAACTCTTTTATTGGGAAAAAATAGCCTTTCAGTCTTTTCTTACAAAGGAAGAAAATTAATGGAGTGAGATTTTCAGCTGCATTTACATGTTTGGGTTTGTGTAAAGACCGAACAGAATCGCAGGTGTCTGATTTTCAAAAAAAGCTGGTAAACTGAATGAAAAATGTTACCTGTGGAAGAAATTGAAGACTGTTACTGGTGTTAATTATAGGAAGCATGTTCTTACCTGTATTTGCTTTTTTCTTTAATCAAAATGGAGCAGAAATCAAAGAATGAGAATGCATAAATCATGTGACATTGCAGAAACACATTTTGTTGTACAAGGGTTATTAGAGTAAGAGACTTTAAAAGCCTCTGAGGTAGTGTGCTACCAGTTGGGGTGTTGTCATGCTGACACAAACTCAATTCATAATGCTGCCTTCAAAGATTGTCCAACCTGAGAGGGGGCCAAAACCCCCTGCTTTGAAATTAAGAAAGATGCCTTTATATTGAGCAACATTTCTCTTAAAAGCTGCAGAAAGTAAAACACACAAAAAAAGGTCAGGCCCAAAGGTCAGGCAGGAAGACCATCACTAGCCCCAAACTTGAAAATAAAATCATTTCTGGAGAGCTCTGTACCAGTATATGACAAGAAATGCATTGAATGATGTGTCACAGATCAGTTTGCAGAATTGTGCTGACATGAATAATCAATTTGATTCCTGCAAATAACTTCTTACTAAGTGTTTTCTGGGGAGGGAAAAACCACAGCCTTATTAAGTAAAATAAAGGCAATTTGAGTGAAAAGTGCCATTAGGGATGTGATGGGGGAAAATACAAATAGTCCCTTGAAACTGATTAGTAGAAGGGTAAAAATTCATTAGAATCCTGGAGCCTGCCAACACACTAATTAAGCTGTTGAGTTGCTGGTTTGTATTGGCTGAGCTGCTCAAATAATCCCCAGCACTGACCAGCCCCAGGGCAATGACAGCACTCTGCAGGGCAGGGCTTGTGTAGCTGCTCTATTTACAGACAGGTTTTAAATTTAATAGTGTTTTGCAAATATATTTTGAGTTAGAATCTTTAATGGTGATGTGTGAAAGTTGACTGATTTTGTGTCCTTGGGAAAAAGGGCAATGTGTGTGTGAGCTGCAACCTCCCAATATTTCAGTTCTACTCACAGTTTCTGGTTTTGTTTATATCTAAGAACCCTGTTAGAAAGTGGCTGGATTTGATCTGCAAAGCTTTTGTTCTCAGCAAGTTTCAGGTGGCATAAACAGTTTATGATAATCAAAAAAGTCCTGTAGCCCCATAGCTGATGCTGTGGAATATGTTCTGCGTAGTTGATGCATGTTGCTGTTTTTCTCTAATGCTGCATCCTCAGAAAAGCTTTAAGTGCATTTTAAAATTATTATTTATTATAGTCTGTATATTTATTATACATATAGAAGTGCTTCATGTTAGCTTTCCATGATTTCTACTGAGCAAAATTTGTTCTTCTATTGTTTTGGGGGTTTTTTTCTGAGCCACATGTTCAGGGAAGCTTTAGGTTGGACACTGGGACAAGATTTTTCCTGCAGAGGTCGGGAGACTGTCGGGCACTGAACAGGTTTCCCACAGAATGGGCACGGCCCCAAGGCTGCCAGAGCTCCAGGAGCGTTTGGACACCACTCCCGGGGATGCACAGGGTGGGATTGTTGGGGTGTCCTGGGCAGGGCCAGAAGTTGGGCTTTGATGATCCCTGTGGGTCCCTTCCAACTGAGGCTATGCTGTGATTCCTTGTCCCACTTTTGCACCTCACTCAGTGATTTAATAACAGGCGATGGAGAACTGTGTGTTGCTGACTGTAGTAACGGTAAAAATTACCAGCAAATTGTTCCACCTTCCTCTTCTGTTCAGTTTTGTCACGATCCAAACAGGCAGTTCCCGTGGCAGCATTGATGTCCCACAGAATGCACTGGAATAGATGGCACTTGGGAACACTGGTGAGAAACTTTGGATCCTCAACACGAGGCGGGTTGTTTATTTGGTGGTTGGAATACAGTGTATTGCATCATTCCTTTTCTGAGACTGAAATGAAAATAGAATATCATCTTAAATTAACCACAGGCTAATGCAATTAGCAAAATAAATTGAGGTGAAGGAGATGGGCTTTGAAGAACCCAAGTCCTCAGCAGAGAGATTTATTCCTCTGTTGAACATCTGTCAGTAATTACTGTCCCTGAGCATCAGTGGCTTCTGGTCACAGACTCTCTGCTGGCTGTTCCTCACACAACCCCGTGGTGGCCTTTGCCTGATGAGACTCTGCTTCATTTCTCTGCTCCTGATTGAGGTATTGTAGTGCCTGTGTGTTGGTATTCCGAATATGCACTGAAGGGAGCTGTTTTCCTCATGTGTGGCTCTGTTTTCCCCAGGGGACTCACCTTTACAGTGGTTATTATGCATCACCCAGGTGAACATGTAGAAGTAAGTGACATCTTTCTGCTTCAGTATTCTATATTTGAAGTAGATATAAATTGGTTTTCATTGATTTTTCTTTTCTTTTCTCCCTGTGTCAAAAGGACTTTGGTATTGATATTTGGGCAATATTTTTTTTTAAAAAAAGGTAATTTCAGACCTGTCTGTGCTGTCCATTTTGTATTGCAAGGCATGTTAACGTGAGTCTGAATCTTGAAAAGACTCCTGTCTGTCCTGCCAGAAATGTTTGTGTTCTCTCCTCACCCTTCTGGAGGTTGCTTGAACACCTTGTGATTTGCACAGGACTCAAACATAATCTGTCCAGCACAGCATTTGTTTGGGTTTTTTTCCTAAATCATTTTAAACAGCTATTTGTTCAAGTGTTCCCCTCCCAGAAAGAAGTTAATAGTGTGACTTTCACTCTCTCTTCTATCAAAACTTTAAATGCTTTATGATTTGAAAGTCAGCTGTAAACTTAAGGAAATCTTGTAGAAAAAGCAATTAAATATGACAACTATTCTGAATATTTTGGGATTTATTAGGAGAATAAGAAAATCTACTGGGCCAAACCTGAGACTGACTGTACTTCAGTATCTTGTTTCTGTCTCAGGAAGGACATTCTCAAGCAGCTCCATCTTATGTCAGTGTTACAAATGCAGTTGTGCAAGACTGATTCTTGGTAGATTTTGTATAAATGGAGAACAAGGGTTGGTTCTTGTGTTGGAAGGTTCCTAACAGGGATGGAAAATGTCCTATTTTAAGTTGTTCAGGCTTTGGCTACACATTAAAAATACCAAAGCTAAATACTTTATATGGATGTGAAAAGCAGTGTTGCTGTCATCATGTTCCTTATAGGATCTTTCTTTGTGTGCTTTGAATTCAGCCAGTTTCCTTATAGGCATCTTACGGTATCTGTTTATGGAACATGAGGTTGTTCTCACAGTGCTTTTGCCTTATTACATTATTTCAATAACATTTGTCTCTAGTGAAAACAATTGCAATTTCTTAACCTTTGTGTAATAGTTTTTCATACCTCAGTATCTCAGTAACTCTCTTCTGAAGTTTGCTTTGTTCTGCAGTTATCCCGTTGGACAGAGTAAGAAATATTTCAAAGGCAGACATAAAGAAAAATATGTCTTTACTTTTCACTGTTCCTTTCTTTTTGGTTTTCTGTTGGCTGAGGAAAAGGCATTGGTTTTAAAACAAATAAACCAAAACCAAACTGATTTTTAGAAAAGCTTCATTTCTCTCACCCTGAAATGACAAATTTCAATTAGAAGGCTCTGTCATGAAAAGAATATTTTAAAGCCTGTTTTTCTTAATGATTCTTGTTAGTTTACACTTGGTACTGGTTTTGATTTGCCTTTGGTTATCTGTTTCATGTAGTTAACTCATGTTTCTGTAATTCCTGTCTGGTTTTGATTAATGTAAATAATTTATTCATTGGCCTACCCTGTCTTACACCCTTAACTTCTTCTGACCTGCTTTTTTTCTGCCAACCAAACTACAACTCCTATTCCTGTTTTTGTAGACCCACGCTGTATCTGCCAGGTGTCAGTTGCAGTCACCTCCTTCAGATGCCTGAAACATCTCTGCCAGATAAGCTGGACCTTGGCAACTCAGTCTGCTGCTTTTCTTTTTATTTTTTGCAACACTTAGTTTCTTTATGATACCATATCATAAAGGTATGTGATGTCGCGGTGCTAAAAGGAGACTGAAAAAAAATCAGCTCAAGATTAAGGAAGAGTAAAAATTCAATTGTGGTGAATAGATTCGATGAGTCCTAGTGGGGCTGTTCCCCTAAAATCAAAGTGCCAGCCATTCTTAGTCTTTGTGGAAAATAACATCATTTTATTTAAAAACATACAGCATAGAAAATATTATATACAATCTGAGCTCTCAAGGAATTAAGGAGCCACAAAGATGCTTTTCATGTCAATGTCACAGGACTGACCTATTCTGACAGCAGAAATAGGAAAGGCGTCAGTTTGGTCTCAGGTGTCTTTTGACAGGGGCTACTAAGTGTTTACTTAAAATAGAATTGCTATACATTTCTTGATCCAGCAAAGAGACAGGATGAACATACCATGGCAGAAAAAAGGCAAAAGAACCTGGAGAAAATTGTTACAGTAGAATTGTGGGTCATAACTCACAGCAATTAGTAATGATCAGCATTACATCCAGTGAGTGCTGCACTGATGAGATTTGGTCCTGACTATGCTTCAGGACTTCATTGTGTAGAAATCTTGGTTAGAAGTGGGTAACAAAACTTCAATGCTTTTGAATCATCAGGTCCGATTTTAAACATTAAATAGAAGTGTGAGGATTAATTAACTATTTCTTTGGCAAAGGTCTGCATCATGCAAGGCTGGATTGCAAAGCAAGGAGGGGGGTTTGCATTTCCAGTTAACAGACCCTGCTGCTGTGGCTTCTAAAAATCGTTTTGTGGTGTTGGGATGCAGAGTTCCTTTCTGCGTGATTACCTGGGAGAGTGGAACGGATGCTCTCTGTTCAAGGCATTTGGGTTTTCATTGTCTCACAACACAGGGAGGCTTTGAGGCTGTGGCTTTATCCTTTTGGTCACTGATGAAGTTACTCTTCCAGCGTGGCTGAGTTGACTACTCGTCTCCTCGTACTGCTCCAGGTCAGTTATGTAATTGCTCTTTGCAGATAAGAATTAATTAGCCCGATTATTTTTCTTAGTTTTTGGATGGGTTCCCCACCTGGAGAGGAGCAATTTCTCTGTGTCAGTGATTGATTGCTGAGCCAGAAGCTTTCTGCCTTGCACTTGTAAGAAATGCTGACTGGTTCTTTGGGTCGCATTAGGGAGCAGGCAGCCTGTGGTTGGAATGCACAGGGTAATAAAGCATTTCTACAAACAAGCTGGCCAGCCCAGTGAGCTGCTGGGTGGCTTTGGCTTGTGCAGTGCTCATTTCCCTTCTCTCTGAGGTCAGTAGCATGTTAACAAGTGGCAGGTCAGGTAGCTGTGTTTGCCCTCCTCCTCGTTCCTCCTACAAAAAAGTGCGTTCTTCTTGATGTCTTAGGTTTTTTAACAGTACTGCACTTTACAGCTGTATTACTTAAAAGAGATCTGAAAGTCATCTGTAAAGGAAAAAATGCTAACATTTGAGGTATAGCTGTTGATTTTCTCCTGTTAAGACTAAAGTCACTTCAGGAACTGGCTGGGTGTACCTGAGGAGCTTCCCATCATCCCGACCATTTGCAGTTTTCAATATTTTGCAGTAATTACACAGTGCTTTTTTTAGCACTTTCCCCTTGACCAAAATGCATTTGTGAGAAAATGACTAAATCACAGCATGAGTCCTGCTAAGGTTTACACACGTCGTTAAATTTAAGCATGTGAAGAGCTCCAGGACAGTTTTTGGGATTACTCAAAAATGTGGCTGTATGTGGCTGTGGGTTTGAGGCTGTGTTGTTACTGCCTACAAGCGGCTTCTCACCTAGGGAATGGAAAAAAAATGTGCTTGTCAAGTGCAGGGATATTAATATGGGAAATCTTTCTTCATTCAGTTGTGCAGGGTCTGGTATTTGAAGGGTTTATTTTGTTACATCACACGTGAATGTTACTGAGGTGGTTCTGCCAATTAACTTCGTAGGATTTTGTTTAATAAAAATCAAATCTCACTGGAAGCCTGGGAGACGTGCTGTAATAAAAAGATTATGGATAGCTCCTGATGGCTCTTAAAAGCTGTTTAATTGCTGGTTGTGTCAAAGTAAGCAATTAGGGTCACTTAATCTACTTGATTATTCATCATATTCCTCTAGTAGTACTCTGTGCTTGGGATCTGTGTAAATGTGGGTCTTGAGAAGCTGCTGCACTCATTCATAGCCCTCAGTACAGGACACGTAATGAGAAAACCCAAGAAAGAAAACTTCATTCTATGACAGTGCTAGTCCCACCACAAGCAACTGTGAATGCCCTTGTGTTGCTGCTACAGCATGAGCTTCAAGGAAAAATGAAAAAGTCTAAAAATGCGTTGTCATTTAAAGGAAGCTTGGTCAAGTAAAACAGTATTAATGGATTAGATCTTAGATGGTACTTGCACATTTTCTGTTAAACTCAGACCAGATTGTTTTAAGGTTAGATGATGCAGGTAAGGTCTCTCGGTTCTTAATTTCTGTGATGCAGTCAGATATGGGCTGGATAACATTAGGTTACTTGGCATGAAGTGGAAGAATGTAAGAAGTGCTATGAGAGCTTGTTTAGTGGAAGTGGCAATTGCAGAAGTTCGTTGGGATCATTAAATTTTGGTCAGTAGCTTCATTCTGTCCTGAATAGTTAAGGTGGATGTAAGGCAGACAGAGAAAAAGGCCTTTTGCTTTCATTCAACTGAGAGGAAAAAAAGAGTGTGAAATAGGATGTATCTGCAGTGCAGCTCTGACATCAGGGCCAGGTTTTGTTCAACGAGTGGATTTTTGGGGAACACAGACACCCAGAACAGCACTGGAGAATGATGTGTAAGTGTGAGCTGTTCACCACACGTACCTGCTCTGATTGCTGCTCTGTGCAGCAGGGACCAGACCTGCACATGGGCAGGTCAGGGTGACCTGTACCTGTGCTGTTGTGATCACAAAGAAAGTGACTAAATCTGCACCAATTTAGAAAAACATGGGCAGAAAGATCTCAGCCGTCCTCTTGAAACAAATGGAGCTTCTGACAATGGGATCTGGTGTTTGCTCTGCAGTGCTGGTTATGCAAAAGCAAACAGACCTACTGGTGTTCAGTTCCTTTTCACAGAGCAGCTTAGTGATGGTGGGACCCTTGAAAAGAAATTTCAGTGCAGACAGATTGCAAAACTTCAGCATTCCATGTCAGTGGCTGTGTTCTCTGTGCTGTTCTGTAAGAACAGGACAGGAATTGTATCAGCTTTGTAAATTCAGTACTGCATGTTATTAATGAATTAATACAAATTAAGAAAGCTGTGATTCACATAAGAGAAAATGTGGAAGTAGCAGCAGTGCCTTTAACTTCTGCAAACTGAGCAACCATAAGGGTGGTGAAAAGTGCTGCTGGCCTGATGGAAATTCACCTGGCTGCTCTCCCATTCTGCTGGTTTTCTCTCTCTGCAGGCGTGGGGTGTGTTGGGAGATGGCAATCCACGGGTAATTCCAGCCAGCAGGGCCCTCAGGATCCCAAACCGATTGTTAGCAAAGCAGGCACAACATTTCTGTAGCCAGCAGAGCCAAGGGATAAAAACAAGCTGAGAATCAGGGAGTCATAACTGGCTCTCTGATGCTCCACATTTTCTGTGCCAAACATATGTTGGTATAGAAGAAAGTCTGATTCTAAATACCAAAGTGTGGGCAAGATTTCACTAAAGTTTTCTGTAAAAGAAACCAAAGCTCTAAACTGTTGCTATATTTTACTGCATCTGCTGTGCATATGAGACTCTATAAATGGACTGAACCAGTATGGAATTATGTTGTAGCTGCCTGTAAGAAGTGCTGACACAATCCTAAGGGTAAAACTAAGGTTTGCCATCACTTTGCAGGGAGCAGGTACGGTGTTCTGTTCCTAAGCATTCACGAAATAGTTCTACAGTTGAAGATCTGTTGACTCAGATGTGCAAACCCAAAAGTTTCAATTTTAACTTTACTGCTGGATGTTTGTTAGCAGGTTGACTGGTTTTTGTCTGAAGTGTAAAAATGTTTCATGTCTTCTGCATTCACAGAATGGTTTGGGTTGGAAGGGACCTTAAAGTGCATCTCATTCCCACCCCCTGCCATGGGCAGGGACCCCTTCCACCAGATCAGGCTGCTGCAAACCGTGTCCAACCTGGCCTTGAATACATCCAGGGATGGGGTAGCCACAGCTTCTCTAGGCAATTATTTTTATTAATAAATAACAGTGAGCTTCAGTCCTGTAAAAAACACAAATAACAACACAACCCTCTTCTCAACAAACCATGGTGAGGTTAGGGAGCTGTTACGGTGACATGTTTGCAGTGCTTATGTTGATAAATAGGCACAAAGACATTTTAGCACCCTCTTTGCACTTTATAGCCAAAAGTGTTTAACTGTTTACTTTTCAGTTTTGACAGTGCTTGGTCCTTGTAACAATGAGTATTTGGATCAGGTAAAACATTTTCATTGCAGACGCTGTATTTGACAAACTGTGTACAGTTAATGCCATCTCTTTGGTAGACTGTGGCATTTTCAAGTCAAACCCAGTGCTGTGGACTGTCACTTAGTGTTTCCATGCTGTTACCTGTGCCATTCCCTCCTGCGTGCCATGCCCTTGGAGCAGTGACACTCAGCACTCGGCTGTCTGGGTGTTCGTGTCAGGTCACTCGCTCACTTCATGTGCCCTAGTTCCTCTGAAAAAACTGGGACTGAGCCGAGGTGTGTGCACAAATACAGCCTGGCTTACCTGGAACTCGTACATTTGAAGCACTATACCGATTTTCCATGGAGGTTAAAAAACTCTTGACAAGGGGGAGTTACCTTTGCGTTTAACCCGACCCTCAAAAGGCGGTCAGATGTGTATGAGGGATCAAGCTTACAGTTTTAGTTTTATTTTTATTTTTTATTATTATTTGTTAATATTATTGTATTTTGAAGCTAAATTTGAACAGTTACCCAGCACTCTCCTAGTGGTTCTTGCTCACTCTCTAGCACTATTTGTCTACTAGCATTTAATTCATTCTCGATTCTTCCCCCTATCCCCCCCGCCCGGTGCAGTTCCTAAGGGCGCTGCTGGCGGAGGGCAGGTGCGGGGCCCGAGTCCCCGCCGGAGGCTGCCGGCGGCCTCCCGCAGGTGGCCGAGAGGGAGGGAAGGGAGCGCGGGGGCCGATGGCCGGCAGGGGTGGCTGTCCCAGAGCCGGCTCCGTGCCTTCCCTTCCCTGCCTGGCGGCGGGCGGGAGGTGCTGCCGGGGGAGCTCCGCCCCGCTCCCCGCGCGCGGCTCCGCTCCGCGTTTTCCGGGCCGCGCCCCTGCGCTCGTGCGCCGACACTCGGACGTGCGGGGCCGGCGCCCCTCGCCATTGGCCGCGCCGCCGTAGCCCCATGGGCGTGCGGGCCGCGCATTGGCCCCGCGCGCTGTCAATCAACGCGTGGCTGCGTCAGGGCCGGGTGCGCGGCCCCGTTCCCTGCTGTGTGCGGGGCCGGCGCGGGGCCGGTGCGGG
>VXAZ01008127.1:864938-926332 GCA_013399875.1 Gymnorhina tibicen | reverse complement strand
CCGTCCTGCCCGCGCCTCCTCCGGCACCGCCCGGCACCGCCGCCGTGCCCTCCGCCGTGTCCTTCCCCCGCGCGCCCGCCCCGCCGCAGCCCCGCACGGAGCGCCCGGTGCGGGCTGGAGCGGCCCCGGCGCTGGCGAACAGAACCGGGTACACCCCGAGTCCTGTTTACGGGCGTCAGAGGAAACCAGCCGGGCGATTCTGCACGGGTCTGGGGTGACTGGGTGGAGGATCAGCGCTGGGGGAAATCCTGTAGCCCCTCGGTGCTTTGGCAGAACTGGGGGGTTGTTCTCCCTCGGTGCTCTGGGGGTTGTTCTGGTTTTGGTGGTAGTTTCTCTCTCTTTGCCTAATTTTAACGTTTATTCTTATGGGTAAACTGAATCATCCACGTGAAATGCTTCTGCTGGCCTTAGCGTTTTAAAATGTTTTCGTTACGTGACAACAAATGTATTAAGAGGTTTTAAACGGTAATACATTCCTTTGCCATTACCAAACATTAACTGTCTGTGCAAAATGATTTTCTAGGGCAATACGTGAGGCCTGCCCACGACATTTAAGGATGTGTTGAACTGTAAATAAGTGATCTGTGCTCTGAGGAGTCACATGTAGGAAAAGTGAAAGTGTTTTGGTTTAGTGTATTTTAGCTGCCTTGACTAAGAAATACCTAAAACGTTACGAGTGCTGTACCTTTATAAAGCACATGCCATCAGTGACACAGCCTTAATGCCCTACAAGCTTTTAAACTGTGTTTAGGACATTGATGCTGTGTATTTTCTCCTGTGTCGGCCTAATGTTAGTTTTCCCACCTGGTTTCTCTGTGAAAATCAAATTGTCTTACCTTGCTGCTTTCTAGGAAATGCTCATTCTGAAGGGCTTTAACAGTGCCAGTGTGTGTAGAGAGTTGTATAATCCTGAATATAGTTGGAGGACTTGTTTGACCTTTAACTGTCACTTCTATTTTTGCTTTCTGCTTTTAATGTTAATAATTATTTGGCATGCGGTTAATCTATATTTTAATCTAACACATTTATGAAATGTAGATCAAATACTTTTTTCTTTGTAAGCGCTGTGGTATAATATACTAATTGTAAGCACAATTGTACAGGATCTGTGTTGATTTCAAACAGTCTAGAATTAGTTGGAGTAATTGAGTCGGTAACATTCTGTTAAATGCTTAAGACCTGAGGAAAAAAGAAGTACTTCTTCTTCATGCTGTCCACTGATTCGTAATTTATTCTAGTTCTTTCCATCAGTGTCGCTTTTCGAGTGGAAAGAAGATTCAGAAGGATTTTTTGTCTCACTTTTTTATTGAACAATGATGAAAAGTTGCGTGTAGTTAAAATTTCTTCACAAGTGAACGTGGGCGGTGGTGGTGCAGGAGCTGGCATTTGCTGGAGTAGGGCTGTGTTCAGAGGTGACACCATTCCTTGGGCTGTGCACACACAGCCTTCAGTTTCCAGTGAGCTGGTGGAAGTGGTTATGTCCTGGTTACAAACTGTAGGTGTGATCGGCCATCCCGGCTAGTAAATAAAAGGTGCCCCTGGCCCAGAGCTGGAGTCACCATGCAGGGGGGTGAGCATCACCTTGAAGGGCAGGAAGAGTCTACAGTGTCAGAGTTACGTTGCTGATTAAGAGCAAATGCTACTTAGTTGCTTTTTAAAAAACAAACCTGTTTCTAAAACACAACTCTTACTGGGGTTGAATGGGGAAATAGTAGTTTCATTATTTGCAAAGCTTTTTTTTTTAAACAGTAGGCTTCAGGCAAATTCAAAGTACTGTCTGCTCCTAGGAAGTCCTTACTGTGAATTGCTGATGATTAATATTGTTTGTAGTCCTGTTCTTGAGATTTAACTGGTCACATTGAAGGTGTTCTCCTGGATTTTGAGAATCAAACTTACTGCAGTATAATGTAAACATTAATTAACAGTGGAAATGTGATGGGAAAGAAAGTAGTTTTGGTGTGAGCTCAACACTGATGATTGCCAGCCTCCAGCTCAAGTAATCACCAGATCTATTTTTGTTGTTGTTTAATCCTACTCTGTTGCCAGTAATAAATATGCTTTGCCCATGACTACACAATCATCGGAAATTTTAATGGCAGGTGAAGTTTCAAAAATTCAGGGTGGCCTGTTCCTTCTGTTTGTTTTTAAGTGATCCTGGAAACCAAGAATGGAGGGTCCATCTCTGTTATGTCTATTTAATAGTGACTTACAAAAGTGCCAAGTACAATACTCTTACAGACTTGAAATGTCTTATTTACTTGTCACTAATAATCGTATGTAGTTCCAGTGTCCTTGGTCTTTTTTTTTTGTTTCAGCACAGTGTTTAACTATGACTGCATTAATAATGTTACTGAACTCCCTGTTTTTGGAAGGAAAAAACCAGAAATACACCTTGGTAGTCTCCTGCAAAACACACATTTTAAACATCTGGAGAAATTAAATTATTAATGTTAGAGTATACACTTACTTGTAATAAAGGCATATTTTTTCTACAGATAGAAATGTCATGAAACATGGAATTACTGTGCATTAAGATAAGTGTTCTGGTTGCTATTTTTAATGCTTCTCTGGAAGCCTCACTGGCAATTCAAATGCTGAAGTTATCAAGCAGGAGGTAATAGCAGTGGGAAGTGTGTTTTTGTTTTTGCAGTTCTTGACAGACTCCCATCCCTACTTGTGTATGTACAAACCAGCTGTCGTCTTGTGAGATGAATCAAGTGGGGGTGGGGAGAAAAGAGCCATTTTTGAGTGTGTCCGGCAAGGAGCTCTCCTGTCAATGTCATGGCACACGTGGGATGAAAGAGGTTTCAGAGGCTCCTGCTCAAGACACCCAGATCAAAGCAGTGCAATTATTCTTCTACAACTACCTTTGAGATGCACAGACTGTCCCTCTCCGGTTCGTAAAGTTCATGTTTTTTAACTGGTTTCATTTGCTGCTTGTGGAATTTCCCCTGCCTTCAGTGAAAGCATTGATTGGATATATTGCTAGGTAAATCATAACATCAATATTTGCTTTTGAGGTACTTGGCTGGAAAAATACCTTTTGTGCTGGGCAGAGCAGCAGTTGTTGCTGGAGCTGTTGTGTACAGCTTTTGGAGAGGCAGGATTCCAGACAGATGTAACTGATACAGCTGGAAAAACAGACAGACTTCTGGGTACAACTTTGCTCTGAAGGAGTGCTTTTGTTTTGTTTTGATTTTTGGGTTTCTTGGATGTGCTTTGTGTATTGGCCTTTGAATTCACAGAAATCCTGAGATCTTGGGCTTGACTGTTCCAAGGCAGCGTCTTACTCATTTTGACAAACCTATAGATTTTGTGTTTTAGTCACCACTTTTGGTTTTGCTTTTGTGGAAGTAGATTTGTGATTCATAAACAAGATACCATGAACATAAGAACAGCATTTTTAAGTCAGAGCAGAGATGCATTTAGTCCATGACCTGCCTTCAGGAGTGGTCAGTAGCAGATGCCCAGGATGGAGCATAAAAATGGATTAAGACAAATGGTTGTGTTTCCCTTGGTTTTTCTTTTGGATCCCAAGTCAGAGTTCAGTTCTTGTTGAGTTAAAATAATTTACTGTTTGCATTTTTTCTCTCTCTTTTTTTAGTAGTTGAATTTGGGTATACCTCTTCTATCCACAGTGTCTTTGGGTAGTGAATTCTGCAATGTAATTGGAGCCCATGTTGGGTAAAATTCCTCTTTTTGCTGAGTTTTTTGAACTTGATGCCTGGTAATTTCATTTGATGCAACTGAAGCTCTTTTATAGTAAGAGACAGTAAATAACTCTCCCATTCTGTCATTCATTCTGCAGACTTCTTTACATTACTAAGTGTGGGCGCTCTTATGGTAAATGACATCAAGTGCATTTTACTTTAGCTTAACATTTACTGACTAATCCTAAGTCAAGCCTATATAGCTGAAAACTATAATTTTATTTGTTTGTATTCTCTTGCTTTTCCTCCTGGTAAAACAGAGGGCTGAACCAATAGTTTCAGTTTGGTCTTGTAGTCTGGAGCTACAAACTGGAGTTACTGCTGCCTTTAAGCAGTAGAAGTTTTCCTGCTAATTAAAGCTGGTTGATTCTGAACAAGGATCAGGTGTATCTATTCCCCGAGTAAATTCTTTGGAAAAGTTTATTATGTTCAGTGTTACCTGCCCAGGAAACCGTGCAACAGATTGTAAAGAGCCTCAGATGTACCAGTGCACTTTTTTCTGTCATCTCATTGCAGTTACTTAAATTATGTGCAAAGTTGTGATGTCTGTGTGGTTGGAGCTGTGACTGCACATGTGCTCCATGGAAATTTCTCACTGGAAACATCTGCGGTTTGGCTTAACAGTGGAGGTGAAAGGATCATAACATTTCCTTGGGTAGTGTTCCTTGGTAGCTGAGGAACAGTGTGCATTGCTTGGTTTTGGGTTATGGTTTATGTTCTGAAGGTTTTCTTATGAATATAACTGTTAGATACTTTGAGCAATCTAACAAAACACATTTTTCAAGGAATTTGTGTTAATATCTTCTTGCAGTTTATACTTACAGAGTGTTGTAAGTCCTTCAGGCCATATGGGCACCTGCTTTCTCCCTTCCTTGACACCACTTTTGACAGAGACAGTGGCTCGTGAGGGTGACAGCTGCCTGAAACGTTCAGGAGACCTTGTGATTGATTTGTGTTCAGAGGTGTATTTTGGAGCTCCATACCGGCTGTATTAAAACTATCTATTACAAATTACCTCAGAGCATAAAACTAAGGAACATTGGACTTGGCTGTGACTTGACAGATTCAGACTCCAGAAACTTTTATTTACTGTCTCTGGCAGACGCTGGTCCTGTGCCATAGTGACTAATAAGGTCAACAGGGCTGTGTTTATAGGTGGGTTTTTGGCTACTTCAAAGTAGGATTTGCAAATGTCAAGCTCAGTAGAAGTAGTGTTCTCACTTAAGCAGATCTGATTGAAAAGGAGCGTGGGAGGACGAAGGTAGAGCACATATGATTTGAAATGAAAATAGAGATGAGCGGGAAGTTTCTATAGTAATAATTTGTTTTACAGTTGTTTCTGTCATCCCTTTTTTTTCATAGTTGCCTCTCAATTACACACACCTTCTGAGTGATTTTTTTTTTTCATTAATAAAGCAGTGTTGCAAATTGTCAGACGCCAATGAGGTGATTGAGGTAAAGCTTAAACAGTTTGTATTTGGATTAATTTGCACTCGATACGCTTTTTCTGTTGGTATGATTGATATGTATATGAAATGTCCTTACCCAATTCTACAATTTTACTGATCTTACAAATGTTCTTACATCTGTAGTTAGCTGTAGGAGTAAGTGCATTCTTTGTGTAGTTATATGAAATACTACAAACTGAAAAATCATCTTTATAGTTCTTTATAGTCTGTAAAGTTCCAGTTCTGTGACAGAAGCAAGATCAGTGTCATTTACAGAGTAAAGGTGCAAAGTCGGTATTAAAACTGTCTGTTCCAAGAATCTGCAGTTGAAAGAGAGTTTTGAGATTCTTACTTCAGTTATAATAATGAGGTAGGAGATATGCAAATTAAATCATTCTTTGCATTGATTAAATCAAAATACCAAGGTGCCATGTTTGAGTAGGATGATACACTTAATCAGTAGCAAAAGTAGGAAGTTAAATGAGCTAATAAAGAAAATAAGTTAATCTTTCAGCATGGCTTTTCTAAATAAATGTGTATTATCAATTTGCTTATAATTAGGTAAGGGCACTGTCTTACAAATATTCCTTCATGAAGAAGGTAGATGTGTTCTAGAGAACAATTCTGCTGTGGAGGAGTTCTGCTGCTCTTGGCGGCTTTTTTTGGTTTTTTTTTTTTTTGAGCCTGTGCAATTGTCATGGACAAAGCAAAAGATTTTTTTACAGTCATGCCTGAGCTATCCAAAATAAGATTATGCTTCTCATTTGCTGTATTTTTCAGTAAATGCAGCAACTCTTCAAGACATCTCAAGTCCCATTAACTTATAAAATATTATGTAAAATACAGGAAAAAATATCATTGCAAAGAAAATCATGTATTTGTCCTGTGGTGTGAGGCCATGGCTTTTGCAGTTATAAGGAGTTTTCACAACAGTTCACTAATAAGCTGCTGTCTGTGCTGAAATACTGGGAAGGTGGTGGGTTTATCTGCTGCCTTGCTTGTTTTCATGATAAAAAGTTGATGTGTAGTGACATTTGTTTCCTGCGACTTCCTGCCTTTAAGGAGTTTTTTGACCTAGATAAAGCAGTCAGAGGGGAGGAACCATATTTATTCTGCAGCTATTCCACGTTGGATGGTATAGGAAATAAATGTTCCATTCTCCAGTTAAGTTTCCCTCACTGCTGTTTTCACTGAAGGGAGCTGAGGCTTCTGTGAGTTACACTCAGTGAGCACTTGCAGAGCTGGTGCAAATTTTTTGACACATCATTTTTTACAGGGCAAAAGAAGGTCTGTACATGGCTGGGGTCTGTTTCTTCATGTTTGTGTGTGTGATTCTGCTGCAGCCCCTGCACGTCCAATCCTCTTAAGTGCTGCCACGCAGAAGCTTGGACTGAGCACTGCCTCTGTGCTGGAGTACTGTTGGGGGGGAAAATTTTCAGTGAATATTAATATGAACACAATTTCAGAGTGTCTTAATGAATATTAATACAGAACACAGCACCTTTGTGTTTGTCCATGTGCACCAAATGAAATGAAAACCATGAGCCCATTGGCAAGCAGTTCTGTCCGTGCTGATCCAAACATTCCCGTTGACTTCAGCAAGGCAGCTCCTGTGGATAAGGATGCGCGTGGAATTGAGCGTTTGGAGAACCAGAGCAGTAAAGTAAAAAAACCAGAGTCCTGTCATTATCAGAGTGTTATGAAGTGGAACAAAATTAGTATAAAGTTGACTGGAATTAATTTTATTTCAGTGCTGGTTTAAGGCTTAACTTTAAGAATTACAGAAGGAAGCTCCAGCCAAAGCCTTGCTGAAAGCAGAAGTGACTTCAGTGTTAGATCAGACTGCTCAGCACCTTGCTATTTGGATTCTCTGGGGATGGGGATAACTATAACTATATAAAGTGCTTCATGTAACTACAACCCCATATTGAAAAAACTGTTGTGTGTATTCCCAGTAGCAGAACTTAGGGAATGCACAGGCTGGTTAGAATAATGTGCAGCTTAGTGCTAAATCATGATAAGAAATAGCTGATCACTACTGGAATTTGTGTGGTGATCTGGAGTAAATGCAATTACTGATAAGTATTTACAGTGTTATATTTATAACATATTATATGATAATATTTACAGTGTTGTGAGTACTGTCCTCACAAATAATGAGGGCAAGAAATAGAATGAATCAATTTTCAAAAACCCAAAACTGTTATCTGGAAAAGTACACAGGGCAGAACTGTAGGGTGGAAAACTGTTCTGAAAAGCAGAGTGAAAGCCATGACTGTAGGGAGATCATGAGGTGCCTGTTCTGAGATGATGTGTCAAAGGCACTGATGTGATGACTGTGTGGAAACTGGGGAGTGGCAATGGGTGCTGGAGCGTCACATCGTTCTGGAATCAAATCTGTGTTAAAGAATCTTGCAGAACTGCAAGGATTTAAGTGGAGAATTGCTAAAAAGAATTGAAGGCTGGAAGAAGTCCCAAAGAGTGGGGGACATAAGGGGTTCAGTATGTTTGTTTAATCCAAAAGGAGTGTGAGGTGTCTGGGTTGGTGTAGATCCATTTTTATGGGGCTGGATTAGAGTACTTAGGGCTCTCTAATGGATCACACACAGGTGTGAAACCAGAGGCTTTAGTAAACTAAGCTGTCAAGGTTTGAATTAAGCTGTGTTGGAATAGTTTGCTTTCAAGAGTGTTGGGATATCTATCTCACCATCTCCTACTGATAAAAGAATAACCCTTGCTGTAGTCAGACCCAGTGAAGAGGTGCAGAGCAGGTATGGCTGGGTGACATATCATGGCTTAGGCTTACAAGGGGTAAAGCTGGAGCTTCTTTACTTCCTCTGCAAGTCTTTTTTAATGAACTGTCATGGGATTATAGCAAGAGACCATTTTATTATGTGTTTTAACTAAGAGTCAATATTTGTCTTGGGTTTAAATTAAAATTACTTCTAAAGCATCAAACATCCAGTTGGGCATTTGTTTATTTACACTTGCTAGTACTGTTCTCACACTGATGTTGATGCTTTTGTTCACTGTGTCATAGTCTTAGTATTGAAGTAGACTATACTGTTTCAGAGATAATTTTTGTGTAATAAAAAGTGATTCTGTGAACATTTTTGTTCTTCAAATAAGTCTTAGAGCTCATGAGGTATAAGCCGCTTAATTCTTGTGTTGATAAGAAATCAGGGTAGTGTATAATAGAAAAGGTCTTTACACCTTGTAGTGAACTTAAATTCAAGTTTTTAAAATCACTTAAATGAAGATTAAATGCATGGTTTTGATTCAGAAATGCTGTGGGTGAATTAATGTATTGATAGAAGTTACTTTTAAATTCTGATTTTCACTGATGTGTTCCAGTATGGGAGCAGATATTTTGCCTAGCCTTTTCCTTCTTTTCTTCCTTTTTTCCCTGTCTCAGCTGGGGAAAAAGCAGTTTAACTTCCTTTGAAGCAACCGTTTCCTCAAAAAGGTATAGCTGAAATGTTGGTGTCTTAGCAGAGTGTACAATACATGTTTTACTACCTGTAAGGTAAAAGTCTGATTATTTATGAAGATATAAACACAGTTATCTAGCTTTTGTTTGTTTGTTTTGATGTTCTCTTTGTTGTTTTTTAAGACTGAGAATACAGGAAAAATTTCATTGATCACTTTGTATTGTCCTCTGGACATATTTGGGTGTTCTAGGCAGAACATAACTTGAGCAGACAAGGCCTAGACATGTAATTTATACACTTCTGTAGTAGTCAGGCTTGTTGGTTACGATCAGTGCAGTAAACACCAAGGGAACTAGTTGGGAAGGATAAATGATGGAAGCTGGCTCTTACAGAAAAGAATTTCCCTCCTTGGGTGATTCTACAACCTTCTGGCCTTTCTAGACAGGTGAAGAAGGCCTGCAGAGCAACGGAGGTGACAGAGAAATAAGATTGAAAAAAGAGTACGGCTTAGAGAAGAGAAGGGTGAATTTATTCACATGAAATTCTCTGTGGGGATAAGTTCAAATTTGAACCAGAGCAAACTGATTATTTAAGCAAGTGAAAATAATGGTAAAGAGGATAAATGCTCTCAGGCACACAGTGGGATTCTTTGGGTTGCCATCGTGCAGGGCCAAGAGTTGGACTCTGATCTGTGTGGGTCCCTTCCAACTCAGGATATTCTATGATTGGTTTTAGCGTCATACCCTGCACAGATTAGAAAAATGGAAGAGGACAATTCAGGTAATACATGGGAAAGATGAGGACACAGGCCCAAGGTGTTTTGCTTTAGAATACGGGCAGGATATTCTGAGGTTTGTAGCTGTGTGAAGAGAAGTGTAAGGGTGTGCCAGGAGGTTTGAAGAAAGATGGAAGATTAAGATCATATCAAGTTGAAGAGCTGAGGCTGAGAAGCAACACAATTGTTAGCTTTATAGAATGTAAGGAGTCTCTGACCTGGATATTTAATTGGGGAAATGTGATTCAGAAGGATCTGGGGTTTCACTTTTTGGGTACATGGGCTGTGCTTTGGTGAACATCTGAGCTAATCCAGTGTTTCACTGCTACTGCAGTGGAGCACAGGAGGGAAGGTCCTGTTTTCTGCAGTGCTCTTGACTGCAGGTTGGGCTGGCCTTGGAGCTCATCAGATGTTCATATGCTGCTGCTTTCTGCTTTTTTGCTATTTTTGGGTGATTTGCTGTTGCATTGAAGTGGCTCACAGAGAGGTCTGGCAGGCAGTGGAGCTGGCATGAAGTATGTGGTGGGCCTGCACAGACTTTGGGCAGTAGTCAGCTGGCTGGGACTTGTGGAATTGTACATTAAGGAGTTGCAGTTATAAGAGCTGTTATGCTATATGAAATAAAAATGGAAAGGAAAAGATTCAAAACAGTGTAAGACTAAAACTAATTTTGGTGTACTAAAAAGCACTTGCAATGTAATGTAAAAATGTTTCAATCCTAAAAGTTCTTGTGACAGCATGCTTTTTGGTAAAGGGGTATGTTAAATTAAAAAAAATTTAAAAAAGGTGACTCTAAGTAGACAGGATGCTGACATGACTCGAGGGTGTCATACCTTTGGTTAACCTATGATTTCTGGTTCTCTGTTTTTATTGCTCTGTAAATGTGAATACACAGAGAAAACATGAGAGAAAAAGAGGTATGAGTTCCTTGGCTGCGGATCATCTCGTAGCAGGGGACAGAGTTAATGCATGGTCTGCATTCCATATACTAGATCACCCTGGCTCCTGCCTAAATCCAGGCTTTGCTCCACAGGTCACTAGTCCAGTTGGTGTATATTGTGCAGTAGTGGAGTTAAAAGCTCCAGGGACAATTGAACATTAAGGATGTAGTGGCAGTAGATGGCATTTTTCAAACTGTTATGTGTGGTTTTTGTTTGTAGCGTGTGTGGGTCCCAAAAAAAGCCCTTTTATCTCAGAAATAAGGCTTCTCTATCTGTAAGGCAGGCAGGTGAGTGTGACTAGAGTTTGTGCAGCATTCTATGGACTGCCTGAAAGAAAAGCATTATTTTGGAGGTAATTGTAAAAACTTTACTGATTTTTTACGTCTTTCATTGCAGGGGCTGCATATGTGGATAGTGCTTTTTCAGGAAATACATAAAACTGCTGAAGTTGACAGTGCAGGTAGATCACACATGTGATTTCCTGTGGTGTCTTTTGAGGGCCTCAGCTTGATAGGCTGTAGAAACATCTCAAACAAAGGTGTGATTTGGAGAGAGCTTTTGCTTCTTTATGCAGGACAGCAAATCCACAGTGCCATCCAAGGGAAACGTACTCGTGGTAATTCAGTCAGTGGAGTTGATCCAGCCTTCCAAAACCACTTGGGTAGCAGGCTTGGAAGTAGCTGTGCATTGGCTTCCTGCTCTGATGGAACTGACTCCTCACCCTTACTCCGAGCCTTCTTCCAGGGGGCATGAGGTGCAGCATTTCAGGGAAACCATCCCTTGCAGGACGAGCAGTTGATAACAAATATCACCCTTCATTTCTGTGCACTGTTTGGTGCACTTGGATGCTGACAGAGGTTAGTAGGAGTGAGTTACATAAATGATCATCAATCAAAACCCTGTTTATCACTTCCACAGATGAAAGCAGTAAATAATGCATTAAGCAAAGAGGTGTTCAAGGGAGTGAGTTGTTTTCTTTCTTTACGTGTGTGAATGTCCTGGGTGTGGCTGGGTTAGGCTCATGTAAGGTTCTAGAGGTGTTTCTGTCTGATCTGCCTGAGATGGTCATGACTTGATACACTTATTTTGGAGAAACGAGTCAAAGCACTTGTGTGTAGGTCTGACCCAGGATGTTTTTTTATCAGGGAGAGGGGTTTGGTGGCTTTGGTCCTCTCTGCCCTTTCATATTACTGAATATTTTTGCTTTTAGTAGCATTAGGGGCTGCAAGCCAAACACTGAACTTTGTGTTCAAATGCTGTGAAAACCCTGCTTTGAAGAATGTGCAACATATTCTGAAGTAACGTTAATAAAATTACGAGGTTGGGTAGTAAAATTCTCGTAGAATGATGAAATGCATCCTCATGCAGCCCTGCTCTCCATGATACTATCAAGATCCTGGCACCACTTCTGCAGCTGCATCACTGAGTGGAAGAACAAATGCAGCAGTTTGAGGTGGTTCCCCTCTGCTGGGAATGCAGGTTCTGAAATGAATGCAGGGCTGAAGTCTAAGTGTAGGGTGGGCTCTACAGTTTGTGGTTGGGTACAGTATTATTCATTCAGCTTTCTAGATATTGATAATTGCCACAGACATTTTGGACTGGAAACCACAGTGTTTCAGTTGAAATGTTCATGTGATAGGCACGTGTAGCAACACCGGAAAGAGATGCAATAGGTAAAAAACCACAGGAGAAGTTCAGTTGTTTGTTTATCCTCTTAAATTGAAAATCAAGCCTTTGTTTTTAAAACCTTTTCCTGGTATTGGTCTGTCCGTAAGGTTGAGAAATGCAACTAGTCTATGAATATCCACTCTTTCTGCAACAAAACTTTGTTAGGACTGAGATTCTGCCACAATTCTGTTATAACTTTTAAAAGTATTCAGTTTTCTTTGTTTCTTTCTGTTTTCTTTTTTGAAGATTTTTTGGTGGCCTAAGACGCTGTTTTCTCATATAGTAATTTTTCCTTAACTGCATCACAGATACAGGGAATATTACCTCAGACAGAAAAAATTGGCACTAATTGTTAAACCATCAGAAGATAAAATTAAAAACCTCATTCACAGTTGGGAGAACTCAGATCCTTCCATTTTTCTCTGTTTTAAATATACAAGTTAAATTCAAAGCAACTCCTGATGAAGATTTTAAATTTCCCTCATGAATTTTGGCCTGTTATGAATGGCTTTTGCTTTCTTCTGCAGTGCAGACAGCCAGAGCCCTTATCTGCCAGCACACCCTCATACACAGATGTTGACTTTCCTGTCAGTAGTGAAATAGCCTTGCTTGTTTTATGGGGTGGTTATTCTGAGGTTGGAAGATTGTTGAGCCTGGAAGAGATCACTAACCCCAGCTTGCTACTTAGCTATAAATAAGTTTGGTCTGCTGTGGACTAGTAAGTACTCAAGATTCTTACGTGAGGTTATTCACTCTTACCTAGGGCTATCAGCAAACTGGGTGGTTTGAAGCCTTTAAAGAAAAGAAGCATGCAAGCCTTGCGAAAGAGTCAAAGAAGCATCTGAGTATAAATAATTCAGCCCTCAGCCAGAAGGATAAAACAAAACTCTGTAAAAGTTTTACGTTTAGGGGTCATGTTTTAGAGTTATTTTGGCTTAATAGTAGCTGAAGGAAAGATTATTTGTATTTGTGGATGTGCATTCTTTGGTTTTTTTCAGCAGTGTGGCTGAAAAGTGTTCCATAAAATAATTGAACATCATCTGAAGAGCTTGAAAGCATGGTTACATAGAATACAAAATAACCATAGTGTGGGAGAGTGTGATTTTGAGTACAGGGAGAAGAAACTGAGTAAGGTGGTTTGATCAAAAATGTTGGTTGTAAAAATCATGCTTTTCCACGGTTTTTGAAATGAAAAAAGAAAAATCCTGCCATTGTGGGAATGAACCTGGGAGATGGCAGTGTAGGAATGTGTGGTCCAGGTCTCTTTGTTTGGGAGGCTCGAGGAGGCAGGGTGTGTTTTTGGTGATTCTCATAATACTCCTCTGTTTCCATTCTTTTAGTGAAAGGTGTTGATGTGCCTTATCCCCAAGAGAACGCTGGTTTCTGCAACTTGTTCTTTTTGCAACACATTTGATGTTACAGCGTTTGGTGATTCTCTTGTTCCTCCAGTTAAATTCCTTATCTGGAAGGTCTAAGTACTAATTACTCTCAGATAAATATAGGTAAGTCCCAGGGGGGTTGGGAGCCTGTTGCAGTGATGTTGCACTTCAGCTGGGACATCCCTGGGCTCTGGTTAGGGAAGCATTGGTTACTGGGTGTGTTACACCAGCACAGTTTTGTCCTCCTTGTGTCTTGTTTTTGTGGGAGCTGCTTGTTCCAACTTTCCCCAGGAGATGTAAAGAAGAGAATATATGCAACTGTTCTGTGTTTTTCTAGGGATGTTTTGTGGTAAATAAATTGCTGACTGAGAACATACTGACAGTGTCTGACACAGAGCAAGGAGCTGGGCTGATCAAGTTCTTCACTGAATGAAGGAGACTTTTATTTTTAAATCCGAAAGGTCCTTAGATACTTGTGATGGTTCACACCATCTTTAAGTCATTAGAATAACCCTCTTAAAGATGTTCTAAATGGAGATAGGATTTGACTTGTGCAGGTAATGATTTAATACAAAAATACAAAGGAAAGAGCAATCGCTCTGGGGGATTCAAAATGAAAATACTGCATGATAGGTATTGAAAAGGAAGTAAATAGATCTAATAGTAGCTACTGGTTTGGGTGCAGAAAGGGCTGATTGAGTCAGAAAGGGAGCAGAGGGGTGATCCTTCCCCAAAAGATCCGTGTGTCAGCAGCAGAAGCAGCGTTCTTGTTTGACTTTGACAGGAGTGGAAATGGCTGTAGAGTGGGGAGGCAGAGCTGGCTGGTGCAGACAGCAGGTGTTTGAAGTTGCATGGTTGAACTCCACCTGAATCGGGTTTTTTCCCCCCTCTATGTTTTGGAGTCTTAAAACATCACCATTGCATTTCACTGTCATCTGGACCATGGGTGGCGTCATGTTCTGTGTTGCTGTGTTTGAGGTGGTGAATGCACAGAGGAGTTGTGCACAGCTTCAAGGGGTGCTGAGCAGTCTAAATGTGTGCACAGCTCAGTCATAGCCTGGATCCAGGCACAGAGTGGCCTCGAGGAGCCACAGACAGACACTACAGTAGTCATTTTATGTAATCTTAGATAAACTGAGTCTGCTGCTTTTAAAGGTTGCTTCATGCTACCACTGGTTATATTTAATATAAGCTCTTGAAGTGAGTTAGTGCCAAGCAAAGCATTGTTTGGAGTATGGAGAAATAACCTGTGAGCCAAAATTAGCTTGTGTTCGTGTGGAGTGGTGTGTGTTTCGTCAGGGCTGCCCAGATCATGTCGTCCCTGAAGGCAGCACATTTCAGCTTTAAATGTTTAAGCTATTACAACATGGAACATGCTGGTGAGTGGTGCCAGTAACATACGCTGAACATATGACCAGCACATGCCCCCACTTCAGCCTAGGCCATGAATTATTTACTTTTTGTTACAAGCTGTTTATTTTTGAAAGTTTTTCTCCCCTCTGTCAGTGTCAAGCACTGAGCCTTTTNTTTTCTTTTTTTTTTTTTTTTAATCTGCTTTTCTACTCTTGCCATTGATTCTGTGTTTCTAAAATTCTCTGCTGTGTTTACCCCCACCCCTATTTTGTTTGTGCTCGTTCTCTTAGGATGCCATCCTGGGTAACTCCTGTGGTAGTGTCATTGAAACTGTGGAGACCAGTCTGATTATTTTCAACTTGTAATTGAGAGATAAAATGACCTTACACTTAATCTTTTGGGACTTGGTCTATATTCATTAGTTAGCTGTGATACCTCTTTTTTGTGTCAATTTTTTACTGCTACGTTTCACATCTGTAAAATGGCAGGGTTTTTCCCTCATCCCTTGTCATCTTTGGTTAGATAAATGATGTGAAGCAGACACTCCATAGGCCTTTTCTGATTTTAAACTGATTTTTGATGACAGCTCAAGTTCCCAGACTGCTTGTGACTCTTCATTTGCAGCAACTCCATGCTGTGGATTCTGGTACAAAACCTCTGAGTGAGCACCAACCCAGACTGATGGGCTGGGGAGCTCTGGAGAGCAACAGTAGATAAAACTTTAATGTACATACAAATATATTGCATCTTTGCTGTGTGTTTCATAACATTTTAGGGAGTGTTGCCTCTTGGATGGGATCAGGCTTGACACAAAATTAATTGGACTTGGTGAGCTTTTCAGAATGAATCATCTCGTAGTTATTTGTGTGCACTGTAGGTAACAGGCTTAGCATTGCATGCTTCTTTATATAGATTATTCTTTTAAATTCAGTTTTCTCCTGAAAGTGCTTTGAGTTAAAGGAAACACTGTTACAGAAGACTTTTGCTTCTCATTTTAAGTATGTTGATAAACTTGATTTTTCAAGCATTTGCTTGATGGTTCATTCAAGCATTGCTAAATGGTTCCTGTTTTTAGAAGCCTTTTTTTAAACATTCACATTAGATCTCTACGGTAGTACAGCTTCATTAAAACAGCACTTCCCCCTTGTTTTAACCATACCTTTCAATAAAATTCAGGCCCTGCAGATAAACTGGAACTAAACCTTTGGTTTCTAGGTTAGTTAAAACAGAGTAATTGGGAGTTAGAGCTGAAAGAACTGTCCTGTCCTGCCCTGTGTGTGAGCTCTGGTGTTCACGTTGTGCACTCAAGTCAGATCAGTTTACTGGTGGGCCTGAAAAACAATCCCTGGGAAGAGAAGGGGAGAGGTTTGGGATTAGTTTTCTGTCAAGTCAGAAGCGCAGTTTTTTCCGTTACCAGATGGGAAGATATTAATAAGATTGATAAAGTGGTTTTTATTAGCATTTCACAGAATCATATAATTTTTTAGTTGGAAATGATCTTCAAGGTCATTGAGTCCAACCATTGACCCAGCACTGCCGAGGCTACCACTACCCCAGGTCCCCAAGTGCCACAACCACGCTTCTTTTAAATCCCTTCAGGATTTAACTCCACCACTGCCTTGGGGCAGCCTGTGCCAGGGACTGACCACCCTTTCCGTGAAGAAATTTTTCCTCATATCCTACTTAAACCTCCCGTGGCACAGTTTGAGGCCTTTTCCTCTTGTCCTGTCCCTCGTTCCCTGAGAGCAGAGCCCGACCCCCACCTGGCTGCACCCTCCTGTCAGAAGGTCCCCCCGAGCCTCCTTTTCTCCAGGGTGAGCCCCCCAGCTCCCTCAGCTGCTCCTGGGGCTCCAGCCCCTTCCCCAGTTCCGTTCGCTTCCCTGGACATGCTCCAGCCCCACAATGTCTTTCTTGCAGTGAGGGACCCAAAACTGGTCACAGGACTTGAGGTGGCACCTCAGCAGTGCCCAGCAGAGGGGACAGGCACTGCCCTGGTCCTGTGGCCACACCACGGCTGGTACAGGCCAAGTGCCATTGGCCTTCTTGGCCGCCTGGGCTCGTGTTCAGCTGCTGTTGACCAGCACCCCCAGGCCCTTTTCCACCAGGAACTTCCCAGCCACTGCCCTAGCCTGGATCACTGCAGGGCCTGCTGTGACCCAAGTGCAGGACCCGGCACTTGGCCTGGTTAAACCTCAAAGCCATTGGTCTCAGCCCATGGATCCAGCCTGTCCAGACCCCTCTGCAGAGCCTTCCTGCCCTCCAGCATTCCCACCCAGCTTGGCATCGTCTGCAGAATGGCTGAGGCTGCCCTCAATCCCCTTGACCAGATCACGGATAAAGATGTTAAACGTGGGCCAGTGTGAAAGCTGTCTCCTCTTGGAAGGTCTCACTCTGTGTGATTCCTGATCCTGTCTGCAGGGTCCAGCTGCCTCCTTACACTGGCTCTGGCACCACTAGGTCTCTTGTGGGTAGGTTCTCACACTAACCCCAAAGAACACTATTTTTTTCTTAAGAAACATTGTTTTGCTGGGTCAGTCGGTGCTGGTTTAGTCGGTTGTACCACTGAGGGGTTTAAAAACCAGAGGTGTCCCTGGCCACCTGCTCCCCAGGCAGGAGGGATCCTTAGTGCTTCTGGTCGTGAGTTCACAGTCACAGATGTGATCCACAAACCTCGGAGTAAGAAAAAGAAAGGAGACCACTGCGGACGAGGAAGTTGGACTGGAAAAGCAACAAAGCTGTGCTGGTGCTATTTTTAGCAAATCCAAACTGCTTGCGTGGTTGATGGTTCTCGTTTTGCGCTTCACCACAGACGTATCTTCAAACACAGGTATTTGATAACCGGTTTCTGTAGGCTCTGTTAAACTTTGTGTTTTGTTTTCTGAATGGTGAGGAAGAATTCAAGGTTTCATGGTGTCTTTCAAGCTCTCTGCATCAGGTGAAGGTGTCCTGTCTTGGTACCTTTGCAGTTCTTGGGGAAAAGTCACTAATTCTCCTGGCACTTTCATGTAAACTGACTGGTGTTTTCTCAGGAGAGTGAGCAAAACTGAGTGAAAGATATAATTTATAAATGAACTAATTAATAAATTAGTGCTCATAAGGTCTTCCTGATGTGATTCCTGGTGATGATTAAAGGAGTGATAGTTTAAAAATATCTAATGCACCTTTTTGACTCTCTGTAAAAAACCAATAAACTTGTGCATTAAAGTTAACATTTAATGAGGAACTTGGAAAAAAATTCTGATTATTTCTTACTTTGAGAAAGGATATTGAAAAAAGATAGGTTTATATAAACTGGTTTTAATCATCTGAGGTGTCTGTTATCTTCGTTATTAGCTTTTCTGACTTAAAACCTGCACATTGTTGTGTTGTAGGAAGGTGTACATGTTATTAGAGTGCTGGTAAGGCCATGGTCGTGCCCTCTAGAATTGTTAAAATGTCTCTTAGATTCATAGTTTAGACATCATCTCCATTTTTGCTTTGCTTTTTCTTAATAGGATTTAGAATATTAGTCTTTTACTTTTCCAGATGGATATTTCTAAGACCATAAAATAATTGGATGTATGAGTTAAAACAAGGGAAACTCCAAATCTGTAGTAGTGTTTGCTGCTGCTTCTGTATGTATGATAAGTTTAACTTTGGGGCCACCTTGGTTATTATGGTGAATGCCACTTTTTTTGTGGTGCTTCCTGTACTGACATAGGGATTGAAAAAAAAATACATATTCTCAGGAAAACAGTTTTTTGTCCTTATTGACAGAAGTGTAGTATAATGCTGTACACGTATAGGAAATTAGGAAGCACTTTCTGTAACTAGGGATTAACGTTTCATTTCACCACAGCACATCTTTCTGAAAATCCAAATCTTTCAAATAGCAGTTGGTTCTTACGTGTAAATGGAAACATGTTAATTTAAGTGCTGTGAAAATTAGTGTTTGCAGTTCTCTTTGTGCAGCAGCATATGCATTGAACTCATTTGCATCTCTTCAGCTTTGCCAGACAAAGTAGATTCTGCAGTGGAATTTTGAAGTAATCCTCTCACTGCCCAAATTGTTAAATATGCAATCCTGCGCTGGAATTTCACTGCAAAAATGTATGAATTTGTAGCAATCAATATTTGTGCATGACAGAAATGTAATTTTAACAGCAAATGGTATTCTGTTAGAGGGAAGGTCCATCTTACAGATGTGTGGGGAGTTTAAAAATGATAATTTGGAGGATTTTTTGTTATATGACTGTTTTGACAGTTCCATTGAGGGAAGTTGATAAACCAGGGAAGCCTGACTTGGACAAATATCACTTGCTTTTCCAGAGAGGGTGAAATTAAGACACCTTGCTTTATCTAGATCTCTGTGTAGGAAAATGTCCTACTCATCCAGGGAAGTTTAATTGTTTGAGCAGTTTAGCAGGATCTTCCTCTGCCCAAGAACCTCTCTGGAGGTGATTGCAGCTTCCTTTTCTCAGCATTTCAATCATTTTATAAACGTAACTCCATCAATTTGTGTGCTCAAGAGGAAGAGTGGGCTCAATATTAATTTTTATCCTGCAAGTCTTTAACTGATACTGTGTCAGTGACTGCCTACAAAGTTGCTTTGGCTCTGGCATGTCTCACAGAATGACCAGAGGTTAAAGCAGAGTGGAACAATGTATTACGTACGAGGACCATTTTTTTCCTTTTAGATATTCTGTTTTTAGAAAATCCTATGGTCTGGAAGAACTAAATCACGAAATGAGAATAAAAAAAGGTTGGAATTTGAAGCTAAACCAAAAGAAAGTGCTCTCAAGACATGGTTGTTTTATTCTCAGAGAACCTCAGATTGGGGTTGGTTCACACAACCTAACGAGATGCTTTTGTCATCACCCTCCATCACACGCTCTTTGTTGTGTGGGATTGATCCGGTCATTGTGGATTCTGACCCTGGCTGCAGGAATGCAGTTAGAGTAAACCCAGGCTGAATAGTGTACAGCAGTGCCCTTGATTTACATAGGACAAGAAATAAAAAGAAAAGTGAAAATTGTATTTTCATCACTAAAACAGTTTGGTTATTGGAAAAAAAAAAAAAAATCTGGCTCTTTCTAGCCAGTGAAAGATTTTGCAGTTTCATTCTGTTGGTATGGGGCAGGGTAGGAGTATGGTTAACTAAAAACAGTAGATATAACACAGATAAACAAAATTCAAGTGAGTCCTTCAGTATCCCCAGGGGGTAGGACGTGCCCTTGGTGTTGAGCACCTCCAGCCGTGCATCGCAGGGATGTTTTCGGGTAGTTCTGCACAGGACAAGTAACAGGAGTGAGTAACACTTGTAGTAACCTGGCAGCTGTTTGTCACCTGGAGTGAGGAACTGCTTGTTACTAAAGGAGAGGAAATGAAGTCTCCTATCTCTCCACATATTTTTCAGTATTAAGATATAAATTTTAGCTTTTTCTTCTTTATTGTTTTAATTACTTGAAATACTGCTTTAATTTTCTTGTGTTCAATAAGGGGGGAAAAAAGTCTTGCTTCTCACAGATACATAGGAAATGAGGTTTGTGTGGTTTAGCATCTTCAGACCCTTCAGTATTTAACTGTATAGATTTTAATTAGAATGTATGCATTTAATATGCAGTTTTCATGGTGCAATAGTAAAGTACGGATGAAATGAAAGTTCCTTTAGCTCTGTTTGGGAGGATGTGATATATTGCTTCAGATCTATGTGTGTGTGTGTGTTACTTTTTTGCCATGTAGGCTTCACAGCCACTTCTGTGCTCCTTAAACAGCTCCTCTTGTGCAACAAACTCTGATTGAGATACTTCAGTCTCATTAAATGAAATAATCTCCCTTTTCCTGAAGACATATCTCTCACCTGATGTTTTGCCTCTTAAAGTAGTTGTAGAAAAAGGAGACTTGGGGGATGATCCAATGGCTTAAACAAAGATTGGGTGGTGGGAAAAATATGTTCTGTTCCCAGCTCTGTTGCACACTTGCCAAAACGGCTTGGCCAAGTCACAAATTTGTTTAATCTGGTTTTGAAAATGGGAATAATACTTCATGGGTAGAGAGATGATGAAATTTCAGTGCTCTTTTCCAGCAGTTTTTATCAAGGAAGAGCTTTGCCTTGTCTTTTAAAGTCAATCCCTTGGCTTTTGAAGGGGATTACTTGGTGTGCAGGGTGAACTCTCCAACTCCCTCCCTGCTCCCTGTTTTTGAAGACTGTTGGACTGTTTTTTCTGGTCCTTCAGGCTTTCTTACACACACTGTTCCTGTGTGAATGCTGCTATCCCTAAACTTTGGTGTGCCTTGGAGGTGAAATCCCACTGGATCTACTGAGCTGACCTGTATGCAGTATGTCAGTGTTTTCTAATGAAAGGGACAACAGTGGCTTAGTTATTTATAGTTAAGACATTGAAAGTAGCACAGAAATGAGTTTTGGAAGCTTATCTTTCTGTATTAGTCCAAGTTTCAGGCTTTCAAACAGAATGGTGAGAACAGTTGCATATTGGGAGGGTTGTCTTGTGTAGTATAGTACAACACAGCTTTTAAATTCAGGTGTCATGATGGCTTTTTGAAGCAAGATTAGACTATGAGATGGCTTAAACTTAACTAAAACATCAGCAGACTTCTGCATTTCAACTGGAGTAGTTTTCTGCCAAATCAGTATATTGGCTGGAGATACCAGTGGCTCCTGGAAGCAGAGAACTGGATTTGTGGTGGCTGGGACCAGAGCTGGTGCAGGAAGCCAGGGAGAGCCTGCCCTGTTCGGCAGCACTGAGCTGTCACATCCCTGTATCCCATGAAACGTCCACGAGGTCAGGCTTTTATTGCAAAGAGCCTGGTAGGTACCTGTGCTTTGGGAGTCTTTGTTTATATTGTTCATTACTTTAGTAGATGTTGTTTGGGGTGGGTTTCGTTTTGCTTAATATTGAAGAGGTGTGAGTAGGAGTGTATGTGTGTGTCTACACCTAAACTCCCTTTAAACCAGTGCAACACAGCCATCCCTAGCCCTGATTCAAACCACTTCAGGCTTTTCCCTTCTTTGTCACGGGCATCATGAAGTGTCTGCCCATTTTCACTCGCTGTAGAGACAGATGACAAACATGGGCCCAAGTTTAAGCTTGGAGACATTAATCCCTTGCCTCATGTGGCCGTGCTGTACCCTTTCCTTCTCTGTACTGGTGCTCCTTCAGTACATGACAATGATTGGCCTGTGTTCTCATGAAAACTTTTATTGAGTCTGTTTTTTTATTCCTGGACAGAATCCACTTGCGTGACTCTCTGACTGGTTAAATCATGTCTGTTGTTTTTATTCGCTTTTATCCTTCTGTGCTTTCCTGCTGCCCCTTACACAGCCCACGATTTGAGAACTTGGCATGGTCTCAGAACAGCTCAGGAGGAGGAGGAGGAGTGCTTCTTGAAGGATATTTTCCAATAACAACGTGCTTGTTGTAGATTAGTTTCTTTACTTTGTGGCTTTTCAGGCTCTTTGGCGTCTTGATTGGTTCTTGAGTGCCCACACAAGTGACAAAGGAACCTGAATTTATGTCACACTGTGGAGCAGTCAGTGCATAGAACATTTCTAGAGGGTCTGCACATTCAGGTCTGCACATTCAAGTTTTAGGAATTTGCAAATAGAAGGAAAACTGAAAAGCAGTTTGAACAAACATTCTGGAGAGCACGCTTGGTTTGAAAAAAAAAGATCTCAGAATATGATACAAAATCTTGATTTCTGTTAAAATTCCCAGCCCAGCAGTATCACCACAGTGAAGCACATATGGAATGGCTCTTGACCATCAGACGTCTTTAGGTAGGCAACTGTGAAATTTAATTAATGCCCATTGCTGTGTGAGAGGAGGCTGAAAAAAGCCTGTTCTTTGACCAGACAGGCAGATTTAGGGGGGAAATTAAACACTGCTGTCTACTCAAAGTTCGAGTTGGTAGGAAGCAGTTTTTGTCATTCTTCAATGGCCTGAGTTAGTCATGGATTTCTGTGTCAAATAAAGGGTTGTGCTGCTCTTGGAAGCGGAGTTCTGCCTTGAAAAGCCCATCTAAAATAAGCTTTGCTTCCTTGAATCGGGAATAATCATTGTGCAGCCCTGCCTCAGTGGGTAGCTGCTCTCTTGGTAATGATTAGGAAGTTTGGACATAATTTTGCAATGGAATGCAGGTCTCTGATGAGGTAATAAATGAAGGCTTTTGTTACTAAAGTAATGTATGAGTCACAAGTGCTTTTTTTATGATTATGCTTGCGTCAAAACACATCATGACAGCACTTGTTCACTGTACTCCTCCTACTGCTTTAATTGTAAGGACTGTGAGATGCCAAGAGCTGTCTGTTTGGCTCTCAGCAGTTTGGTGTGCTCTGCTGATAGCTTTTATTTAACACTGATTGATACCTCAATTATATCTACCTGATACTGATTAGAACCTCAGTGTTTCCATATGAACTTTTGCACCCCCACGAGTACCCTGTGACTGAGGCTGAGGTGCCAGGCACCTCTGAGCAGCCAGCTTGGTTGTAGAGGATGGAGTGGGTTTGGTTTGTCAACTTTGGCTCAGCTGTGGTTGTAAATCCTATGCTTTATGGGAAGTTTTGGAATGGCATTTACTGTCATGGAGAAAGTCGGAGCTTGCATATTTATGGTTAAATGCAGTTATTTGGAAGGAAGAAAAAATGATAATTGTTTTCTGTTTTCCTGTTGCAAGTGTTTTGTTTCTGTTTTTTAAGCAGGAAGCTGTTGTGTTATGGAGTGATGTATGTAGGCTCTGTTGGGACTGTTTGCAATTTGGCAAAGGTAGAGGCACTCAAGCTTTTGGACAAATTTTAAATTGTTTTTATAGTTTAGTAGGAAATGCAGAGATTGAGACCACACAACCTGGCTCTGCATACGGCTTTTGTGTACAGAGATGCTAAACACCCAAAAATGCAGTGTTTCCATAGGCGGAGTTTCTTTTGTATTCACAGGCTGGGGAGCCTCAAATTCCAGAGGCATTACATGAGCAGTTTTAATGAATTAGTGTCTGGTTTTCCTGCAGCAGATGTGACAAGCAGCTTTATAAGCTGCTTCCCATCGATCGCTGTTTTCCAGCTCTTTTGTGTCTTTCTTTTGCTCAGAGAAAAGCAGGGAAGAGCTCGGTTTCTACAGTAACTGCTGCCTACACTCCTGCCTGCAGGCCAAGTGCTTTCTCAGTCCTGCAGCCTGTGCAGGGCTACTGCATTGAAATTCTGTAGGTTTTGTTTGGGTTTCTGTTTTTTTTTTCTTCTTGCTGGTTTAAATATTTTGCCCTTTAAGAAAAGAGGAGAAGGCAGTGGAAATCTGCGATTTTGATATAGGTAATTTTAACTAGCCACAGCACATTGCCACGGTTGTAAGATAACCTAAATGTTTTTGCTGCTGATCGATACCAGTGTTGTGTGGTTGGTATGTAAAGAAAAGAGATGGTGGCTGCTGAAACAAGAACCTTTGAAAATCTGTGATACGCTGCTAACGCCCGTTTCTGTAGCGTAATAATGCAGGGGAGGAGTGAGATCAGCTTCAAGTTGTTAATAGAATCCTTTACATTTGCAGCAAAATTTGCTCTGGTGGAGCAACTTCAGCACACTCTTTTCAGTCTAAACTCTTAAATACCCTTAGAGAAACTGCTGTGAATACAGGGTTAAAAATGCCCAGTTTCTCATGACGTCAGCTCTCCGAGTGGGAACGAGCCGAGCACCATTTCAGATGGGGTCATGTGTTTATTACTCAGTTTGTGTTTGCTGCTAGTGGTTCAGGAATATTCCTGTTGTCGTCATCAATATTCTGCTGTCATAGGATCATTTTTTGACGCAGGCAGGCTTGTTCCAGACCCTTCTGAGGCAAGTCAGCACTGTTCCTGTAAGGAGTATCCACCAACAACTTTACATACTTCTTATGCACTTGTTAAAACATGAGCAGGGAAGTCTGTAACTGGCTTCCCGTGGGGGAGCCAGTAATTTACAGCTAGATTGTATTTCCAGCCTTTGCTTACAATTTGCTACAAGTGTTTTATTGGCCAGCTTGAATTAATGTGAGGCTACAGCAATATTTCATCACTTCTGATGCTGCATAGATCTTTGCTTTTGAATCTTAAAGAGATCTGAGAGTAGAGATAGATGGATCAGTGATCTTGCTCTCTAGGGTGTTTTCCATCCTGTTAGATGGCACTGTGTTGGCACACCTGAAAAAATACCCAAATCCTTGTGAAGAGAATGCCCAGTGCTCAGAATAAAAATTCTAATTGCTGTTTTAAAAATCTGTGAATGTTTTGTTCCTTATGGCGTTAGAGGTCGAGCATGCCTCGAGCCCTCCCAGTCTCTGTGTGGAGGACATGCTGAGCAACGATTGATCTTTGGGCCACAGAAATCAATTGCAAAGGATACAGGGAATTAAGGGGAACACGTGTGAGGTCGGGATTCGGTCTCCAGAGGAAAAAGCTGCCACTCTTTAAAGGGCAGTTGCTGTTTTGGTAACCTCTAGAAGTGTTCGGACTAGTAAAGGCCAAACATAATTGAATGTAAATTTATGGTAAATTAGCCACATCAGGACTTAGTTTCAAAGCAGGGAGGAGGAGGAGGAATCCATCCCACCACAATGGATGTGGCCATGGCCCTGGAGGGAGTGATGCCGTGTTCTGGCTGGGGTGGTTTCTCACAGGCTGTGGTCAGCTGCAAGAAGGAGGGCATCAAAAAACTTCTTTCCTAAAAATCTACTAGAGGAGCTGGGCTTTGTGGGACATTACTATAAACAGATAAATTTTTTTCATCAGGAGTCCCCCATCAGTGGAGAAAACCAGATACTCCTTCTATTGCCAACAATGGAGAAAGGTTTACAGATGCTGTGTTAAAGGTAAAAGCTGTGACAGGAGCACAAAGTGGCACCTCCTGTAGGTGAACAAGCACCTACATGAACAAATTACCCATTAGGAAAGTTATGCCCCTTCGGGATTATAAGAAAAATAATTATAATCTGACTAGTTTTATACTGGATCACCCTTTTTCAGTGTATCCATGATAACTTTTCCTATATTCTTAGTGATAGCAAAGTGTTACAACATCACCCTTTTAATGTGATCCTAGAAAAGACTTTGTAAAACAAATATCTAAACAGTTATTTCTGTTTAAAGAGTCAGTACAATGCTTACTGTAAAAAATTGGGCTATTTTTTAATAACCTTTACGTAATAAGTCATCCTTTAGTGCTGGGAGTTTTCAGGTGGTTACTCAATATATAACTATTTGGATGGATTTATATACCTACCTTTGTTATTAGCTTGGAAGCCCAGACTTTAAACTGTTGGGTACTTTTAGATTATCTTGAAATAAAAACAGCAGTTCAGTTCAATTTCTCTTCTTAATAAGTTTTGGTTTTGTTGATTCTTCTAGCTCTAAAGGTGATGACTCTATTCCAGAAATGGACTGTGGTATTGACTTCCAGTTCAATTAAACACAGCCTAAAGTCTTAAAAATAAATTCTGGATGTGAATAATTCAGTATGCCTGCTCTTGGTGTTGAGCAGGCAGAAACCTTTTGGTAGAAAATTCAGACAGTGAGAAAGTTAGGAGGTGTAATTGTGTATTTTTTGAAAACAGTAGTTTGAATGAAGCAGCCACTTTCTCCCTGGTGTGGCAATTGTTGCTTTTCCCAAGTTAACCGAGGTTGCTTCTTTCAGGTATCTCCAAGACAGAGTCCCACCTCCTACAGGTTTCTGTGTGTTTTTTGTGTGTCAGTTCGATGGGTGAGGAGCTGAGTTCAGCTCTCTCTTTAGAGATGCACCTTTTCCCAGGACATGGGGGCACCATACACAGGCTTTACAGACACTGAAATATGTAATCGTACTTCAACTTTCTGAGTTTTTTTCACTTCCATAGTATTTCTAGTTGTATTTGTTAAGACTCATCGTTGAAGTCTTGTTTATTTAAAAACCAGTTAAAAACCACAGCCACATATTGCTTAATCTATAATTAATATCCTATTAATCCATTGTGATGGAATCAATAATAAATGAAGCAGCAAATGGAGAAAAGATGAAATTGGGGTCCTTGTGCTTTCAAACTGAAAGTTACCCATTAGCAGGAAGTCAATCAAATTGTAATTTCCAAGCACCACGTTCCAGTGGGCGCTTTCTTGAATGGACTCACTGCTGGAATGCTTAGGGCAGAGGGAGAGGCTAAAGGACCTCGATTTTATTTAATTTTTTTTCCTGGAGAAGGCCAAAGGTGGATCTTAATGCAGCCTTCTCCTGCCTAAAGAGTGGTTGTAGAAAGCCTGGAGCCAGGCTGTGCCAACAGGCTCACAGTTTGGGCACAAGCAGCTGCAGAAGTTGCAACGAAGAATTTCTATCTGTACAAATGAGAAAACTGTTCACTGCTTGAGAGTGTAATTAGAGGAAATGAGTTGCCCAGCTCTATGCTTGGAAGGCTTCAAACTTTGGAGAGACAAGGCCCTGAGCTATCTGGTCTAACTTGGAAGTTACCCTGCTCTGAGCAGGAGATTGGGCTGGACACTTTCAGAGATCCCTTCCAAACTCGATTTCTCTCTAGTTCTGTCTGAAAGATGTAAAAACTCAATTTTTGCTTGACTTGTAAAATACAGATATTTCAAAAGTGGGCCTGGGAGCGTGCACTGTAGGGGATTAAGTGTCAGTGTGTACATCTTCGACCAGAAGTATAAATGAATGAATTGGCTGTGAGAGTCATTTTTACTGGAGCAAGGGAAAGACCAGTTGGGAAGCAGATCATAAGTAGGTGGGTAAGAGGAATTAGAAAATGGGTTAGTTTCAAATCTCCCTTCCACGGAAAGGAGACCATAGACAGAAGTGTGGTGATTTCCATGGCTTTTTGTTAGTTCACTGATCAAAACAGCAGAAGGAAGTACAAATAGTATCATCTCAGGCTGCTGTACTGTCAGAGAAAAGTGAAGTGGAAAAGCTGTGTTTGGTGGTGCAGATGTTGATCGCGACCTCTGTTTCTCTTTGTGGGGAGTTAATGCTGCCCGTGTTCACCTTGAAAGCATTTGAAGTCAAAAATCGACACAAGCAATCTCCCAGATGCTGACTGGGTTCTTTTTTGAGTCTTGGCTTTTTAATGTGAAAAGTTGAAGCTGTCCTTGGCTCTCAGTAAATCAACAAGAGTTCAAAAACAGGCACCTTGTTATTCTTTTAGATCTGTTTAAATCTCAGGGGATCTTTAAGTTAACAGGGGTTCAGTATCACAGTCGGTGTGAAAGAATTGAGCTGTGCAGTTGTAACTACCTTGACTTCAGGGGTTATCACTGCTGAACCCTTATAATCTATTTGAATGTAAAATCTGGAGGTGCTGATAAAAGAACCTGCTGATCAAAGTGGCGTGGCAGCTTCTGTCTGATTTTGGTCCTGGTTCTTAGAAGGCAATTAAATTGGAATAATTCAAAGGATACTGAGGCACTGGGTGTCACAGCAGGGTTTATGTACAGGGAAGAAATTGAATTCCTGCTGCTGTGTTTGGGTTTCCCAGATAAAGACAGGACAAAATTCCTCCTTTCCAGTCAGATGGTATTTTCACACAGGCAGAACTACAAGTGTATCATCAGCTTTTCTCTGCGGTACAGACAGAACTGCTGGGGGGAAGTGAGAAAATATTAGAAATACAGATGTGACAAAACTAGACTTCGCACATTTTACCCTGAGACACTTCTCTGGCACCCTGCAAAGTTCCAAAACTCTGCAGAGGTCCTGCCTGGATCAGCATCGCTGTGCTTGGCTGGGAACTGCAGATATATGAGAGTTTTTTTATGGAATAGTTTGAAATGATGTGATGCTTCTAGTCAACCCACGATGGGTTGGGTTTTTTTTTATTTAAAGAAGAATAATTGAGGTAACGAGTTGCATTTTAGTTGTGACATCTCCTCTGTGGTTCCCTGGGTCACGCAGTGGCCCCGTCGTGATGCTCAGTAGGAAGCACATGGACTTGTCATCAATAAATGTACTAAACAGCTTACAAAACTGCTTTATTTCTTTGGGGCTTTTTTGTAAGTGGGTTGTCTAGATGAGTTTCTCCTCCAGCAGCCATCCTGTGGTAGTGTATTGTGAAACTATTGTAAACGTTTGAACAGTGAGTAAAATCCAATTCAGCTTGTTGAGGACTAAATGTTTGATGAGGTCTCTCCCTGTGGGTGTTCTGCGGTTTTTGTTTAGTTCATTGTATAACTAAAGAATATGCCAAAACCAACTTGATTCTGATCAAATTAGAACATGTTCTATACTTTGATTTTGGATGTAAATATAATACATTTGCATAAATGCAATTTATTCAGGAATTCTGTTGGTTAGTATACACTCTTTATTCTGCTTTTTGGCTGAATTCCAGCTATAAAAACATGCTTCTATTTAAAAAACTGTTTGCAAGTATTAATCAATTGACAGATGTGGTCTTTTGATAATACTCAGGTGTTTATTGCTCTAACCAGACAGGGATTTGTGAGTACATTTTATTTTCCTTACTTACACCAGCCTTTCAGGCTCAGCATGGGAAATGTAAACTGCACTGGGGATGCCTCTGGGTTTTCATGACTGTCAGTTCCGAGTTTGTTTGGCATGTGTAGAACCTCTGGAGTAGCCCTGGTTGGTCAAAGCTCCTGTGTTTGGGGCTGCTTTTTGTGGGTGGTTTTTTTTCCAACCTTGATGAACATTTGAGAGCCCCACGTCTGTGCTGTGCTTTGACACCTGTCCTGCAGTGTGCCCTGGGTCAGAGAGCTGCCCTGGCCTTGTGTGCCAGAGATGCCCACAGGGAGATGATGCATTCAGGGGTGCAGTAGGGTAAGAAGGGAGATATTTTAATATGTGTGTGCCTACAGGGAATATCAGAGGAATTGCTGAGTATTGTTTTCTGCCTTTCCACATTCCTGGTACTCGTGTCTGAAGTTGTTGAGATCCAGCTCTTCCCCATGCTGCCCGTCCTCACCCCGGCGTGGCACAGGAGGACCCCAGTTCCTCAGTGGTGTGTACTGGGGTGCTTTTTTACTGGAGAATTAGCACCCGAAGCGATGTCCAGTTCTTCCCATATTTTTCTTGAGTTGAAATAAATTTGGTGTTAAAAGTGTTAAGGTAAATGTGCAGATATGGAATAGCCTCATGAAATGCATAGGGGAGGTGACTGAAATTTAAATCTATGTCAAACAGATGTTGTTGTTCACTTTCTCACAGGGATTTTTACTTAGTCTTTGGCTACTGTCTTTGCATACACTTGAGTGTTGGTGTTACTGCTGCTTAAAAGAAACGCTGGGAAAATATTTTTATTAGCAAAACAGCCAAGACCCCTTTCCATTGTCACTAAAACGGTACAAGCACAAAATACTTTCTGCTGGAAAAAGCAAAGAAATGAGTTGTTACTGAATATATTAAAAAAGCCCAACCCAGAAATTGGTCCATTTAACTTCTTTGCTGAAATGCGTGTGCAGTTTTTTGGCATAGATTCTGTTCCTAATTTAGTACATTGAGCATGTTTCAGAAATAGGTCGTCTGTTAAATGCGGACACGGTCCGTACTCAGAAGTAAGACAGAGAGAAAAGGAAGGTCACTGTCAATTCTTTCTCTTTCTCCTGATCCTTGAATGTGTCTTATAGGGAAAAAGAACCACTGTGGTGCATGTGGCAAGGGACATGGTGAAAATCAAATGCTGCCTTTGTTCTATAAACATCCTTAGATTCATTTTAAGATGTGAAAGCCAAAACACACGAGAGTTCATTTCTAAGGCTACTCTGCAGCTGAATGTTCCTGCCAATTCTTACATCACTTTTATGTTTAATATATTTTTCCAGAGAAATGATCACTTTTATTTACAGTCTTTATTTTGCATTCATAGCTCATTTCTTACCCCTTGTTCCAGCATGCGCTTGTTTCCTTTCTGTATAAAACTAGATCTGCCTAGAAGCACTTAAAAGCAAAACAAACCCAAACCCCAACATTTTGTGAGGTTTGTTTCTGGGTATAGCGTCGTTGGAAAGTCCTTTTCATCATGTGGGAGGTGTGTAAATGTCATCGTGGGTTTAGTGCTCAGTGTAGTCTAACAACTTAAGAATGAGGAGTAGTAAAGTTATTTGAACTGTATTTTTATAGATGCTTTTGTTGGGACAAAATTAAGTTTCTTATTTGCTCAAGATTGAGCAAATTTCTTTATTGAGAAGTTAGAAACAGCGTGTCCTGTTTAATTGGGTTCAATTCTAAATGCTGTGCACAGGGATGTAGAAAGGGGATTATCCTAAGGTACATTCATTGTATTTTATTTTTCAAATTTTTAAACAGTTGCACATTGTTAATTTACTGTTAGTCATTAAATTTAGGCATGTAATCCTTGGTAATACGTGAAAATGGGCAGTTTACTGAAATCGGGTCTTAAATTCAGCTCTGAAAAAAGGTATTCAAATGTAGTACTAAAGCAGCAGTATCCTCTGTAAATGAGCAGAATTAGAATTTATGTATGTTTAGTTTAATAAGTATTTTAAGAGAAAAGAACCCAAATCTCTTAGATCGGCGTATGAAACTGGTTAGAGCTCAAAGTGGCCAACGTTTATGCTTCTGATTAATTTTGCTGTCATGGACCAACTTGTTCATTTGCTGAAGCCGTTCCTTGGCATCGAAGAAAATAATGAGCTTTTGTCTTCAAAACAGCTCTGCTTTGGGGCTACTGCAAGATCAGGATCAGCTCAGGGAAATTTAGAGACGATACACAAACTGCCCTTGTTCGAAAGACTTGCATTTGCTTGTATTCCTTCACAAATGTCAGTTGCTTACCTGGGGATCTTCTTCTGGTCACGTTGATCTCCCTGTATGATGTGTAGAATGGAGATGGTCATGGGTAATTACATAAGATCCTGTAGCTTATAAATTGTAAATGAGCTTAGGTGATAACATGCAAGTTATGCAGAAAGCCTTACATTCTGTAAACAAGTGGCTCATATATTTGTGTTTTTTTTTTATTTTTCAGCTGTACTTTCAGGTTTCCCAGCACAAACATCAAGATAACATTCACAGCTCTGTCCAATGAAAAGAGAGAAAAACAGGAGGCCCCGGAGTCCCCAGTGAAGCCTGTGCAACCCCAGATCTCTCCCTTAACAATAAACATTCCAGACAACATGGCTCACCTGATCAGCCCTCTCCCTTCTCCCACAGGAACTATCAGGTATTTAAACCCTGCAGATGGGATCAGGGCCACGTACAGTCGGGCTCAGCACAAATTTCTCATTCAGTATTTTGCTTTTGAGGTCAAAGTTCAGCTGAAGCTCAGCATTACCCTCCTCAAGAAAACCCCCTTTCTGCTGACACAGTTGCATGAACAGTCTGTGGTACTCTGGTTTAACATGTTAAATGTGTAACAGTCTGCTCAGGAGCCTGGCATTTTTCTTGCATTCCAACAATTTAAATTGCTTTTTGCTCCTGCATGCTTATTGCAACTCTTCAAATGAGACAGTTTTAAATTACACCATTTTAAAATGTTCTGGTTTGCCACTGTCCTCCTGAAGTTCATCATCAGGAAAAATGGTGGTTTGGGTTATTATTAATGTGGAAAATGGACTGATCTCTTACTCCAGAGGGTTTGTTATTGGTTAGTGACTGCTGGAAGTAAGCAGACCTTTTCTTTGAAACACGGGCTGAGGTGCAGAGCTCAGTGTCAGGATGGCTGATCCCAGGGAGGGTGATCCAGGATTTTCCTTGCCCTGCTGCTTCTTTGGGAATTGCAGCCCTTGTCCCACCTGTTACTTGGGACCAAACTCAATTACACACGAGCGACCCGTCCTCACAAACGGGTGAAATTAGTTCAGACAGAATTTTTCAAAGTCCTGTAAAGATCAGGAGCAAAACTTCCATGTCAAGGCACTGAAAGTTGTTTCAGCCGTGTCCGTGCTTCTGAAAGCTTTTTTGTCCCCTCTCACTTCCTGCATCTTCACTTGAGCGAAGAACTGTCCCTGCTTGCTTTTTAAAAAGGTACAACTTGTTAATGAAATTTGAATTTAAGGATAATTGACTTCTTACGTGCTTGCCAAGCTCTTGGTCTCTATCTTGGAGTGTTTAACGACACCTGCCTAAATGATGGAAGCAGAGAGAAGAGATATCTAGACTTGTCTGTGTAACAGGTTTGCTTTCTTATAAGAATTCAGGGAAAACACATCTTGCCAGTGACAGAGCAGCTCACAAATATTTCAGATAACATCCCATCTATCACCGCTGTCTTTGCCTCGCTGTGAATTTTGTAATTCTCTTCAGGGCTTTCATGCACCTGTTGAGTAGTTTATTACAGAAAAAAAAAAAAGATGACAGTTTTGAGTCTATTTTGAGAGCAAAGCTTGACAGTTTCTCTGCAAATCATCCTGTTTTGTAGAAGACTTGTAAACTTGCTTTGATTGTACCATATGTGTCGCTTTGTCAATATATGCTGAAGTGAGCAGAGCAGAGGGATGTTGTCAGCTGATACGTGAAAACACAGAGCAGCAGTGACCTATATCTAAAAAAATTAATTAGCTGCACATTTTGGCTCTAACCAGGGATTCTTCTGTACAACACTTAAGAAATGCCATCTCTCTCTTAGAGTAAGTATATCACTAGTAACAAATCACTGGTGGATTTCTTGTGAAGCTTTGATACTTTCAATATAAGTATATATTGCCCAATCTATAGTGTTTGCCTCTTTCTGCACATAGAAAAGGAGGTAGCAAAAAACTTTAAGGGCCAGGCAGACAAACAAACCTTGACAGATGTAAAATTGTTAAAGCTTTAGTGTATGGATCTAAATAACATTGTCTAGATTTATTTGTTGCTGATGTTTTGAACCATAGATTCAAACATTAAAGATTATCTTTGGAGATAAGGCTGGTTCAGAGGGCACAGCAGGTGCAGCTATTGGGATTTCTAGGGGGCTGCCTTGAAATCAGCTGCAGTATGAATTGCAGAGAGTGTGTGTCCTTGTAAGAGAGCTGCCAGAATTATTTTGGGGAAGGGGATGGACCTCACCTGCTGACTTTCTCTTTTCTCTTGGCTAAAAGGAAATATTAGAATAAAATTGGCTTCGTGCAGCTGCAGTTCCTGTGGCCTCTGCAAGGCAGGGGACCACTGGTAGAAAGATGTTCCAGTGGAATTATATACAATTTTATCTGTTTTTCTGTGATGGATGGCAAAATGTGAAGTGTTAGGAGATACCCTTCTAGCGTTTGGCACCATCTCTTGCTTTCTAACAGTGTATCTGCTCTGTTGGCCTAATACTGCGTTAAATCAGCTGAGTCAGTGCTGATGCATCCCATTTATTGACAAATTCATCATTTTTATACCTATATCTGTGTGTAAGTATGTGCACACACCTGTTAACACTTAAAATAACACTGGTTTAGATTTAAATGAGAATCAAGCCTTTTTTTATCTCACTGCTTGCTGTATTTTCTCAAATGTGCAGAAACACTATGCAGGAGAAATGGTTTTTTGGGGGGCAGACTGAACACAAGCATATGGCAGAAATTCCATGCAAGATGTGTGTCTTGTTTCCAACGTGTGTCTGAAAATTTGTGGTTGCTGATGCAGCTAAGGTAGAGTTAAGGTGGCAAATCTTACACAAATAACAGTGTATATTTGAGAAGGAAAGCCTGAGCAAGGTTTCTTCCTGCAGTGGTTCTGATCCCCGTGGATGGGTTAGCAAGGCGTGGAAGGTGGTTTGTAATGGAAGCCCTGACAGCCCTTTAGCTGCAGCCTCACAGCTCTGGTAGTGGCTTTGCTGCAGTAAGAGCTTTTTGATGAGACATAATGTGGTGATATACTGTATAACAAAATAGTAGGATCTTCTTTTTATGCTCTACAGTGCTGCAAATTCCTGCCCATCGAGCCCCCGCGGCGCAGGCTCTTCAGGGTACAAAATGAGTCGTGGAATAGCATCTGACCTACATTTGATGGCTGACAATTCGCAGTCAGAAAACGACAAGGAAGCTTCGGGGGGAGATAGCCCAAAGGTAAACACAGCTTGAAACCAATCCCAGAAATTACACCTGAGGTGAATGGAAGACTTGGGATGTTTTGTTTGCTAAAGTGTATGCACTGAGTGGTAATTTAACATTCCAGGCTTTAAAAACAATGTGTAGGGCTTTGTGATCAAGAGTGAGATTGATTGATTGATTGATTTACCCCTGTCCCCTTTGGGGGAGGGTCTGTGTGCAGTCCCAGTTATAGATCTGTTTGGAGGCTATTGAAAATTCTTTGCTGCTGTACATATCTGCAAAATTTATGTTATCTTAAAATTGCTAATCAGAAGAACAAAGCTCTCGTAGTTTCTTTTCTGCCTCAAGATTTTGGTCGTCCAAAAGTGCCCTAAGTCAAGTTAACGATGTTTTATGACTTTTGATCTAGTAAGCAGTGTGTATCTCTTCAAAGTTTGTTGATGCAGACTTTTCTTGTTTTTGTCCAGGATGACTCTAAGCCACCCTACTCCTATGCACAGTTAATAGTCCAAGCAATTACAATGGCCCCGGATAAGCAGCTTACACTAAATGGAATTTATACGCACATAACTAAAAATTATCCCTACTACAGGACAGCAGACAAGGGCTGGCAGGTAATTTTGATTTCTGGAATATTTTTTTTTTACTTGTGAGCAATACTGGCAGCTGTAAATGGTCATGAGCAGGCAGTTGGTAAGCCTCAGAACCCTTGAGAAATAGAATTTGTCAAATGAGTGTGTTGTCTTTCTTCTGATTGTGAGTTTTCCAACAAAGTGGGCAATTTACATTAGTCTGTATTTGAAATGCTGCTTTATTGATGGAATGGTGTTCTCTAAACCTCTAGTAGGGATGCGGACAGACTTTGGGGAAAGCAAAGTGCATTTGGCACTGGATTTGGCACGTGAATCCCGTATGCTATCTAGGAATGGTGTCATGTTCTGTAACTTACAGTTGTGTAAACATCCGGGTTGCTATCTTGAGATAAAATTGAGGTATTAAATGCTCCAAGTTCAGTTTTGTTTGAAAACGGTGATCTTGCCCATGCAGCAGGTGAAGGAACAAGTGTGTTATCTGTCATTATCTCACACTGCTTCATGCACTGTTTGATTTGTGAACTTGCCCATTCCTGCACCGAGTTGGACCAAACCCTTGAACTCTGCGGAATTAATTTCTGCTTTCTTTTCATTTTTACAAGACCAGCCTCAGCTTTTGCCAGGATGACTAACCGAGTACAAATCAGTCTGGCAGAGTCTTCCCAGACACACGTGAAGGCTCAGTGCCTTTGGTGCTGTTTGGGGTGTCTCAGAGGCCAAGGAGCAGTTTGCAGGGCATGGAACACCTGGAGCACACGGTCCATCGTGGGCTAGCAGCTCCCTACTGGCTGCTCACTCTGCAGTTCTTTTCAGGGAGGTAAAATTTAGAGAGACTGGGGGAGGAGTTAAGTGAGGAAGTATTAACACTGGCTGCACAAGTGGAAGACTGAGGAATACAGACCACCTCTGTAGAGGAAGAGATTTTTAAATATTAATCACATACTTATTTGTCCTAAGGCCTAAATGAAAGTTGGATCAGTCTCCCAAGGTTAGAGGGGAACATAGCTGTTCCTGGCCGTTTGCTAAGGGTTTGGTTAGTCAAGGACTTGGCTGTTGTGGCTGGGAAGTCTCTTTTGTTTCCCTTTCCCACATAACAGTGCAGTATCCTGGCTGCAGCCACGTTGTTTTAGCAACAAGACTCTGTTTATAAAATGTTGATGTGTGTTTTGCTTCCTATTTTGCAGTACCTTGAGTATCTGTGTATATGATGTTGCTTTGTGAGCATCATGAGCCCAACACACACACACACACACATACACACGGTCATGCTGAGGTAAAGAACTCTGCCACAGATCAGGGTGTGGATTTGGGGGTGTAGTGCTTCCTACAGCCAAGGTGATAGGCACAGCAGACAGTGTGTTCTGGAGTAATTAATTAGCAGCTATTCATAGAAACAATTGGAAAAGCTGAAAATCAGATGCTGTTCAGTCACAGCTCTGCCAGATTCTACACATTGGGAGTTGGATTGCAGCTCGGGTGACTTAGGATAGATGTTTCAAAACATATTTGAGGCTATATATGCACATATTATTCAAAACATAGAGTACAAACACATGTATACTGTCCCAGTCCCATACCTTAAGAAACTGAGGTATTTATATCCTTTAGCATACAATGGTCTCATTTTGTTGAGCATTTGAAGACTCCTCTCTGTGAACTTATTTTAGCAGGTACTTTTGGATCTAGTCCTTTATTCTAGCATATGGAGAAATAAATACAATTTATAAATATGTTCTTGGCCTCTTTCTAGTTATGTTTCCATTTTTGGCAGGGAAAAAACCATCTCTGGTTTCATCAGTTTGCATTCAAGAAATCATGCATGGTTATCACTGCTTTAAGTTCTCCAAACTTCCCAGCAGGGTCATGAACTCAGATATTTGAGCAAGTCTTACACTTGCCTTGCACATTTTTGAGAGCTTTTGTTAACATAAAGCTTTTTCCCATTTACCTCTGTTCCCCACAAAGTATTTCAGGGTGAATCCTTAGCATCAGTCTCTTCTTGTTCAGTGATAATATTGAGAGAGATTTTGGGGTTTATCTATGTTAAAAAATGAACAAATAAAATGAAAAGAAATTCTGCGTGCAAAGCCAAGCACAGGTAGAGCCACTTGAGGGTGTCAGCAGTTCTGTGCTTTGCTCTGGTGGAGGAGTGGGGGGATGTTGCAGCAAACTGAGGATGTGGGAGTGTGCGAAGAGACCGTGGTAACAAAGATCTGGAAGAGCTGGTTCAGGACCTACTGCCACTTGGTGTTTTAATAGACACATTAAATTCTTTTATTGAGACAGACTGGGCTGTGGGTGAATTCACAACAATCCAGCTGCCTTTGGAACTTGGTAATTTAGCCTTTTCTTTCTGAATCATGGAACAGTAATAATTATCACAGTTTACCTCTGTTAGTATATGCTGATTCTGCCATCCAGTGTTCTGCTGGCCCTCCTGGAAGGAACTGTGACACCTGGGGAAGGGTGGTGTACAAGCACTGATCATTTTTATTTTTGTTTTTAACACTGCATTCTGCACAAAGTATTTGTAGTGTTCTAAACAGTTGGTTTCAATCACCGTGTTTCTCATGAGAGAATTAAATAAATGGGATTCCTGTTATTTCCAATTAGCATACTGGGTTTTTAATTGTTGGGAAAGATTTGACAAATGCAAGAGTCCTTTCAGGTTTATGGCACTGCTTGGTAGTGCTCTGAGTTCTGTTAAATTAAGGAATTAAAGAGCTGAACCCCGAGTCTCCTATAGTACAAACTGCTGCAGTAGGCCACATTCTGACTTGGAAAAGTTATATGAATTCTACATATTTTTTTATGTTCCATAGAATTCAATACGTCACAATCTCTCTCTGAATCGTTATTTCATCAAAGTACCACGTTCCCAGGAAGAACCAGGCAAAGGCTCATTCTGGAGGATAGACCCTGCCTCTGAAAGCAAATTAATAGAGCAGGCTTTTAGGAAAAGGCGGCCTAGGGGAGTACCTTGCTTTAGAACCCCTCTGGGACCACTCTCTTCTAGGTAAGGAAAACCAGATGAACAAAAAGACTATGGCTGTGTTTTAATCTTCAGGCTGCTACAGACTCGATAGCTTCGGATACAGTCACGAGTTTAGTAATTTAATTTCATCCAGACTCAGTGTTTGAATTCTGTGTGTTTCGTTAGGAGGCTGCCCCATACACCAGGCTTGTGTTTATTGCTTGTTTTTAGTGTTAAAGAACTCGGTTTGCATAACTAACTGTCAGATTGTTAATGTAAGCAAGCCTTGCTTTACCTCTGATGGGTTTTACAGAATTAAAATTTTAATTTCTAACTGCCATCTACTGGATTTTAAAACTGTTTGCAAAGAAAATTCTCAGATACTGGCTACCATTTTACTGACCTTAGAGATGACAACTGTGTATTCAGTTTGATAATGCTCAAGGAGAATTCGTGATGGGGAAATAGCTGGGTTTAAATTATTCCCTCTGTAAAGTTATGGCCTTTCTGCTGGTGCAGATCTTTTACTACTTGCCCTGTAGCCTCAGATTTGCTCATTGTTCTTCTCCACCAGAAGAAATGTTCATGTTTCGCAGATTTAGAGTCTCCCTAAGAAGGCATCCAGCCACTTCTTCTCCGTTAACTGTACCTGGAGTTTGCTTTTAAATTCTGTCCCTGTTTAACAGAAGCTTTTTAAAAGATCCTGAGCTCTGGGTTGTAGCTGTGCCCTCCCCTGCTGCGGGCAGCGTGTTACGGTCTCATTAGAGGAAGGTCATGGGCTGGCACAGTTCAGAAGTTAAAACACATCAGCTGCTGCTTTCATTTCTAACTACAGAAGTGCCCCAGCTTCTCCTAATCACTCTGGAGTGTTGTCTGCGCACTCCAGTGGCGTCCAGACCCCCGAGAGCCTGTCCAGGGAAGGATCTCCTGTCCCGATGGAGCCTGAGCCCAGCGCCATCCAGCCAAAACTCACCGTCATACAAGAAGCGCGATTTGCACAGAGTGCCCCAGGTGAGGAGCCCTGAGCTCGGCACTGGGGGCTGGGGGGCAGAGGGCTGGCACCTAAATATTGCCAAGACTCAATATGTGCAGCAAAAACAAGTGCATATTTCACCTCTTCACATTCAGAGCAGATCTGGGAGAAACTCAGAAACAGTCAGGGAGAGTCTGTTTGCACACATGGGTTGTTGTTACCTGGAGGCTGCTCCAGAACCTTGGATCACTGAGGAGAGCTTGTGCCTCTGTCCTGTGTGGGACTGTGCTGTCTTGTAACAGTTCTCGTGAAAAACCCCCAAAATGTAAGGTTGTGTGTGTTACAGAAATAAGGAAATGCCTTTCACACCTCTGTGGTCATGTCATCCTTCCAGAGTGGGGGGGGATAAAAGAATTGAAAGGATAAAGTGAGCTAAGAAATTCCCTGTTTAAAACAAAAGGAGCCTGCCATCCAATGGGATAAGGATGTGTTTGTTTCATTACCTTCTTTGATAGACATTTGCCATCCGGTTTCTTGGACGTGGCACTGTAGAAGTGCCAGTGAGCATTCAGTGGTGAGGGCAGACGTGGTCCTGAGCAGACCCCAGGACTCCCAGGGCAGGACACGGAGAGCACTCCCACGAGCTGCACACAGCACCTGCAGCACACACGTGTTCCCATCTGTGGAAAGGGGTTTACTTCAATAAGTGCTAACCACAGCTTTGTCTGGGGGCAGAGCTGGGGTGCCCAAATGGGTGTGGGTTTTACTGAGCCAGAACAGCCCTTCCCTTGAGCGAGGAGCTGGGAATAACCACTTGTCCTAACCTTCACTGGGAATAACCACTTGTCCTAACCTTCATTGTCCAGCGTTATCTTTTGGCTCATTCACGCATTAGTGAAGGAGCTTGTTAATTCTCTGAGGTTTCAGCGTGATGTTTAAAAGAATGACTGGCTTAAAAGAAACAATTAAAATTGGCAGTCTAATTTTGACCTCTTTCTTGGTAGGATCACCTCTCTCTAGCCAGCCAGTTTTAATTACTGTACAACGGCAGCTACCGCAAGCTATCAAACCCGTCACGTACACTGTTGCAACTCCCGTGACAACATCGACCTCCCAGCAGCCTGTAGTTCAGACAGTTCATGTTGTGCACCAGATCCCAGCTGTGTCAGTCACCAATGTGACTGGATTAGCACCAGCAAACACTTACACTGTCGCGGGACAGGCGGTCGTCACACAAGCTGCTATGGTCACCCAGCCCAAGGTAGAACCTCAAGAGAATGGAGACCACAAGGAAGTCAAAGGTGAGAACCTGTGGGGTTGTTTTGGCACCTCTTTATACGGAGGGATCAGTATTTGAAACTTAGAATCATAGAACCGTAGAACAGTTTGGTTTGGAAGGACCTTAAAGCCCATCTTGTTCCACCCCCTGCCGTGGGCGGGGATATCTTCAACCGTCCCAGGTTGCTCCAAGCCTCATTCAGCCTGGCCTTGAACCCTTCCAGGGATGGGGCATCAATACTTGAAGTGTTTGTCTAAAACTGAAGATTTCAAATTGCAATTTCTCAGCTATGTTGGAGCGAGTAATAAAACAACACACTTCGCTGAGGGTTGATTGAGTGAATCCAAGTGGTTCTCGAGCGCTTTGTTATTTTTAACCATGTTTTCTCTCCTGTTTTTCAGTGAAAGTGGAGCCTCTCCCTGCTATTAGCCATGCTGCAATAGGAGCTGCTGGCCGTATCATCCAGACATCGCAGCCCACGCCCTTACAGACAGTTACCATAGTGCAACAGGCGCCGCTGGGGCAGCACCAGCTGCCCATAAAAACTGTAACGCAGAACGGAACGCACATCGTGCCCCTCAGCACGGCCATGGCGGGCCAGGGCAGCGCGGGTACGTACGGGGCAGCGCCGCTGCCTCTGCCCCCTCCGCTCGCGTCTCTCCCGGTTACGCCGGGAGCTGAGCTCGGCACAAACCTCAGCTCGCGGCCTGCAAGGGCTCGTTCCCTCTCCGCTGGTGAGAACCAGAGTTTCTCTTCGCTGAGGGTTGCCTGAGCATCTCTTTGTTCCCTTTGTGGCTGTTAGAGGGATGTACTTAGTGGTGACAACCCGTCCTCTCTCCTCGTTAAACCGGGATAGGAACAAGTTTTGAAAGAAGTTCTGTAAAACAGAGCTGTTAAAATGGTGCCTGCTCCCAGGTGGTTTGTTGGAAGCCACCAACAGGAAAACCAGAACTTGCTTGTGGGTTGGCTCTTTGAACTGTTACTTTTTATTCTGATTTTATTGAACCTGTACTTAAAAGACTGAAATTCTGGAAGGTTTTGAGGAGGTTCTTGTCTGAATCCATCATTCCCCTGTGGGACTCAGCAGGCTGAGTGGGCAGCAATGCTTTGTCATCATTCCATACATTCCCTCTTGCTCACAGCACGGGCAGGTTTGCTCTGCTGGCAGGTGCACGCAGCTTGTTCTAACAGATTTGCTTTGAGTATTATCCCATACTGAAGGAGAGGGTTTTTTGTCATAAAATATGTTTACAGAAATATTTTTAGGGTTATCAATTTATTACCTGCATTTCTGCTCAAAAGTCTTTCTAATGGAGTGAATTATCTGCTTCATTTCCTTTTCACTCCTTTGCCATCACTGACATTTATAGGTCAGTGTTCTGGCTGCTGCCACTTCACTTCCAGATTAAGAGCAGCAGAAGCGTCGCAGTCAGACTTGAGGTGCGCTTTCTGTGTCAGAAGGGATGTGTGAATAGAGCTGAGAGCCATGTGAAATATACTGAAAAGCTATTTTTAAAAGTAAGGAATAATTCTTTTTCTCTTTCTGCTGGGTTCTGAAAACTCAGCTGATTTCAAGTGTTCCCTGACAGGGCAGCCGAGGGCTGCAGGGTGTGTGCAGGGAATGTGGCTGCACACAGGAGTAGAGTTGTGATGCTTCCCACTCTGTCTCTGTGTGTGATGGGGGTGGAGTGAGGTGTGCTCCAGGTCCTGGTCTCTTGTTACAGTAACTCCTAAACCATCAAGAAACCAGGTAATTCTCAGGCAAAACATCTCAAGGGGGAGCTGGGCCCATAGAAACCCAGATTTGTTTGTGTTTGTCTGCATGTGTCTGTGTAACACACATCTGTGTTTGGTGAAAGGAGGTTTGTGCCATCTGAGAAGAAAGAAATCCAGAGCAAATGCTGTTCTGTTCCATTTCCCATGTGTAGTAGAGCAGGTGCTTTCAGATCCTGCTCTCAGCAGAACAGCTCGGCAGCGCTGCCGGGCCCCTCCCCGCTCCCTGGGACTCAGCTGAGAGCTCTGGGGTCCAAAAGAAACTCACAGTTCTTACTGTAAAATAAAGTTTCATTACTCAGTATTCTGTATCTCAGCTTTCAGTGTAGATTTCAAACATCATCGTTCTTTTGTGTGTTTCCCACTCCCACATACCAGCCAGAGGGTCTCTGGCTACCCACCAGACCCTGGAGTGAAAAATCACAGAATCACAGAAGGGTTTGAGTCAGGAGGGACATTAAAGCTCATTTCATTCCATTCCATCCCCCTGCCGTGGGCAGGGACACCTTCCACTGGAAGAATGCAATAGAACAGTGCAGTGCTGTCCTAACGTGTGTTTGAAGGTGAGGGGTAAACTTCTTGTTTTTATTTAAGCAACACGAAATTTGCAGGAAGGCCTTTTATTCAGAAGTTCCATCTCCATGGCTCCTATTCAGAAATGGTACAAGGAATATCTTTTCTAATGGGAGCCAAATGACTGCTGAGATTCCAGAACAAATTGATTTACAGCTTGGTTCATGCAGAGGTGATATTCTCTAGGATAGCTTACTAATGACTAACTACAAGTTTAGCAAGTAATAATGTCTCATGGACTTGATGTTTCATCTCCACTAGCAGGGAATGCCACGATAATGTCCGTGAAGTGGTGCTGAGGGAAGGGAGCAGGAAAAAAGCAGGTGGTTTGATAACGTTTAGATAAAGTTTCGTGAAATGCAGTGAACAAGTAAATCTGTAATTAGCATTTTGCATTCTTTGCAAAGACAGTTGAATAGTGAATTTAATCAGGGTCAGTGTTGAGGAAGGGGCTGCTCACGGGCAGAGGGAAGAACCTCAGGGGTCTCAAGGTTTGTACTCACCCATGAGTGTTGACTTGAGCTGCCTCATCCATGGAAGGGGAAAGATTAAAATCTTGTATGGGATGCTTGAACTGTACCTCTGCCGCTGTGATTCCATTGTGCACTTGCATTTTGTCACCTGGGTCACTGCTGACCACTGGGACTTGTTCCAGCCCTGCCTTCTCCTTAGCTGTGGGCAATGCCTCGTTACCCATGGCAGGGGAATTGCTGCTCGTGTCATGTGCCTCTCCTGGCTCTGTGAATTCCAGAGTAACCTACAGCCCCAGCTGGGTCTGGCATGGTCCTGCTCTCCTCCCAGGCCACGTCACACATCTGCAGCGATCAGAGACCTGGCCAGAACCTACCAAAGGGGATTGTGAATCCTCTTCTGTTCCGTCACAGGTTACGGTGTGGATTTGCTAAATCTTCGGTCATCGAATCCTTCCCCGTCTTCAGCTTCTCGGTGGCTAAATGGAGCTGCTGCCCTGTTCTCCCAGCTGGCTCCAAATCTGTGTGAATGCTGAGTGATTTGGGAAGACGTCCTTGATCTGCACAAGGGGTTTGTGCAGATTAAACAATCACACCAGAATCTCACCTGGGCCCGCCAATACCCCACGTGGTGCCAATGAGGGAATTGATCATTTAATGACGGTGTGGGTTTGCTTCCTGTGTCCTCTGCTGGACAAGGATCAGGGTGCTGAAGTTTGTATTCTCTCTTTTGCAGCTGCTGCAAGTCCTTTGCATATGTTAGCAACCCACGCGTCCGCATCGGCGTCGCTTCCCACCAAGCGCCAGAACGGAGACCAGTCGGAACAGCAGGAACTCAAACGTATCAAAACAGAGGATGGAGAGAGCATAGTCATAGCTGTGAACGTGGACACCCCACCCGTGGCAGTGAGTGACAAAGGCAGCCAGAACTAGAAACTTAGGGGAGTTTTCCTTTTTTTTTTTAAAAAAAAAAACACAAAAAAAACAACAAAAACAAACTCCGTGGTGCCAAAAGGAGACACTTAAATCTAACACCTAAAATGTTGGAACATGTTCTCACGCAGTGGGGAAAGGGGCCCTGTGATCAGACTTCAACTTTCAGCACTGAAACAAAACCCAACACAGGTGGCCTTAAAACTTGGTAATTTAAAGTCAAAACTGCAGAACCATGTTGTTGTAGAGGCTGTGCCCCCGCCCCTCCTGCCCCACGGACTGTGTGTGCTGGGAGGGCTGCAGCTTTAACAGGATCTGTCAGATTATTTCCAGGACTGAGGATCTCAGTGTAACGGCAGCATGATAGCGCTTAGTGTGACTGGTTTCAAACGATTGTATATTCCTAAAGGGAACAGAGGCAGGAGCCATTCCGACACCGTGGCAGCTAAGCCTTTCCGAACCACCCACCCATGCAGTTGTTGATAGATATGCAGTATTTTGTTGTTCACATGTGGAATTAGAAATTTTTGAGGTGTATTTTCATTTCTTTGCAAAACAATGGGGTCTTTGACATTTCAAATCACTCCATTTCTACTCCGGAAACTTTGGAATCACACAACTACTTTTCATGTGAAATTTTGTTTGGTAAAAAACTGAATGTAGGGTTTTTTTAACCAACGGAATGATTTACTTTTGTCTGTCCTGTTCAAGTTCAGATAAAGCTACTTTATTACATCTGCAAATTTTCATATTTTAGCAGTTGCCTGATAAATTTAATCAAATTTTATTACCATGTGTAGTGATCAAACGCTTCTTTGGGCTTGCATGTAACTGATTAGAAACTCTGATGTAAATGAGCCGTTAACTGACGTAAAGAACTGCTATGGATTTGACCAGAGCTGCACTTACCTGTTTCTCTCTCTGCTACCTTTTGCTGTTTGTTACTTTGTGTTGACTTTGACTGTCCCTGGCATATTTTTCCAGTCTAAAGTAAAACAAGAGTCTCGCTTAATATTGTGTATGTTTAAGATAACAGACTGTTCTTCATTTAGAAAGATAAAATTCTTTATCACAAGTCCTTTTAAAAAGAGTAAAATTATCTTGTCAGAGGTATATTCGATATTTTTAAGCTTAAGCACCCTTCAGTAGAAATTAATCTGCCCCGTTTCTCCGTAACACTTTGATGTCAGACACTGACCTCGGGGTCTCCATGACCAGTAGCTGTTGTGGTTTTCTAACAGTGGCTACCAGATTANTTTTTTTTTTTTAAAGTGTGTGTTCTGCAGTTGAACATTTTAAAATGTATCGGTAATTTCTCACTTTAATGTGGTAATAGATTCCACTTTACATTTCAAAATTCAATTGAAACAAGGCTGCTGTTCAGTCTTCAACTCACACAACGTCTTAGTTCCTCCTGCAGCCAGGTGAGTGGGAGCCGGAGCGTTGCCTCCATCGGAATCTGGTTTTTGTCCTGTTCTGTAATAAAGATGCATTATTTATATTTCCTTTCCTGCTACGAAAGGAAAAACTGTATTTTCACGATGGACTGAACAGTTTGGAGTGGTTATTTTAGGCAGCTTTTGGAAACTATTTACCTAAAGACCAAATATGAGAAATCTGTACAAGTTTTGTGTTCATCCACACAATGGAACTGTTACAATGTCTCTGCAGATAATACATTAAAAAACTATGAAAAAAAACTCTACACAAGCTGGATTTATAACAGGCATTTAAAAAAAAGCATAACCTGAAAAGAAGCATTTCTGTACAATTGCAACGTTTTCTTTAGAGGTTTTAAAAATAAAAAAAAAGTAAAGTTTTAACATACTTTTTTTAAGAAAAAAAATCCAGTACTAGTAATTTAATTTGGTGTTGAATGAATTGACTAGAATGTGGTTTATTTTCAGAAGTGAGAATCTGTTCACAACTAGGGCTAGGTGAATAATAGTGTATAAGATTTTTTAAAATAAAATTAAATTTTATTCAGCAAATTAACTAAGTTGAAATTCCTCCACAAGTGTGTTTGAAATATTGATGTATATTTGGGGTTAATGCAGCTTCTGTGTCAGACCCAACAAGCCAAGGTGCCCCTTCCTGCCACGCTGTGTCCTGGGAGCCAAGGGCATGGAGGGGCCTGGGACTGGACCCTGCTTTGCACTGTTTGGGGCACACAGAATCAGGCACAGAAATGTGTCTGCCTTAGGATGGATCATTATTTCTGTAAATGAGTTTTAGGAGATGTCACTTTCTGGAATCACTGTCTTGAACGTGGGTTTGGTGTCTGATCCCCTTCTCCTGCCGTAGTCACATTCTCTGTTTCTCATCAGAGTTGGGGAAATGCTGACCAGGACCAGGAAAACTTCCCTGGAAGCTGAGTCAGGTTTTTCATGGCAATGTTTTCAAGAGCTGGGGAGAAACCCAACCCCACAAGCCTTGGGATGGCTGTGGAACTGCCAGGAAGGGCCACGGTGTTTGGAGCTGGATGGGCAGAACCTGTTCCTTGAACAGAAAGCACGGTCTGAGCGGTCTGAACAAACAGTCCTTGGGGAAGAAGAAGAAAATGGCTTAAGATGGAGGCAGCGGAACGGTGCAGGTGTTCCTGTGCCCCAGAGGCACTTGAGCAGCGTGCCCCAGCCCCAGCCCGTCGTTCTGCGGCCGGTGTGTCCAACACAGCCCTTCTGCCCCGTGTCTGTAAGAGCTGCTCGTGTCTCACATCTCCAACTGCGCTGATTCATCTTGGATTTTCTCCTTTATTGTGAATACCTAAAGGTTCTGAAAGAAATCCTCGCATTCCAGTTTCTGCAGGCAAATACCTGGAATTACTGTAGAATTTAGTGCACCGACTCATTAGTTTCCTGTCAGGATTCTGAACTGTGACACAGGTACTGTGGAAAGAGATGGCAAAATGGGGAGAGAAGGTGCTGAGTTACTTTTAATACAAAAGTAATGCCGGTACTTCAGGAGCGGGTGCTGGTGGGAACACGTTGAGTTCCAGGAACAGTCGTGTTTTAGGCTTGCTGTGCAATCTCTCTGCTTTCCATGGCCGTGTGGTACCACCAGTCTGTCAGTGCCAGCCACAGGGCCCACAGACCCCACGGGACCGTTCCTTTTCCAAAAGAGTGACTGACTGAACGCTGTTCCATTTGACTGTAGGGCTGTGCAAACACTGGTTAAATTCACCCGGGGGAGGCGGTGCAGCAGCCAGGGATGCAGTGAAGCACTGGCAGAGCAACCCAGAGCCAGCCCTGGGTGGGAAGGACAGATTCCTTTGCTGGATCTGGGTCCCTGTAAAACAGCTGTACCTGATCACAGCCATTTGCAGGTAGCACAAGAAACCTGAGGTGTGTGTTAGGGCGTTCCAGGGTTAGTGCAGCACTGTTGGCTGCCTGCAGAGGTGTGTTACTTTCATTCCTGCTGCCACATTGGAGCAGAAGTTCAGGGAAAATTTTACAAGTTCAGTAGAGTTTAAATTTTCCCCAAAAGTGTGTTGGTAGTCTCTTGTCAGCTCTTGGATAACGGGGATAGGAGGGCAGGGGGTTGGTGCAGCAGCAGCTGAGGACCAGCAAAGCCGTTGGAGCAGGTGCAGGAGGCTGGAGGGTGGAATTCAGGAGTTTCCTTGTGCTCTGAGGTCAGTCCCAATGGTGGGATCAGGACCAGCTCCCTTCTGCACAGCGAGAGGGGATTTACATCACCCTTGGGGAATGGGCTCCAGCGCTTTCCCATCGCGTCCTTCTCCAGGGAGACGATGGTTCCAGGTACTCCTCCTGCTGGTCCAGCTGTTACAAGGTGAGGAGCCTCAGCCCAGCAGCGGGGGTGAAGGGTGAGGTAAGTGCTGAACAAGAACGGGTTTGCACTGTGGGAAGTTGGACTTGTTTTAGGGCAGACATCGAGGTACCTGTCCCAGGCAGTGGCTCACGTGCTCCTGTCCCCTGTTCACGCAGCGGGTTCAGCTCCTGTCCTTCACCAGCCACCACTCTTGACTCACATGTTTATTCCCCCAAGCCTGCAGCAGTGGAAACCGTGGCTGTGACCATCAGTGAATACAGCAAAGTTAGTCACTTTTATTTAAAAGAAATAACATATTACAAATAAGTGTGCAAAACAATTCCTGTGGTTAAATACGCGTAAAAGCAACATGCAACCTTGACATCAACATGGTAAGTTAGTCCTTAGTAGGTTACATGACACTAAAAGGGACTTGTCAAAGTTAGAGTTTGAAGTCACACAGTGTCAGGGCTGTGAAGCATCTGTGAAATCAGCTTTCAGAAGAGCAAAACCTCCCTGCGCCAGTGTTTAGTGCCACAGATGCCAAACTTGGGGCTATCTCAGGTTCTGGGTTAGGAGCTTGTGCCTTAGGTCAGCAGGGAATAGGGTAACAATTTTTGGGGAAGAGTGTACAAGTCAGTGGGTTCAGTCTAACCTACCTGTCCCTGGGCCAGCAGCAATAATATGCGACAGCTCAAAGGAAAAAAAAAGACAAGTTTGCAAGTTTAAAGCCATTGCAGACATGGAACTTCCTGCCACCTTGTTCAGTTCTTGTGCAGGACATGTACGTGGCCTCTCCAGCCTCCCAGCTGCATCAGTTTGGCAGTAGTTTGGCAGCAGTTTCACAGCTGTCACACCAGTACCGACTGTTGGATTATGGAAGGAATCACCTCTACAACTACAGGAGCCCTGGGTGCTTGCTGTGCCCACAGAGGAGAGGGGAGCTGGGTCAGCCCTTGCCTAAAGGTGCCTCCAGCTGCTCCAGTTTGGCACCTTGGACGGGTAATGCTGATCCCTCACCTGAAGCAGCACAGGCAGGGCCACACCATCACTACCCAGCCCCAGGCACCAGGTCAGAGGCCAAGCAGGACTCCATCTGCAGGTGTCCCTTGCTCCATACTTGTCACCTCTTCTGTTCCCTCAGCTGTGCCAGGGGAGGGGGGAGGCAGGACTCCTGCTCCTGGCCAAGCCGGCATGACCCAGTGTTCCCCCGCTCCCAGCCATGCAGTGGAAGTAAAGCAATGCCTACAATCTCCTGGTTTCACGTCCCTTTTCCTAAGGCCGGCCGAAGGTGTGGACAGCCCCCGCAGAGCTTTCCCTGTGGCAGGCACTCATGTTGGAGCTACAGTCATGTCACCGTTTAGACTAAAGAGAAACCCAAGAGGCACAAGCTTGTTGAAAGCCACATCTTGAAAACTTGAGTTGGTGACAGTAACCCAAAGAGATTTTAATGATGAATACTTGCAGAAATGAGAACAAACATATGTAGTCCACTACGTCAGAGCTGCTTGTGATCATGTTGAGCCAGGCTTCTCCATGAGCTCTGCAGAACTTCTGGATCAGTACTGGATATTCAGATACTGTCCCTCAAAGGTGCGGAGTGGCCGAGGCAGTGCTTTGACCCGTGCACTCCCCTCCACTCAGTCAAAGCTTGTCGTCCGTCATTTCTAGGAACTGAGCGTACACATCCCTTGAGCATTCCCCTTTTTGGTTGAATAAGAACTTGTAGTAGCTGCCATCTGCACATATAGCTGCAACACAAACGAGGAGAGTCAGTGGGGCTGTGCCAGAGGTGCCTTCCTTTTCTCCAGTTCCAGTGTAACCTGCCTCAGGCTCACAGAGGTGCTCTGGAGGGACGCCTGGGCCACCAGCCCTGCCAGCCCCGTGCTGTGCCAGCCCTGTGCCTCCCTCCCTGGGCAGTGGGAGCAGCCAGAGCTCTTGGCTGACAGGGACACGCAGCCCTGTCTCAGCAGAGCACTCCCTCCCTCCAAGCCAGCACAGTTCAAAGCCTGGCTCTCCAGCCAGAACCTGGGGATGCCTCCATCACTCACCTATGACAGCGTTTGGCTCTGTTCCAAAGGCACAAATGCACGGAGAGCCTGAGGGAACCTGGAATTTGGAAAAACTCCATTTGGAACTGAAGTATTTGGGGAGAAAGGTGGCAGAGGCCAAACTGGAAGAGAAAACAAAGACATTAACAGGTTGGTATGGTGTTGACTGGAGTGGATTCAGAGCTGCTGCAGTGATTGAACAAGGTGCAGGGTTCACAGCACTTTGTACTGGCTTTTTATTATCTTTAAGTAAGTATCAGATAACCTGAATAATTCCCCTTCTCAGGAAGGGAGACACTACAACTACCTTGCTGGCTTAAAGTGACTGCAAAAACTGCCAGAAGAATTGATTTTTAGTAGAGGAAAGTGTCCACAAAGTATGTTTATCCTAAGATCCACTAAAACCTACACTGACCCTCTACTGAGATGCTACAGTCCCACAAAGGACAGCAGGAACTTGGCTGTTACTTGAGAATCCTAAATCTGCAGCTTCACTCCAGCCCAGCAGATAAATTTTTCCACCTTCAGCAGTGTAGAGATTTTGCTTCTGAGTGACATGGCCAGTGTTTGAAATGCAATTCAAAGCCCAAGGACCCCCCAGGGCTTCAGAACGGCTCCATCCCTACCTTGACTGCTTATTTCTTTTTGGGTCTTCTGCAGCAAAAATGTGGACTGTGCCGTGGTCACTGGAGACGCAGATGAGGGAAGCATCCTGGTTGAAGTTAATACTGCAGAGAACACAGACAGCTGCAGGATTTCTCCTGGGACAGACCCACAGGCCTGGCACAGACAGTTCTGCTGCTGCAGTTGTGCACAGCAGCTGCCAGCCCGGCAGCCGGGGCGGTGACAGCTCCTCGGGAGGAGCCACGGCTCCCCCGACCCAGGGCTGCTTTGGGATGAACAGGCTGCACTCGGAACACGGCCTGCAGTAGCAGCAGCAGCAGCCCTGACGTGGGCACCACTGGTGTGGGTCACTCTGCTGGAAGGAAACGCACGAGCTCTGCTCTGAGGAGTGGGTAAAACGTGCAACGCTGCTACCCCACGCCGGGGCTGGGCCCAGGAATGGGAGTTTTCATGGGGAACACACAGAGAGTCTCCCTGCTCCTGGGACAGCCACACCTCTGCCCTGGGTGCTCCCCTGCACAGCAGGATGTGGTGATAAACCTTCTCTTGCCCCCGAGCCCACCCCAGTCCCCCTGAGCAGTGTTCAAGTGCATCAGGGCATTCCCTGGGTGTCAGTGGGAAGTTCAGCATCCCCCAGTTCCCAGCTGGGCTGAGCAGAGACGGCCTGGCAACAGCCACAGCTCTGTCCCTGGTCCTGTAACCTCTGCCAGGCTTCGCAGAGCTCCCAGCTCCTGCCTTCCCCTCCCAGCAGCGAGCCCAGAGGGAGATGAAGAGGCCCAGAGCAGCCAGGGGTCCCACAGCGGTCCTGTGCTGGCTGAGGGGCTCAGCACAGCCAGACCCAGAGATGGCACAGCAGGAGCAGCTGAACGTACCAGTATATATTGGCTGCTTGTGATCCTCGACGTAGCTCCTGGATTAAATGCCCTGATGAAGTATCAAATATTCTTATGAGGGTCCCCTTGAAAAGGAAATCAAGCATTGCATTAGGAAAGGCAGAAGACTGTCTTTACCTCTGTGAATGCATCCTAAAATTTTGTCTGACCAGCATGACCCTGCACACACTGCTGGGGTTTTCTTCTTGGTAGATTTGCAGACCTCTCTTACTTTTGGGGAAGAACACTGGTTTCCCCACACACCGTCACCACAATGTTACAATGCCTTAGTGGACAATCTTGTCACTTAGTGACTCAGGAAGTCTCTCTCAATTCTGTTCTAAGGCACTGGTGCAGCCCTGGTTCAATTGACAGAGTCTAGAAGAATCAGTGACCACACACTCAGGATTTGTATTGATCCAAATCTGAGGCACTCCCCAGCCAGGTGACAGAACACTGCACTGGGAAACCATCGTTCAGCTGGAGTAAACCCAGCTTGATAGCAGAGCTGCAGAATGAGCCAGTGTGTCTCAATAAAGGGATCAACAAATCAGTGGTACTTTCTTGTGATGAAGACTGGGTGTACCCCGGGCTCTGCATCATCACCAGCTCCTGTTACACACCTGATTAACAGAGGCAGCTCTCCAGTCACACACCAGGAAGTAACAACCCAGCAGAGAAAGACTTGGTAAACTCAGTTTAGTTTTGATTTAAGAGACAGGCTTGAGATGTTTGCTGACTGTGCTCAGACTCCTGGTTCAGTTGGAAAATAAAAGCTGCTTGAACTTCTTCTCTATGCAAAACAAGGAATGTTTAATACAAACGCAGCAGATAATGGTTCTATTTAGCAATGGAGTTGGCAGCTTTTAGAATTCTGTTTAGAAGACATGCAGTCATTAAGCTTGGGAGAGACTCGGGATACATTTTCTTTTTTTAAACTGTTTGAGTGACAGGCTGGGCAGTAGAAACTATGTTGAACAGAATCGTTGGATTAATTTGGCTTGTCCTTAAGAAACTCATTTCAGCTGAATGGAAGAAGGCAGCAAGAGCTCTGCTTGCCTCAGGGAGACGGGTCCATCTGCCTGACATTCCCTGGGGAGACGAATGCCCTGGCAGCTCTCACTGTGGATCCCAGGGAGAAGGCAGGTGTGTCACGTTTGCCTCTCTGCCTCAGCCCAGCACACGGGATCTGTACTGCACCCTAACTTCAGGTTCTTGTCAGTGTCTTGTCTCTTTAGCCCCACGTAACACGTGGCCACATGCTCCATTTCTGGGTGAGGGGGGCAGCTCATGCCATCCTGCTCCGTAACAGGGGCTAAGCCAGAGCAGAACGGAGCCCACCAGTACAACTGAACTCTTTGCAAGTATTTCTTTTGCCAGAGGGTTTGGAGTGAATTTAAGCAGAAAATAATAAAGGTGAAAGAATGCAAATAAACTTCCCCCCCACCGCTTTTTTTTTTAAATTAACAGTATCTATTGAAGAACACATCAAAGACATGAACTACTTGGGCCAAGCTGTGTTCAAATGTCACTGAAGAATCACTGCTACAGTCAGCTGAAACAAATACTACCTCAGGCACGGCCCTTGGCTGTCGGCTGTTTGGGCATCCCAGAGGAGCAGTGAAGATAAAGAAAGACTGAGAGTGCACAGTTCAGTGGCAAATTTTCCCAGCAGGTATTTCTCTGTCTCTCCTCCAAAGGACGTGATTTGCTATTTTATCTCACTACACTAGAACACACAGTAAGTCAAAGGCAGGGAACATCATTCTTACTTTTTCTGATGCTGTTGCAATTCTTGTTCCCTGCAGGTTTAAAGCGATACAGCTCAAGACTCCTTCGTGAGCTGGGATGTCCACAGGAGGCTTCTCTGTGTTAGCCAGATCCACGATCTGCACATGCCCAGTGTGTGTTCCAGGAAATGCAAGAAGAGAATTATTACTATTTGGACAAAGGACACAGAGACCTGAAAGACAAAAAAAAAAAAAAATTGGATCATTTCCATAACCTAATCAACTTTTCAAGTGTAAGTTTCTAAAATACTGGTAATTTCAGAATAAGTAAACACCCATGGAGTAAATCAGAATCTCATTTTAATGGCTAGTGCAGTATCCCAAAACATCATCTGCAGTGCAGTAAGTGTTTAATGACTTCTAAAGAACTGACTGAGGCAGCTGCAGATAAATGGCATGGCACAAACACAATAACCTTGCTTCCATTCCCCAGCCCACACGTACAACTAACCTTTAGGGTTGTAGCAGGTTTCAAAGACGTGCAGCTGGTGGGGATTGTGTGTGAACGTGAAAACTTTAATCATCGAGTCCAAGACAACCACAATTCTGAAACAGACCAGAAGTTCCTGTGACTTGGGGAGGGTAAAACAGGGACACAAACATTCATTCAGACCTGCAAAGGCTTTCAACTGATTTAACAGCCCTGTTCTTCCTGCCCTCCCCCGCAAGAGACTCTCAGCCTCGCAGCAGCCATGCAATGATAAGCCTGCAAAGCACTTTTATCCAGCCCCTCCACCCACGCATACACAGACTCCAGCTGTTCACAGCTGCTCTTGCTCTAGGGATCTGCTGGAATTCTCTTCATGCTCCTCCATACCTAGAAAACCAGCAGGAGAGTATTTCCCTACATTAGGGGACCAGGAAGTCTTGTTGGCTTTTCACCAAGGCTTCACATACCAGAATACTTAAACTGGGCCGTATTTACACCTCATACTTTGGCCCCAAAAGCCTGTTTTACCCGCAATTGCTGGTGTTACAGCAGGCTCTTTTTCTTTCTACAAGCAGCTGGAAACAAGTAGGAGCACGAAGCCAAGCCGGGTGTCTGGACCCCTCTGCTGTACCCACCTGTCTCTTCGCAGCTTCACCGCTTTGACTTCTGTGGAAAACTCTATCTCAATGACAGTCTTCTTCTTCAGGTCGTCCCAGATCATGACTAGAACAGTGCAGAGATTGCATTAGACCATCAAGGCATATTCAAAGATCCACAGCTCCCTTATAACAGCTTGTAGTTCCCCAGCAGTCTGATCAAGAGGTTCACCCAATGGCTAAGCAGCTGCAGACAGGCATCCTGCTAACCAGAAGGCATTGAGCCACTACATATCAACCCCCTCATTCACTAGATCTCATGTAGGCAGGAGCTGGTCAACTCCAACCACAAAAACTGACAATGAAGATACATTTTTCTAAAGAAAAGCATCTTCTTTTGTTTTGTTATGAAAGAACTACTGCAGCAGTTGAAAAGAGTAGTACATTTTCCTACAAAGCTTGCCAGGCAGGGAGCTTCCTGCTCCTTGCAGAGTTCACCGTGAGAAGGCCAGCAGGACTTGGAGAGCAGTCACTGCAGGTACCAGCCTGTTAGCACTGCAACAGCAGTGATGCATCTCCCTGCACCACGGTGACTTAAACCTGCTGCAGCATCCCCTTCACCCGACCTTCAGGACATCAGCTCACGGCCCTGGGTGTGGGAGTTCTCCGGGCAGCGTCACACAGGGGCAAGGCAGATGTTTGCAGGGTCCATCCCTCGAGCTCACCTTTGTTGGGTGGGTACTTCGGCTTTTTTCCTCCACCTACTAGTGCTAAATAGTTGCAACGAAACAACATTTCGACATGGCCGACACCACCTTCTAGAAACTCTGGAAGACAAATGTTTTATTTAAAACTGTCAGAACCTGTTAAATTGCCATCTCATTTTACCACTGTTGTAAGAAAAGCTCATGTTATCCAGCACATTTCTCAGGCACCTGAGAAGAACAGCATCTTCCTACCCTGGCTGCCCTTAAAAACCAGAGAATGTAGATTCCTTGAAGGTTCTTCATACTGGAGCAGTAAAGCCCTGGATTTCATACAAGCCCTTGCGGTTTCTTCAACAGCACTTCTGAGTGCTGTTTCCTTCCTCAAGAGTTGTACTTGAACACTACCCCCTTCTGCACCAGATCCTCCTCAAGACTCCATTAAAGCATTTAAAGCAGGACAGCACATTCTGCTACGAAGAGGTGTTATCACTGTGACAAAAAGGTCTACAATACTTACAACTGATAACCTGAAACAATTTAAGAACGTGTAATGTGTTCTGAATCTATGCTAGAGCGCTGAATCATTACCTGTACAGATCTGACAGGCAATGCTTGGATGGGAATTTCTTGGAACTCCTGGACGTAAGACAGACAAGCTGGGATTGCAACAAGACTTGGTTTTATACTGGGTTACACAGAAAATCGAATGGACAAGCTCCAGCTGGGAGTATCTCAGGCAGGTTTAAAGCTACACAAACAATGAACAGGATCTCTGTGTACCTACGCAGCCAGTTCTGTGTGAGCTCTCAGAATCCACAGGGAAAAGGAAATCTGACTCGTAAGAAACTTTTCACCACAGGAGTCCTGGAAGCATCTCCATCCAGAGCTACTGGCAGGGAGAGTTTTGACAATGAACTCCCCAGGACTTCAGGCTGAATCCTGACTCTTTGAGCACACTGTCACAAGTGACAGTCTCAAGGCATGTTGCTTACGGAAGAATTTACTGTTAAGAGCAGAAAACAGTTTGTCAGCTTTGGCCATGTGAACAGTGACTAAAATCCTTACAGCAGTAGCAAGTGGAAGTATGCCTGATTTCATAGGAATTGCTAGTTTAAGTACATTTTTCCTCTGATTAAATCCCTTTTATCACCACAGACTGAAAGTGGTGGGAAACCTGTTTAGCAGCTCACTTCCTATATTTAGGGTTAGAATGACACGGCTCAGTTTCAGTTTCCCATATTTTGACTCAGTTTTGTTTGCTTTCTCATAAAAAGCTCCACTGTTAACACAGTTCATCTACTGACCTCTGTTAAGACACAGGAGTAGCTTTACCACATTAAGATCCTCCCAAATTTTTAGAGCATACATAGAAGGTAAGATTTAGAGCATTAAAGGTCTGAGCTCTCAGGACTCTCGCAGACAATACCCTCGAGTATGAGAAATGTTACATTCAGATCTCCAGGAAAAAGCCTGGAGTCTTACTACCACACTGGATCATCCAGATCACCACACAAGGACAGAACAACTTCTGATGGTCCCTAACACCGCTGCAGGGAGCGACTCCTCCTGCTCCTAAATACCCAGGAAACGCCTCTCCTACTCGGGGCTACAAACATTAGCAACAGCAAACACAACTCTGACAGAAGCTGAGACAAACTCCTCATCAGCCAATTGTGCAAATTAACAGCACGGAGACGTTTGACCGGGCAATGGCACGAGTGAGAGTCCCTGTGGGACCAGCGGGAGCTGCCTTTCCTGAGGCTTTATTCAAAGCCTTCCAGGGATGGAAAAGTGAAAGCTGAGCAAGAATCAGTCAGGAAAAAAAGAGGAGGCTGAGCTTCCAACACAGCGCAGCATGGTGTAATAAGTAAGTGTTTACCTTGTTTCTCTTTTTCTTTGAGTGGATCTGCATTATAAACTCGGAATCCATTTTCCATTCCACATGCAAAGCATCCTGTGGTAAAAAGCTCATATATATATACACATATATAGTAACTGCCAGATACACTCAAGAAGGAAGCAAGAGCCAGAGGGTTGGGAAAGCATTACTCAACAACTGCATGGTTACACTCAAGCTGAAGAGCACTCACAGGCTCTGTTAGTAATGGCAAGTGAAAATCTTTCAGAGAAGTTGTCCACTGGCCTGGTGGAAATGTCATGGTATTGGTTTTAGGCAGGTAAGAAAACAATACAAGGAAAGGAAACCAATTCCCAACCCACCTGGATCCTGTCCCATGCACTACAGAGTGCAGGAAACCAGCATTTCAATGTTTATGGTCCAACAGTTACGAAGCAAGCTCCCTCCTTTCTTAATACATCCAAATTCACCTCATGATTATGACTCTGCTGTGGATGTTTCCAGAGCACAGTGCTCATCAAACAGCTTTTCCAACTGTGCTAACGAGAGCTGACTGCTGTACCATGCCAATAATTATATGCCAATAGCTGAAGTCTAACCCAGGACATAAGCAGAAGCCAGATTAAAACACTCTGGAAAATAATTGTAGCTACTTTTTCATACAGAAGCATGCGTGTGCTTCTTTAGTGGAATCCATTAAACTGCCAGTCCCTTGTCCTGCTCCTTTCCCTGCTAACCAGGAACACAGGCACTGGTACAAAGAAATGCCACTGTGAAGTCAGAGCAATGACAAGTCACCAAGAAGCTGCTCTCACTGGCAGCAGCCTGATGGCAGGTTGGTTGCTCACAATTTGTGTGCACTGTACCAAAAATCCAGTTAAAGATCTCTGAGGTACTGGAACATAAGTTCCAGTTACTCTGGTTCTATTCTTATGCACTGCAATGATTTGAACCCCTCAAATAAAAGCTGAGGAGCTCTGTCTAAACACAACCCTTCCCCAAACTCAATACTCCAACAATCACAGGGCATATGAGGGAAGAAAACTAAACACAAAAACCTATGCCCTTAACCCAAAAGACTCCCAGGTACAACTTCACCCCGTCCAAGATTTTGTAATAAATTAAGTGCACAAAGTTCTTGTTTACATACATAAACACACACACAAAGTGGCTAATGTGAATGTAGTAATTACAGCAAGATTAGCAACCATACTGAAATAGGCTTTGAGATGAACTCTGTCCACTTTCTCTCCTCCCCTCCCAGTGCTGGTTCACTCCGGCAGCTGGGTCCGTAAGCGTGCGCTGCCGGGATCTCGCAGCACGAACGAGCTGCCACCCTGGGCAGGACACTACCAGGACAGCCAGGGAGCAAACTGCAATGGGAACCTTCCCCTCTATATAGAGCACTGCTGTGCAGGATGAGAACTGATCTGTTCCTCGTAGCTGATCCATATAATTATTTTCCAGTAACAGTTTTCTAATCCCATTCTGTATTTCCAGAAAAGTCAAAGGAAGGGATGCTGAAGCTGTTCCATAGTAAGAAAGTGCTGTAAGGTTTGAGTTGTGCTAATGCCAGAAGCTCCTAACAACCCAAATGAAGCATTCCTGATGCAATCAAACACACGCTTTACACTTCCTGCAGTGCCACTACAGCTTTCTACAGGACCAGCCTCATGACTAAGACGTGGGCTGCTTCAATGCCTTGGGAATATCCACATTTTTAACTGAAGACAACACACCAGAATGTGGGGATGTGAGTAACAGTGAAATTCCCCACATGGTCGATCACTACCCACAGAGATTTGAAGCTCTCAGGCACGGCAACCCCTGAGTCAAATGAGAAAAAAACCATACGGGAAGATTCCTGTTCCTCCTTCAATTCCAGGTTACAGGAGCAGCTTTGAACCTTGGTGATTCCCATCTGACCAATTCCTGTTACCGGTGGAATTACAAATTTAATGGCTACACCTTGTAATCCCTTCCACGTGAGAGAGCTGGAAGGGGCTGACAGAGGAGGGAACATTTCCTTAGGTTCAATTCCTTCCATGGGAACTGCAGCTCCTGTTTCAAGAAGGGACAGATGAGCTGAAAAGTCACTGACAAAAGATAACTCAGATACTTTTTTTAAAAAAAAGTAATGATTACAGAGTTATTTCCCTGACCCACAGTCGTGCTTGTTCCTACAGTAAAAGTGCTATTTGCCACCAGTGCCAGTGAGGCCAGAGAGAGTTTTGTTCCTCCTCCAAATCTGCAGAAAAAGGCAGGGTTAAATTAATGACCAGCCTAGAAGATGCCAGAAGCTGAATGGGGCATACTGGCACAGAGAAACCTGCAGGCTCTAGGGCCTGAGGTCCTGCAGTGGCAGTAGTGGAGTCCAGGGAAGCGATGATGTCCAGTGCAGTTTCTGCCATGGTGGTTTTCCTTGGCACCACAAATGCTGTCTAAAGCCAAGAGCACAGGACCCTACCAACATTGTGGGGTCCTACAGCAAAGCATCCCAGCCCACTGGAGAAGACTAAATACATAAGTCAAGTGTTTCAACACCAAAACAAACCCACACCTCAGTTTTCAAAGCAGCTTTAGGCTGCAACAGTGACACGAGAGAAACGTGTCAGCAATTTACAGGTATGGCCATTTATTACGATGTTTTGTCTCTTCATTTCTGAAAAGCACTTTCATGTCCTTCTCAAAGCATTAGAAAAGGATCTGAAATCAGGAGCTCACAGTCTTGAAATTAAGAAGCTAAAATCAGAATATTCTGACTTTAAACAAACTGACAAGTTCAATTTCCTTATGTTACATTGTTTCTTTGTTTTTTAATTTAAAGCCTAAAAGTAGCAAAGGCACCCGATATAAAACCAGCATCACTCAAACCAGAGCGAAGGAGGTCCATGGCAGAACAACCACAGCTGCTTTATCACTTGCCAGTCAGGGAGATTCAGCCTCGGAGAGACTTCTTCAATGACTCTTCCTGTTCTCCCATCCTTGTGGGATTGGCCAGTCTTAAATTACTAAGAAATTAGGTTATTGTGACAATACATGCAGACACCCACACTTGTGAGCTTCAGCACTCAAGTGACTCACGTCCTATTCCTGGCAGAAGCAAGAAGGAAGCAGGGAGCTTTCCCTCCTCTCTGCTCTCCTTCGGGTGGCCAAACATCACCTGCCCTTCATGACTTTAGAAGAGCCCTAAACTAATAAAAAGTCATTGTGTTACCTGATTGCAACGTCATCTTTCCTAACAGGAACAGCTCCAGGAGCTGCCAAACAGAAGCCAATTGTGTTTTTTCTTCATGTTTTTTGTCAAACTCAACTGCCTGGCCAGGTGAGGTAGGATGGGACATGAATACTGCCAGCTCACAGACTCCCAAGACAAATTCCTTAAGGTGCTTTGGATGTGACATTCTTCAAAAAAGGGCTTTATCTTGCACTTACTGCTACAGAACTTAAGGAAGCCTTTGCAACAAACAAGTTTTACACTAAAATGATGATCTAAAGGCATTTTGCAATAAAAGAGAAACTTTTCTTCTTACACAGCTCTACAGGCCAAGCACCAAATACCACTGCTCTGTTACAGACCCTGCAGATCTGAAATGAAGCTCATCCTCAAAAATCTTTTTCCATCTCTGTTGCAGAGGCAAGATGAAAATAAGTGCAGAGTTGCTGAGAAAGAGACTATTCTATTCTTTTCAAGTCTATGGGATAGCAGGAAGAGAGCTGCCAAGATGCTCACACCTCATTACCTGCTTGGTGTGCTATTGCCAAGATGTCATCAGAGATGTTCGACTAAAATCAGCAGAATAATTTGTGTTTACAATGACTTCAACAGCGCCAGCAACAGGTACCTGAGCTGCAGTCTACAACGACAGAGGCTGCAAGAGTGTCTTAAGCAAGAATATTATTTGTTAAGGCAAAAGGATGTTACAAAATGATGAGCTTCTATTCCTTATTCCACAGAAATGCCACTTACTCATAAGACTGGAGCTATTTTTGTCTTGCAAAAGCAGGATGAGGCACATGCACCCCCTTTCTGGAGCAGGCCTTAGCCCTTTTAACAAAGGGAAAAGATAAGCCAAGGATGCAGTGGAGATTCACAGTGGGCTGTGTATCAGTGCTTGCCTGCCAGTGTGATTAGTAGTGCTAACCACAATTTTTAACATACAAACCAGGTAAAAAGAAAGAAAAAACGCAGTTACACCACTGATACTGAATGTGGAATTCTTACACTGAGAAAGGGCTGAACTGTGGGAAGTTCCCAAAGAAGCCCCTGAAGCACAGGTTTTGAGGAGCCTGACAGAGCCACACACGGGAAGCAGCCAAGTGCAGCAAGCCCCAACAAGCCTGGTCCTGTTCCTTCTCTCCCTCCCACCCACCCATTCAACTCTCCGAAGCTCTGGGCTCACACACGACCGCACCAGAGCTAAAACAAGGGGAGAGCCACTAAATCCTCCCGCTGCCAGCGGCCTTCCCGGCTCCTTCCAGCAGCTACAGCC
>VXAZ01008127.1:851738-864899 GCA_013399875.1 Gymnorhina tibicen | reverse complement strand
ATCCCTCCGCCATCCCCTACGGCAGCTGCAGCCTCGGGACGCCAGCGGGCCCCCGCAGTGATGGGCTGGCAGCCGCGGCAGCCCCAGGCCCGGCCCAGCCCGGCCCGGCCCCGGCTCTGCACCGCCGCCCCTCCGCGGCACCCCCCGGCTCCCCGGGCCCGCAGCCTCACCGTGGTCCTGGTTGAAGCCGGCGTAGAGCAGCCCGTTGCCGTGCGGGTTGGCCGGGAGCAGGTTCATGGCTCCGGCTCGGCCCCTGCGCCCCCGCCCCTCACACCATGGCGGCGCCCGCCCGCCTCAGCCCCGCCGCGGGAGCCCGAACCGAGCCGGGCCGAGCCCGCCCGAGTCGGGCCGAGTCCAGCCGGGCTCACCGGAGCCGAGCTGGACCGGGTCCGGCCGGGCCGAGCTGAACCGAACCCGCCCGAGCCGGGCTGAGCAGAGCCGAGTCCGGCCGAGTCCCGCCGGGCCGAGGCGGACAGGCCGGCGGCTGCTTCCGGCCCTGCCAGGCACTGCTGCCGAACGCAGAGCCCATCCAGCCGCCGGCGACAGGAGCGCCGAGTAGTCGAGCGGCGCGGCGCGGGAATGGCGGCGGGAGCGCCGGGGCTGGACCGGGACTGACCGGGAGTGACTGCCGGGAGTGACCGAGAATGACCGCCCGCACTGACCGCCGAGAGTGACCGAGACTGACCGCCGGGCCGGAGGGGAGGATGGGTGGCCCGGGCCCCTCCCAGCTCCAAAAGACTATTTGGTAAAAACTTTCCCATGGAACTAGTAAAAACACAGGAGTTGTAGTTGGAACACGCTAAAATAGGGATTCCCTGACTTTACAAAACCCCAAACCAAACCAACCCCCAAACCCAACCACCGACACCACAAATACGTCTTGAAAATGTGGAAGTTCTCGGGACCCAAGGCCCTGAGCACCCTAACTGGACTTAAATAGTAATTTTACTTCAAGCAAGATGATGGACGCAACAGCCTGGTGAGGTCCCTCCCAACCCGAATGATTCCATGACTGTAGGATGAGCTGCAGCCCAGACTCCTGTGGACTCCACCTCCTGTGTTGTGCTCACACCAACACCAGCTGTTCCCCATCCCTCCTGTGTGTTCACCTCCTTTTCTGTGCTCGCTCTGTGCCTTCCACGGATGTCGCATCTCGGATTTGTGACCAGCTCTGCTGGGAAGTGACTTCAGCTTTTCAGTGCACAACAGCTGAGTGCAGCCCCGGAGCTCTGCACAGACCAGCTGCTATAGTACTCTTCGGGTACTCACATATATATAAGAAATAGAATAATCACATTGCATCTTTATGAGATTTTGTTTCCTCAGGCAGCCAAGAGACTGGGTAATACAAAATAACAAATCCTTCTTTGTTTTTTTTACAGCTTCTCCTGCCCAACTAGGGCCCCAGGCTTTACTTAATCCGTGTGGGATTGCTGCAGGCGCTACCAGGAGTGAGGAGTGCTGCTCCAACCTCTCCTTACCTTGTCTTTAGGAGGAGGAACAGAGACTCTGGCCTTGGGGACACACACATCCGTGGTAATGCTCCCTCCAGCCAGGCATTCTTCCTGTGTATCACATACAGAAGAGGACCAGACTGGTGACTGAGGAGGCCAAGGCTGTAATTTGGAAGAAACAAACCAACGTAGCCATGTGCGTGGGACAGAACTGTTCATTCAGCACCGGGGCACTAGGCGGGCGTATCCAGAGCACTCCCAAAGTCTGGGTGTCTCCGATTCAGGTGTGACCCCTTGGAGCTGTAGGCAGCCCTGTACGTGTCCTGCCAGAGTGGAGATGAAACTCCAACATCCCAACAGCTCCATCCCGCCAGCGTTTCCCGGAGCTCCCCCAGCACACGCAGCCCAGCAGGTGGAGCCTGCTCGTCACCCGGGGACAGAGCCCGCAGGAATCCACAGGAAACCCGCGCCTGGCTTTGCCGGGTAGGCTTTAACTGGGAGAACACTTGTTCTGATGGCACTTCTCTTTCAGCTGCTGCACTGATTGCTCCAGGTCCTGGCACCACCCTGGCATTTTACTGGCCGGAATTTCCACACTCACAGAGGACGTCAGTGCTGATCCAGGAGGAACATCACAGACTCTTCACTTGGTGGTATCTCACAGCAGTGAAGACACTGATGGGAAACTGGGATGAAGCTGCACCGAAGAATTGTTACTACTGAGGAGGAGTAGTCACGCAATCCCTTCACACATGAAAGACTCGGCTTGAGTTATTCTTCCACGTTTCAGGTAACAATTTCGTAAACAGATGTTGTATCAGAAGCCCTATATGACACCTAAATGCTGAGTTCACATTCCTGGTGTCTAATTCAGGCATATTCTTCAAATTCTTCTAAAGGAAGATGAAGCCAACCCTCCTCAGTTAAAGAAACCATTTCTGTTCTAAAGAATCTAAAGAAAGGATTTATTTTCCAGAAATATTCAATTTATTTATTTTTGAAATAGCGATCTTCAAGTCATGTTTCTTTTACCACAGTGTCTGTGGCATTTTTCTCCTAGAACTTTCTCACAGAGTGGTATGAAATGTAATTTTTTTAAAGGAAAGTATTTAACCTACAAAACAATTCCCCAAAGTATTAAAAAACATACAAAAACACTTATCAAATTAATAACATACAATAATGAGACAAAACATTGTTGTGCATGTGCATAATAATTATAGATCCATTTTTGGCTTAGTGAAGTTTGTCCTTAAAAGTTACTGAGGGAACTTCACAAAGAACCAAATGCACAATTGTAGCATTGCAGAATTTGTCACACTATTGGTAGAATTTAACAATGATAAATACATTGTTAAGTATATTTCATACATTTTATTGTATTGAACACATTTTAATTGTGTTTAATATATATTCATTGTGTTTAGTGCATTTTAAGTACCTCTGCCTGAATATGCAGACCCATGACTCATTTTTATATTTTTAATCGTTTGCAAAAAATACAGGATTTTAAAAAATTTTTATTGGTAAGTCACTTTCCAGATTTCATGGAATTAAGAACTGAATCTAATGGTATTTATCCCCCATATAAAAACACACAAACTAGTGAAACCAATGGTGGTGTGCACATCAGAAACTAAAATGCGGTACGAAAATCCAGCAGCAGAATGTCATGTCCTTTCGGTGGCACTGGATGTGTCATTCATCCCAAAGCAGCGTTTCTGTGGTGAGCAAGCTCTAAAATCAGACTTCATGCTCTAATTTTCGCAGTGCGATGCGTACACTGAGTGCGCGCTGCCATTGAACAGGAATCCGCCTGTTCGAGCCTGGAGGGCCACGGGAGCGGGGAACAGTGTCAGGCCCCCATTACACCGGGAACTGCCCCACATAACACCGGGAACAGCATCCCCTCACAGCGGGAACAGCTGCTCCTCACACTGGCAACAGCCCCACTTCTCACCGGGAACTGTCCCCCATAACACCGGGAACTGTCCCCATAACACCAGGAACAGCATCCCCTCACAGCGGGAACAGCTGCTCCTCACACCCGAGACAGCCCCTCTTCTCACCAGGAACAGCCTCCCGTTACACCGGGAACTGCCCCCCACCCCTTATACTAGGAACAGCTCCTCATCACTGCAGGAGCAGCCTCCCCCACCTCACACCAGGAGCAGCCGCCCCTCACACCGGGAACAGCCCCCCATCCCGGCGGGAACAGCATCCCCTCACACCGGCAACAGCCGCCCCTCACACCGGGAGCAGCCCCTCTTCACACCGGCAGCAGCCCCCATCCCGGCGGGAACAGCCCCCCATAACACCGGGAACACCTGTTCCATAACAGCGGGAACAGCCCCCTGTTACACCGGGAGCAGCCGCCCCTCACGCCGGGAACATCCCTCCATCACTGCGGGAACAGTCCCCCCTCACACCGGCAGCAGCCGCCCCTCACGCCGGGAACATCCCTCCATCACTGCGGGAACAGTCCCCCCTCACACCGGCAGCAGCCGCCCCTCACGCCGGGAACATCCCTCCATCACTGCGGGAACAGTCCCCCCTCACACCGGCAGCAGCCGCCCCTCACGCCGGGAACATCCCTCCATCACTGCGGGAACAGTCCCCCCTCACACCGGCAGCAGCCGCCCCTCACGCCGGGAACATCCCTCCATCACTGCGGGAACAGTCCCCCCTCACACCGGCAGCAGCCGCCCCTCACGCCGGGAACATCCCTCCATCACTGCGGGAACAGTCCCCCCTCACACCGGCAGCAGCCGCCCCTCACGCCGGGAACATCCCTCCATCACTGCGGGAACAGTCCCCCCTCACACCGGCAGCAGCCGCCCCTCACGCCGGGAACATCCCTCCATCACTGCGGGAACAGTCCCCCCTCACACCGGCAGCAGCCGCCCCTCACGCCGGGAACATCCCTCCATCACTGCGGGAACAGTCCCCCCTCACACCGGCAGCAGCCGCCCCTCACACCGGGCCCCCGGGGGTGCCGCCCGGCGGTCCCGTCCCGCAGCCCGGCCGGGATCTCCCCGCTCCCCACGGCCCTGTCCCGCACCAGGCAGGAATTTCCGCAGGGCTCCAGCCGGGCTTCCCGCCTGGCTCATCGTCCTCCCCGCAACCCGCCCGGCCGATTAGCGGATTTAACCACATCCTTTTGGGCTGCAGCTTTGGATTTCACACCAAATGCCCCCGATACAGCGTCCGTGGCCATTCCTGGGGCTGCCTTCAGCTTCCCTCTAGTGGCTTGGCCTAAAACGGTCCTTCCGCAGGCGATGCCGGAGCTTTAGAGCAGCTCCAAACTACAAATACCAGCAGCTCCAGCACTGCTGAGAGGCCCCAGGACCCACCTCTCCTAGAATAAATCTCTCCGGTTTATTCTAGCAAATATTCATAAATAATTTTATTTTTCATGTATAGCTATTAAAGCCCACGGCAAGCAAAGCATTTTGAAACATTCTCTCTGGCTGAGCTATTTTTTAGCTGCTTTTTTTTTTTTTCCCCTGTGGTGGGTGGCCCTTCCTACCTCATCGCAGAGTGACAGTGACAGAAGGACCCAGACCTTTAATCCTGTTTCGCAGCAGGTTTAACAGAGGAGCGGCTGCAGCAGCCTGGAAATGACCATGGAGAAAATCCTGAAGGCAGAGCTGAACACCAGCGTTCTGAAGGCAGTGGGGAGCTCTGGGGGAGGATGCATCAGCCAAGGCCAAACGTATGAGACAGACAGCGGACGGGTATTTGTGAAAATCAACCACAAGCCTCAGGTCAATGCCAGCACATCTTATGATTGCATAGAGATAGCTTTTTATTTTAAAGGCAGCTGATTGTTAATAATACATAATTATTCCAGTTCTCAGTATTCTTTCTAAAGCTGTGTCTATTTTATATCCAGAATTAATGTAGAAGGTTTGGTTAGTGTGAAATGCAGTGTAATGCAATGTGATAGTCCTCAACAGCAGGAATGAGCTGTAATTCCTATAAAAAGGAGGCCAAGCACAAAGCTGTTATTGTGGTACTTGGAGTTTGGAAAGGCCCAGAGCTGACTTTGCATTCACTGCATTCCTTTTCATGTTCCAGTTGGGAGAATCGATAATGGGAGGGCACAAACAGGGGCCAGTGCTGAAACTCATGTATTATGTTTAAAGCTACAGAAGTTTCAAACATCCCCATTGCTTTTTGCATTTCTAAAAGTAAAACTCTTGCAGCTTCTCAAGCCAAACTCTTGACTTTTCTATTACTAAATGAATACTCAGTTGCTTTTTCTAACACCACAGTGTATCAGAAATTTGCTTTATCAATATCAAAATCATCCTAAACCGCTGTGAAGAACAGCACCTTTGCTTCAAAAATGCAGAGCACATGCTGAATATTTGTGCTGTCATCTCCATCCAGTGGCCTGTGGGGAAAGAAGAACCAGTTTAAGGGCTCAATCTTACCTCATTTAGCAGTGGCCACATTATCCTCAGAGCTGGTGTTGCATCCAGGTAGTTTGGTGTCTTCATAAGCAGCTGGAAATCAGGGTGAAATGTGACATATCCTACAATACTGGAATGAATTTAGGAAAAAAAGTTAGGGTTAAGGCCCTTAAGTCTTCCTGTGTGGACTGAAGCCATTCTGCACCTCTCTCCTTTTATCAAGAGGAATTAACTCCTTGCCACTTTGTCAAAAGTCTGTTTTCTCCAAAGTACTCTTTATAGACATCCATAGTTTAGCCCAAGGATATTCTTATTCCTTGACAGGCTAGAAAAATGTTTGATGGGGAAATGGCAAGTTTGGAAGCGATTCGGAAAACCAAGATTGTGAGAGTGCCCCAGCCCATCAAAGTGATTGACCTGCCTGGAGGAGGAGCCATGTTTGCCATGGAGTACCTAAAGATGAAGCACCTCAACAAGTATGTCCATGCATCTCTTTTTACTAGGTTTTGGGGCACTTTTTTTTATATCTTACAGTCAGCCAGGAAATTTCATGAGCAGAGTCGCTTTATTCTCTCAGAGCTCCTCTTTGTTGAGATCTGTGTTTCTCTGTGTACATATTAAAATATATATATATGTATGTATGTATCTATATATGTGTGTACACACTCCTTGTCCATGTTTTGCGCTTCCTGCACCAGAAATGGCTGTCACTCATTTGTGTGCTGGTCCACGTGTGCTGAGATGCTGCTGAAGTGAATGTAATCACAGCTGAGTTGGCCCATCGTTCTCTCACGAGATTTTTCATTGGAGTTTCTTTTCCCAGCCTAACAGGTTTCTTTAACCTTACAGGCTGCTTAGGTCTTTGAAACCTCTGCTTCTCTAAGTAGAACCTTCCAGTATGATTTACTTCATGATTAAGTTAGGATGACATGAATTTGCATTTCATCTGTCAGCCAACCTGAACGTGGAATTCAGGAGTCATGTGTTCCTGAAACCAGACTTTCAGAGTTCACTGCTGTGTTCCAGGCCTCTATATGGGAACAGTGTCATGCCTATGGCTCTTCCAGCAGCTGGTTGTCCAACCCATCTGTTTCATTTGGGACAGTAATGGCAATTCCACAGCCTCCACAAACAGTCTATTCTAGTCCTTCTGGTGCAATTTTAAATCCATCATTTTCCCCCTATTCTGGGCATGGAGAAGAAATTAGTTTCCATCCTTGAAACTCCTGTTAAAATACCTGTGAAATACTTAACTGGTTTTCAGTTGTCTGCCTTCAGCATTAGGCAGCCTCTATTCAATCCCTGCCTACGGCTTCTTTTCAGACTTACCCTTCCAGCTGCTGTTCAGCTGATTTGGAAGGGTAAAGCCCAACAGTAGATACCATGTTCTGTTCTCTGCTGATAGTGGGGCTGATAAGGAGGAGCACACAATCCTCCTGCCCTTTCTGCTCCTGTTTATACCGCCTTGTGTTCTCTTTACCTTTCTTGCAAGAGCATTAGTGTGTTTATTGTATTATCTGTGTCTTCAGAGCTGTTATCAAGTAATTTGCTCCCTGTTAGGTGCTTGTGAAATTGATTAAGATTCTATGTTTGCCAGAAATAGCCTTGGTCATATGTAATTGAGGGGTTTTTTTTTCCCCTGTAATATTTGTTCACTTGTTTCAGTTTCATTTTGATCCCTTATTTGATCCTACAGATACTCTTCAAAGCTGGGAGAGCAGATAGCAGAGCTTCATCTTTATAACCAGAAACTTGGAGAGAAGCTGAAGACTGAGGGAAGCACAATTGGTAGAGTATTGATGTCATGTACTAAACCAAAAAGGAAGCAATTCCTTTGGCTGTGGTGCAGCACTGCAATACCATTTTCATGATAATTAAAGTCAATACTGGGACAGTTTCATGGGCTATGTCCCTCTTGTCCCTATGGCACACTTCTCAAATGGACCTTATAAACACAGCAGACTGAACTACTATTGTAATTTTTAAACATATCATTTTAACCTTGGCAAAACAAAATTAATTAGTTTTGAATTCTTCATTCCGTGTATACTTTGTTGTACAAAATTATGTGGATTCTGAAATTTAGTAAGAAATAGCACTAATATTTGGTCATTAGAGCTTTCAACTTTCCTAAGTCAAACTGACAACTTGGACTCTTCTTCAGTGTCAGTGAAACCTTTCAGCCTCGTGTACTCTCTTAAAATGTTCTTGAGCTTATAGAAATCCTATTTTTTGCTTGCTGTTGGTTTAGATAATTAACTGATTACAAAATATTGTCCCTCAGTAAACGCAGAATTAAGTTCCCCTTTAAAGATGTTGGGGATGACATTTTTGAACTTAAATAAGTAGCAAAATATTCAAAAATTGCTGCTCCTCAAAGTGAATTAAAGCATAAATGAAAAAAAAATCAGCTATATAAAGAATTGGTTTTTTGAGTTGTAACTATTAAAATCTGAAGTACCAGTCTGTATCTGTGTTATTCCCTTGACTTCAGAGGTGGACTGCGTCTGACTCTTAGTGGTGGACAAATTATAATCCATTCTTTTTGAGTGAAGGCCAAATTACTGGCAGGTCCCAAATAATCTATGAATCAAAACCAAGCCACATTTAATGTCAACATGTCCAAGTGTCAGAACAGCAGACTGTGACTCTGTATTTGGGCTCCTTCCTGAATGTAAAACTCCTTTATCCAAAGCAAACTCACTGACTGTGGCTGACTGTGCCTCCATTTCCATCCAGCATCTTCAAGTCCAAAAGAGTTCTTTCCAGCTTTAGAAAGGGTTGTGACCATGAAATAAGTGTCACTTATTGCTTAAAGTTATTTTTTCTGCCTATTCTCTGAAAATAAGTTCTGTGTTTGCAAACTTTACCATGTAAACACCTCAAAGCCCCTAATATTTATTTTGTTCTGTAGGAAAGGGAGCCGGTCACTCCGAGTCCCAGTTTGTGGATCAGTTTGGATTCCACACAGCCACTTGCTGTGGTTATATCCCGCAGGTATGGTCGGTTCCGCAGCTGTGAAAGCCAACAGGCACTTGTACAGGTCTGTAAACTCCTCATACATGAGCTTGCTCCACTTGTCTGCAGCTTTCTGAGCACAGCTTTGCTTTCCCTGTTCCGTCCTGCCCTGACTGTGCAGAGATCACAACATCTATCCAATGTATGTGCCCTGCTACTGTACACGTGGCCAGCAGACGTGGTGGATTGAGTGAGAATTTGGAATGATGTAGTGGTTCTTTAGCTTGGGGATACTTAAAAAAATCAGTGTCCCTTCACATGTCTTGGTTTTATTAACCCCTAGTATATGGATCTCTCCACTGCTTTTGGAGAGCCTCGTCATGTAACATGTCTCATGAGACACTGGAAAGGGCTCTTGGAGATAACTCCACCATTTTCTGGCTCTGCACGTGTCAGGATTTCATTCTATGACTTAACTGAATGGACCTCCAGTATCTCAAAACTCTTTGATAAGTACAAACATGTTACCCAGTAAACTTTGATAAGTTAGAAACGTGTTACCCAGTAAAAATGAATGAATACTTCTGCATTTCCAGAAAGATTTGAAACATGATTTTGAACAAATGAAATGATCTCACCAGAAACTCTCCCTCTAAAATATATTAAGAAAATGGGAACGAATGAAAATAGCCAGAAACTCGACTTATATTAAAGAGAGCCCCACCTAAGTGTGGTGGAGAGCAGCACTCCCAAAGCAAAACATTTGATGTCTCTGTGCACTGATCACACTGACATTGTCCAGGCCATTGTGTCAGCATTGAATGTTTTAACTGGATCTCTGCTATTAACACTGACTGCACATATGTTAAAATTGTGTGTTACAAACATGTTGTATTTGCCAGGTGAATGAGTGGCAGAGCGACTGGCCATCCTTCTTTATCCGTCACCGACTCCAGGCTCAGCTGGATTTGATTGAAAAAGATTACGGAGACAGAGAAGCCAGAGAACTCTGGTCACAGCTCAAAGTATGAACCATGTCTTAAATCTATTTTCTAGAATTTCAGAAAATGTGTATCAGTGGGATTGTGTAGGTGTTTTATAAGGGATTTACCTAGCTTGGAATGAAGAGCAGGGTCTGGATAAGCTTCACAGTGGGTCCAGCAAGACCGTCAGCTGAACAGAATTCCTGATGCTCTTTCAATTTTTATAGATAGTGGAAAAAACCCCCGTAATTCAGCATTAACATTTATTTCTGAGAATATAGATAATAATAACATGGTAAATGGTAAGAGCTTGGTCTTATGAAGTGGGTGAAATTCTGCTGCCTGGACAGATTTGTATTTTACCTGGTTTAGTCTTACAGCTGAGGCTGGTTCAGGCCATGTTCCATGCAGCACTCAGGGAACACCAGGGATGTGTTCCTCTCCTCTGTTCATCATGGTCCAGATGCTTACCACAGTCCTCTTTGCCATTGAAACTTCTTCGTTTAAATGAAATTATTTTATATTTCTCATGACAGCCAGCAGTATCCATGTCCAGAAACAATACATCGGTACTAGGTGTTGATACTAGACTGTGAATTAAATGCTTTACTAAGCTCAGAACGTTTATCACTGGCTTGTTCTTGTTGCCACCAATGTCCAAAGCACTCCATGAGGGCTGAACACAGGCAGCATTTGGCCAGCTCAGGCTCTAACATACTACAGTACTTTATTTAATTTAATATTTTCTTCAAAACTCTTTAATTGTTACATGTCTGTTTATGCTTTTTCAGCCAAAGATTCCTGAAATGTTCTGTGATGTAGAAATTGTTCCTGCTCTCCTGCACGGGGACCTGTGGGCAGGGAATGTGGCTGAGGATGACTCCGGGCCGATTATATTTGACCCTGCCTCCTTCTATGGCCATTCGGAATTTGAACTGGCCATCGCTGGAATGTTTGGGGGGTTCAGCAGCTCTTTTTTCTCTGCCTATCACAGTAAAATACCCAAAGCTCCAGGATTTGAGAAACGGAACAAGTTGTATCAGCTCTTTAATTACATAAACCACTGGAACCATTTTGGGACAGGGTACAGGGGCTCTACCCTAAACATGATGAGGAAACTTCTAAAGTAGCCAGGTACATTTGAGAAATTCTGACACAGTCCCTTAGGAATGAGCAGCCCCTGCTCATCCCAAGTACCACAAACTCAGAACTGATGGTAAAACACCTGATATGGAGAAGGCTTAGTGCACTTTTGAGCCTCACTCATTAAGAGCAATTGTGTAATCTTTAACTTGGGCACTAGTTTCCCAGCACAGATTCCTCCCCTGCTGAAAGAAAGGGCTGCACTGTTTGTCAAGGCTCCGCTAGCTTGGAAAAGCAGCACGGCAGTCAGCCTGACCTTGCTCTCTCACCTCGTAGCTGCTGTGTTCCCAGAGTTGTTCTCCAGGAGCATCTTCCCACTCCTGCTGCTGCTCCATCAGCAGTTTGTTACGGAGAGCTGCAGCTGTGGGACAGTGGTGCTGGAAGTAATAACAAGTTCCTACATCTGCCCTTGTTTGTTCTGGTTTAGTTTGCTGTCTGTTCCCAGCCCTTTTCCCATGAATATTTCCATAGTCTTCTGTTTCCCTTTCCTGTCCTTTTGCATGTCAAGTGTCCTAATCCAAAATTTCAAGTCAGATTCTACGAATTCGAAAACATTCTCTTTTTAATTTAATGAGTAGACAAGGCCCCTTGGCTGCACTTGGCAAGCATGTAATTAATAATATTTCTAATATTTATTTTAATTTAATGTAATTTACTCACTTTTTTTTTTTTTCTCTTGCTATGAGAACTGAAATTCCAGTGGCATTTTCTGAAAGGATGTTCCTTGGTAATTAACTGTACAGTCAGAAGTAGGTTGTTACCACTCAATGTTGATAATAGCATTTCATAGTTTTAGTGTGATATTTCAGTGTGTTGTACTACAGTAGTAACATATTTAAATAACTTTGTAAAAAGACAGCAAAACGTGGGAGGGAGGCTCCGTGGTTGGATGAGAAGAAGCACCTGTGGCTGCTGGGTTGGTTGGTGCTTGATGTATTTTCAGTTGTAGAAAATGAGTGCAGTGGGCAAAGCTGGTCTGTTGTGCCACCACTGGGTTAGGGAAGGAACAGTGTCGAATCCGATGGATTTGTAAGGGGTTTTATTGTTCCTTACTGCTTTATTTTTACAGAAAACATGGGCAGGGGGAATTTGGGGAGAAAACTGTTCAGCAAAGCTACTGGTGTACAGTCTGAGCTAGAGTGCATTAGTGACTCTGTGGGGTTTTAATGGAAGAAGTGGCGAGAAGAGTAGAAGTACCAGTCCCACAAATACGAATGAGAAGATTTGGGTAAGAATGACCTGAGTATTTAGGCTTCAGATGGTTGGCATGACTAATACTAAAATATTATATTCAAAAGTGCTCTAATACGTTTAGACTTTTTTCAACTTTAAATGGTTGTGCTATAAAGATTTAATAAAGTTTAAAATTTGATCTTATAATTGGTTTAAAACAATGCACTTTGTTCTCTGTAAATGTGATATGAATAGTGAAAAATTTTTACTTCCTTTGAATCGGGAATCTGTCACGGTTGGTTATAAAACTTAATAGAACTATAAGAGTGGAAAAGTGGAACAGTAGAGTTAAAACAGTGGGAATTGTAGCTGATGGCTGGATGATCTAGGTCTGAGCAAAGAGCAAAGTGCATGTGCACTGGTGTTTATGGATGTGAACAAACCAAACTGTATCACACTGGGAAGTGCTTGTGAACTCTAACTTCTCAAATAAAACACTTGCCTTGCAGAAACCAGGCATTCGGTGTACATGTGCTTTGTGACTGTGGTTTGATTTCATGAATTTGAGCCTGAAGATAGAATATTTGGGTGTGGTTGGAGCTGCTGGATAGCAGGAAAGAGCAACTACCCGTTCTGACATCCTGGCCAGGCTGAAGTGCCTCCTTGAATTTCCTGTATAATCGGTGGAGCTGTAGTTGTAGCTTTCAGGCTTCAAATGTTTCCAGAATTGTAGGAGGTTTAGATAATGTGTTATGGTATTGACCATGTAATGTAGTGTTTTGGTGTGGGTCGGGTAAGGAATGGAGGTCATGGCCAACAGCATCATCCAGCTGTCTCCTGCTCACCTCGTGCAACCGAGGTTGTCCCCATCCTGGTCCTTTTCCCCGTGCCCAGGTCCCCATCCCTGTTCCCTTCCCTGAGGGGTCCCTGTCGCCGTCCTCACCCAGTGCTGGGGCGCCCACGCCCTTGTCCCCGTAACTGGGTGTCCCCAGGCTGGGTGACCCCAGGGTGGATGTCCTCGTCTCCAGACTG
>VXAZ01008127.1:631249-844046 GCA_013399875.1 Gymnorhina tibicen | reverse complement strand
TCTCCCCTCTCCCCTCTCCCCTCTCCCCTTTCCTTCTCCTTCTTTCCTTCTCCTTTCTTCTCCTTTTTTCCTTCTCTCCTTTTTTCCTTCTCCTTTTCCTTCTCCTTCTCCTTTTCCCCTCCCTTTTGAAGGCAGTGCAGCCGCACTCGGCACTGCAGCCTGCGCTCAGCAGGGGGCGCTGCCCGCGCGGCTTTGGCGCTGTCGCTGGAGGGGCAGCGGCTGCCGAGGGACGCGGGGCCATGGGGACAGAGGGACGAGAAGGGCACGGGGACAGGGGGACACGGCAGCATCAGCACCCGGGAACACGGGGACAGTGGGACACAGGGACGGATGGGGGCAGTGGGTTTGGGAGAGTCACGGCCATAACACCTGTGTTCGTGTTCTCTAGGTTAAAATGCACTAAATTTATGGGATTAATCAAAATGGTTGTTAAATACAACATTTAGTAGAGCACAGCTTGTATTGTCTTTTTAGGTCTGTGTTCTTATTTTAAATTTATTCTGAGTCACAGGACTTCAGTCACAGGACCCAAGGCTTTAGGAATTTTTATTTAGTGAGTATAATGCTACGGGTCTGAATCTGATGGCAAATCAAGCACTTTTTTGGTTCAGAATGTACAGTGTCATGCAGAAAATTCATGAAGGACTTGAGACCAGGCTCACAGTTCTCTGGTGACTCATCCTGTGCTTTGCTGCTTTATTCTGAAATATATCAGAGCAAAATTCAAATGACTGCATGAATTATTTGTGCAGTCTTGAATAAATAGCCTTGTCTGTTACATACTTATTTCCAAGTAACAGAAAGTAGGTTTGTCTCCTTATCCTTCCCTGTGAGGGTGGTGAGGCCTTGGCACAGGTTGCCCAGAGCAGCTGTGGCTGCCCCATCCCTGGAAGTGTCCAACGCCAGGTTGGGTGGAGCTCGGAGCTACCTGGGATAGTGGAAGGTGTCCCTGCCCATAGCAGGAGGTGGGACTGGATGAGCTCTTAGGTCCTTTTCAACCCAAACCATTCTATGATTCTATAATTCTATGATCCTAATAAGTTTTCGTAGTCATTTTGGACTCAATAATTAGGAATTGCTTTTTATATATGTGTATGGTTAATCTGCCTTGTCACAGGTTGACAGAACCAGAGGATCTGAGATGACAGTGTGACACAGAGTGAATTATTCTTAAGCATTCATACAGGCCTTCTTCACTTCCTAAAATCCCAGAAAGCACCCAAATTAACCAAGAGTAATAGATTCTTGAAGGTACACCCAGTATTTGTAAGCCTTCTCAAGTGAGGGTGACAGTAATTTAAAAGATTCTTTCATCACATTATGCTTAATTGAATTTGCACTTCAGTTGTACTCCAGAGTGTCTGTAAAACTAAATTTTGAGAGGAAGCTTACATGCAGTAACTTTATTGATTGCAGGTTTGTGTTCAGCAGAGCTTTGTGCTCAGCCCTGGGTTTCAGGGGGATTTCACCAGTGCCCTGCACCCTGACACTGGATCCTATGCAGGCACCTTGTTAGTTGTCTCATCTTCTCTTCACATCTGTTTATTGGTTGAATTAATTTTAATTAGGAATGTATGTTCACAACAAAGATGGTGATAGAATACACTAAGCTGGTTCTAGTACCAGGTGTGCAAGGCTGTGATAGTACTGTATAGTACACTTACAATTATTTAGTTTATTATGAAAACACCATTTTCAAAATAGTCTGGTGATTAAAACGCCAGAAATGAGAAGGGTTGCTCCAAGGCCTTTGCCTGTTTTCACATCCCCAAAGCCGCTTCTGAGCACAGTCATTCTGAGATGAAGTCTCTGTGCCACGTTCCTGGAGCTGGACTGTTACTTGGGTGGGCAGGAGCACAACGGTCCTGGCACAGATGGAGAGATAAGATACAGGAGTCTGACTCTGCAGCACGCTGTGGCAAAGTCCATGGGGAGGAAGAGAAAGTCTGGATCCTGGTTCATGCTCCAAGGAGTTTATGAATTTCAAGTGAAGTTTAGAAACATCAGGATTCAAAATTTCCTGTTTTCCACAGTAAGCTGCTTCTCATAGGGCAGAGGAGCTGGAGGATGTTTCATGAATTCTCCTTTCTGCCTGCTCAGTGAGTGGTTGCAGTGGGAGGAGATGAGGCTGATCCTTATCCTGCTCGTAGTCTGGAGGTTAGGGCACTCCTCTGGGAAAGAAAGATTTAAACTCCTTGGGGCTGAGGAAGGGTCTAGGAACCAGCTCAGCCACTTCACAGGTCACTTCTCCCATGCGCGCCCTTGGGCCAAGGGCGGCTTCATCCTTGGCTGCCCTGTCACAAAACAACCCTCCTGCAGCTCACCCCAAGTCCTCATTGTTCTGCTGCTGAGCACCACAGGGACTGGCTGGGAAGCTGATCATCCCATCAGCTCACTGTTGTCGTGTTGTCTGTATTTAATGTATTTAATAGCCCATCAGTCAGCTCTTGGTGCTGTTCCCCTGTTATCTGTAGGTGTAGGGAGGAGCCAGGTCCTGGCTATGGGACACATCCTCTTTGAGTTCTGTGAGTTGTGCTGGGTGGGCTTCCCCACGTGCCTCGTTTGCACTGGGTGTGTTGAGAGCAAATGTGGTCTGAATCTGCTGGAACAAGACCCTGATTTGTAGGTGCCAAGACACTCAAGTGATGCCCTGACTGCAGCTTCGCTGGTCAGGGGAGGGCTGAGAGTAGGTTTACAGTAGTTTAGCCATGAAAAACCTCTTTTCCCTTTTCTGAGATGGCTAAAAACACATCTCTTGACCCATCTAGTGTGTTAAATAACAGGTGCTTGACCTTTTCGAATATCTAGCCCTGCTGGTTGGTCATTCTGGGCCTGGCTGCTGACAGATAGTGCAAAAGGGACCCAATGCTGATTTCTACTGATTTTCAGATTTGCAGAATGGCTGTTTTTGGTGAAAGAGGTGAAGAATCCTCCTATTTATTTCAACTTTTCACTAATTCTAATGGAAATAATTTCATAAAAGCTTTGGAAATTTTGTTGCTTTACAATTAAGGTAAGAAACTTCTAGAACCCAAGTTTCTAGCTGGGTTTGAAGTGAAAGTGAAATGCCAGGTCAGAGCCTTGCTCAGAAACAATGGACTAAACATGGACTAAAAAATGTGCTGAACATAGGATGGTTTGGAGTGTTCCCACCCTCAGTGATTTGGGGAAATATGCATTGAAGAATTATTTCCAGGAACCACAGCCAGTTTGGATAGGAGGAAAAACTGTTTTTTATTAGGTGTCGTAAAGTCAATGGCTGCAGTGTTTTCTTCTCTTCTGTGACAGGTTTATTGTCCGCCCTGATGTCAGGCAAAGCAGGATGGCAGATTTCCTGGACTGGGTGCTCTCCATGTTATCCAAATCCTCTTCCCAGACCATGGAGGGCACTGTCATTGTGAACGGCATGCTCCAGGCCCTGGTAAATACTGTTTTTACCTTAAAAAATAGATAGTTGGGTTTATGGCCATACTATACTGCTACAGGAGGCCTTTGATAGCAAATGCACAGAGGGGTTCCTGGCAATGAAAGAAGGAAAATTTCCTCCACAGCAGTTTGGCCAGTGTAACTTCCCATGCATGTATATTTTCTTTTAAGTATTTTTGTCATCTCCAAATGAAAGTGAAGTTGCCAGTATAGATACTCACAAATAACTCTCAAAATAGCAGTCATTTCAATAAGTTTGGGGTTTTTTTGCTAACCTGAATGAATTTTTTGTTTAATGCCCTTTCATTGTGAATTGATAATGGTGCATCAAAAGAGCTGAATTCGTAGTTTTGGTTTTAAAATGTACATACTATGCACGGGAAAAAATCCGCAGTACCCGAACCTCTGCTCCAGGGCAGTGCTCCTCTTGTACATCCTAAGGAGGTCTTTCCATAAAAGCTTTGTTGTAGTTTTACACTTTCAGAAGTGTTGGTGTGTGTTTTGAAATCCCGGGGTACAGTTCTGCGCCAGTTTTGATGTCCGAATGTATTTGCACAGTCGGAGGAGTTGTTGTTCCTTCTTGGTTTGGTTGTTGACTGAGGCAGTGCAGGCGAAGGCAGATCACGAGCCCTTGTGCAGTCTTTGCAGTTGCACAGGTTTGAGGATTTGCTGGTGTTTGTACAAGTTTTGATAATTTGCATAAATTTGCTACTCTTTTTAACCAGTCGCTAAGAGGACTTGTGTGCAGTGCGGTACTAAACATCAAAGCACAGGTCTGGAGCAAGTGTGTGGGGCGTGGGTTTTTTTCGGTTGTTTCTTTTTCCTCTCGAGCTCTTCCAAATCAGAAGACAGAAGAAATGATCTATATTTAGAATAACTTAGGACCTGCTGCTCGAGCAGGAGGAAGCGTTATTTGTGTGCATTGCAGCGTTTCAAAAGACGGAATGATGTTTCATCATTTTATTGTCAGATCTGGAAAGGGAGACTGACTGTTTGCCATTCCCGGGGCATGATGAGACCTGCAGGATGTATAATGCATTAGTGTTTTGTCATAATTCCTTTGAGTTTGGCTTTGGCTCCATCCACCTGTTCATTAGTGCGCACTAAGCGAAACAGGTGAATACTCAACAAGTAGAATCGAAACCAGAATGTGATACAATAGACCTGGGAGCACAGCCTGCTGCCTTGCTTTTGCGTGATTGGGTTTTTTTCCCCCCCCCTCTTCACAGCTCATAACTCCTGTTCCAGTTGGTAGATGTGAGCAGACTTGTAAAGCCTTTTCTTGCATTTAGTCTTCAGTTTCTCCTTTCAGTCACTACAATGAGTTGTATCATTAGGGAGTAAAGGTTTTCAGAACGGAGTGTGTGCGGGTATGTGTGCGTGTAGGTGCTTAAGGGAAGCAGGAAATATTTATTTCTGGAATTAAATGTTACTAATATTGTATTTATATATAATTATATGTATTCTTAATGTTTTAATATTAAGAATTTTGTATCACACTTGTAGCAACACTGTTCTGTTAAACCAAAAATACCAGCTGAAAATAAGTGTTTAAAATAAGTAAACGCTTCCCTTAAACATGCAAGATTCTAACTTTATATAATATATTCTATAAATACATATATTTTAACATAACAAGTAATCACTAAATGTGTAAAGCAGAGCACATCCTTATGAGAGACAACTAAAAGTTGTGCCAACAAGCTTCAGAATTCTCTGCCCTTGGACTCCTCCAGCATTTTTTTACTTTAAGAGTCAAACTGCAGCTGCTTGGCCATCTCTCTGAACAAGAAGGAGAAAAAAGACCATTTTTCAGTTTCTGGTCAGTACAGCAAGGTGATTTTTGGGATTGTGACAGGTTTTGGGAATGAGGTAACCCACCAGAGTGGGGATAAAAAGTCTCTCCACATTGGAGCAGAGTGGGTTTTGGTTGGGTAATGATTCTGTGCCACTTACGGTCTGCATTTACCGAACGGCTCCGAGCGAGGTTGGCATGGAAAAATTGCTCGGAAAAGACACGAAACTCCTGCATTTCAATGAACTGAAACTGCAAGTCAGGGACGCAGTGAGTAGTTGGCCGTGGCTGCACTTTGATCTGCCTCTTCGTGGCCGTGAGCCTGGGTGATCAGGTGTGTGCTGCTGTTTCATCTCACTCAGCGTTCTGTGCAGAACGAGTCCGGCTGTTCCGCGGCTCCTGTCGGAACACGCACCCGGCGTTGCATATTGTAATTCCACCGGGGCCTTTGGCTTTCTGTTCCCTTCCACCTGTTGTCAGTAACTCGCCATTTCCCAACTGGGGGGCACCAGCAGCCACCTCTGCTGACACTCCTTCAGGTTTGCTATTTCAAACTGCCCTCCTTTATTGAAACCTATGTTGCAGCGTGGAATTTAATTCTCTTTTGTGCTCGTATTCTTGAGCATTTGAGGGACTAAAAATGTTGATTATTAAGAAATTGCTACTTTTTTATAACATTTGTTTACTTGAAGGAAACTTCTAACCTGTTTCAAGAATCTGCATTTTAAATTCTCTTGGTCTGGAGGTTTGCTTTTAAACCTGCCATTATATCAAACAGCTTTTTAGTTATCGCTGCAGGGCGTAGCACTCCCAGTTCTTGCGTGACAGAGATGTCATCACGTTGAGGTAGCCTTGGGCATTGAAACTTATTAAACCTTATTTGTTTTATAAGTGATTCAGTATACAAGTGTGAGTAATAATTAAAAAAAATAAAACGCCCTACACAGTGATCTGATGAAACTTGAGAGTCTTAAGAACGAGGCATTTCCCTGAGCTGTCTCTAATGCAAAGGTTATTTAGCAATAGCTACATGCTTATGTAAATTTGGCTCCAGGGAAGAAAGAACTCTCTAACTCCATTCTTTCAGACCCAGAGGCACAAAAATAGAGTATTTCCAAATAGAATGTTTCCCAAGTCTCTGTATTTTTGGCATTCTCAAAGAATTGGCTGTATTAGGATTGTCTATTGGCGTTATTTTTTTGAAAAAGGGGTTGTTGCTTAGTGGTTTGGTGATAAAGGTGTAGAAAAAGCAGAGTTGGTGAGAGGTACAAACGTTCTTATGTCTGCAGGTGCCAAGGGCCCTGATTCCTTTCTGCTCATGCCATTTCTCTCCTGAGTGTCATGGAGTATTTGTTCTGATGTGGCCTTGTCTGATACTGCTGAGTTTTTTTTCTTCTCACCAGAAGTTCTGTGGTTCATTCAAGGCTCAGAAGTTCTGTTACCATAAAGCTGTTGCTTTTCTTGTTAGAATGTAGTACTATCTCAAGCTGCTAAATTTCTTTTCCTTCTGAGTATTTAAAATCTGTGGGTTTTGGTAATCTCAGGATGGAAAGGATCTATCTGTCAGCTCTCCACGTGTTAGTCTAAATGTTCAGCTGATAAATAACTGGGATCACATGAAAGCTGCCATCACGGTGTTGGTGTCTGTCAGCGTACACGTCACGTTGATGCTCAACGCCCAAGCACGCGTGGCCCACAGCAGGAGTGCTGCTTGTGTGGAGACACAGTGAGAACGAGGCCTTTAACTAACCCATTTTGCCATCAGCTGCACAAAGAATGCGTTAAATATTCCCTGCTTCCAAGTGAACTTAGGTTCTGCCAGCGTGTCCTCCCTCCCTGCAGCTGGCCGGGAGGCAGGGATGGCTGATGGCATTCCCTGGGTGTTGTGTGGCTACCAGGGGGTGCTCCAGAGCAGCGCGAGGGATCATTTCCTGCTCTTCCCATCGAGGCTGGAATTATCCTCCCAGTCCTGCACTTGGTTACAACCAGAGGGTAGACCCAGACTTGTGTCTCCTGCTCGGCAGGAAGATCCACTCACTCCCCAGCAGCCGGGCCACCCCTCGTGGTGATTTGTGTAGCTTGGGGAACAAGTCCTGGAGATGATCCCGACTGATAGATCTCCTGCAGGTCGGGCCCAAAGTGGGTTACGCAGACAATTGGCAGGTGTGGTGTCTCTGCTGGGATTATTAAGAAACTGGGCTTTGTTTGCCTTGCCCTGTGCTGTTTCTAAAGCAGAACCAGACTTGACAGTCGTCATTGCTTGCACACCACTGATTTTCTCTAATTTGTAGGTGGCTTAATTATTTATAAGAGAGGGAGTCACATACTTTTCAACAGTTCAGCAGGTTGGGTGGGTTGGTGTGTGCTTCGTGTCCTTGTTAAGCGAGGAGCCGGTGGCGTAACTGCGACTGCGGGGATGCTCCGACAGGCAGGCTCCTCGTGCCCAGCACTGCGAGCTGCTGACACCAGAACGCCCGTGCGGGTGGCAAACCAAGCTTATTAATTACTTTGTTTGTATCAGATTTTTTGGAAATGGTGTGCCTTGGATATTTTTCTTCCTTCAAGGCAGGAAGTTTAAGCTGGGCACTGTGATGCTGATTTGCCCTTTTTGCTGCTTTTTTTTTTTTTTTTCTTCATGTTTTTCATTCATGCATCACGAGCATTTCTTTTTAGTATGACCCCTGTAAGTTCCAGGTTTACAGTATTTTTCTGAAGGAGTAACTTTGCTGTACATGCCTGACTGCTTGTAGCATGTGCTGAAAGAAAATATTTTTTCTGTTTTCCCAAAAGCCAGCATTGGTTAAGGTGCTCTTTTATTTCCTCTGGGAAATATATATCTATTACACTCAAAAGTTTTAGAGATTTGGACCTGGGGATGCTTTTGCATGCTTTGACTCGTAAATAAATAATGAATGCTTCTCTTCTTGTCTTCTCTACACTCGGAAAAAAACCCCAGACACTGGATTTCCTGCTGTGTTGAATATCTGAAGAGTAGTTCTTCACAGTCTGGCTGTTACCTATTTACTTCTGTAAAATTTATTTAAGAAATGGCTGTTAAACTTCTCTGACACAGAGAAATACCCGATGTATCACTTGTAGAAATGCCAGGAACCTCTCCAAGGTTGTATCTGACCCCCGGTGCACCTGCATGGGTGCAGAAAGAGCCTTCTTCCCTTTCAGACATTTGGCATTTTCAGGTGTGTTAATTCCAAAACCAATGGGTAACATATTTTATTGATCAAAAGCCATGTAAATATTACAGCTCTTCTAAAGAAGTTCAGTTATTAATTCAAACGCAGCAGCTATGGTGTCCTTTGGGCAATTTTTACTTCCCCTAAAAACTTGTATCGATAAAATAAAATCCCTTAATCCACATCTCAGTTGATTTACAGCTGCTGCTTCGATGATTTTATTTCAAAAAGTGTATTTTAAATCCCCATAGCAGGAGTAGATGTTCTGTGTTGAAAATAGTTTGTTATTTAAGTTTTAGTGAAACTGCTGTAGGGAGACATTGTGTATTTCACTTATTTGTTCAGAATATAATAGAAATGGTTATGAAATGGAATCTGCCGAGGTTGCTGTTCTAAACTGATTCATAGGCGTGTGAGGGAAAGCATTAAAAAAAATACTGTGCAATATTTGAATTTTTCTCATGTCCTGCTCACGTGTTGGTTGATTCCTTCCCACATCTCGCTCAGAGGTGGCACCTTCCAGTTCTGCTGTTCCTGAGGAGTCAGGGCTTAATTCAGACCTGGACTCAGGGGTGTAAAAACATGTGCAGAAGCTTGTAGAAAGGTGCCAGAATTTAGGAACTGCAGGAGACTGAAAATGTGTTGGTGTTCTGAGGCTTCTGTTCCACCTCCTCAGCAGTGTGCTGAGGGTGTGAGAGCACACATCCGAAGGGGTTTGTCCAGGAGCACTCCCAAGGATCTGTTAAAAAGCTGTTTCTCTGCATTATCACTGCTTGAGCAATTACACTGTGCTTTGCTCGAATATGCTTGAATATAATACTAATAATTTGGAGGCAGCCTGTGTGTGCCTCAGAAACAGTGTTTGCTGTTAAGTTAAGCAGCAAGGAGAAGGACTTGTGAGGATGCAGCAATGCTGCCGTGCCTCCAGCATGCACAGCAAAGTGTGTGGAGAAACCAGTGATGGGTTTTAAAGCAGAACACAGGAACAAAGCGATGAAGAAATGAGCTTCTGCATGTTTCGACAAAGATAGAGACATTTTAGAGGAGCTCTAGATTTATTGTACCAAAGATTTGCAGGTCTTCTGATGTATTTTTTTAGGCTTTTTAGTACAAGCATAGTTTTGTTGTATGTCAGTGAGAAATTCTTGTATTTGTTTTTAACACGGGCTTGATATATTGCTAAAAGCTGTCCTACATTTATGCATTTAAGTTGATATTTATTTCTGTTGGCCGTTCTTCTGGGCCTGAAGTCATTCTATTGCATTGCTGCTTTGTAAATGTCATTTTTAAGGAGCCCTCACACTCGCCTGCATTAAAATCTCAAATACTTTGATCTATAATTCCAAATTCCCATATATAGCTTGTAGGGGAGCTGATCAGCAGTGCTAATTTGGGATCCTGAGATGCAATTTAGTAACAAACCAAAACAGGCTGGGTACACAGCCCCAAGGTGTTTTTCTTGCCTCTGTTGCCCGTAGCCACGCCCGCAGCGCGGGAGGCATGTGTGTGTGTTTGGTATGTGTGAGAAAGTACCTCTTTTTAGGGGAAGTCTGTTCTTGTTTAACTCCCAGGCACATTTATTGAGGAAGATTTTTCTTCTGGTGACTGCCAGAGCAAGGACAAACAAGTGCCTGGCCAGAGTAGTTTTGATGCAGGGAGAGCTGAGGAGGCTTTTAATGTGTAACGTGTTCTGTCAGGTGTTAATGGTTCCTTTGTCTCGCTGCAGTGCTGGGGCTTCATCTCACTGGCATATTCAGCTGTAGATAAAATTCCCTCGGCACAGGAATCGCTGTTGGCCTGGTGGAGGTGTATTTGCAGGTGTCTGTGGGTGGTTTAGTCTCTCACGAGCTGTGGTTGCACCGCACTGAGCTCCCGTGACCCAGCACTGAGCTTGATGGGTCAGGGACCTGATCTGGCCCAAAATTGGTGGCCTTTTTTTTTTCTCATTTTTTACTCTGTTTTGTTTTTTTTTTTCTCATTTTTTGAGTGTTTTTTGGCCACCTCAGTCCCCTTAACAGTTACCAAGAGGAACTGCACCCCGAGACTCTCCCTTTTATGCTATTTAAATCAGCAAACACTATGCATTATTGTAAGAACATTAAAAATATTTTAGAACTAAATGCTTGATATACTGTGTTTTAGAATCTCTGTATTCTCATGTCTGTGTCCCCTGTTTTAATTGTAGGCACAGCTGTTTAAACATGGCAAGAGAGAAGACTGTTTACCATATGGTAAGTTTGTAATAGGTTCAATTTTTCAAGCCATTGCAATAGAAAAGGGAAAGGAAGATTAACCTGGTGACAAGTGGTACTGTAAGGAGTGAAATCCACCAGGCAGTGATAAAGCAGGGAAAATGAGGGGAGCAAAAGCAGAAATGACTGTGAGGGAGGAGCAGGTGCCACCAGGGAATGTTGTGTTGGAACAGCACGTCAGAGGATTTGGCAGGTGATCACACTGGCCATTGCTGCAATACAGGAGCTCAACACAGAACATATAAACTGTTAGATGTGGAAAATACTCGTTTGAAATTCAGCAGAGCATAAACTGGTTTTGTTCACATTACTGCTGCAAGCTTTGCAGAGACTCTTCAGGTTTTAATATAAGCACAGGATTTCAGAAAACCCCAGTTTTAAGAACCAGCTGTGTACAGAGCACAGCTGGAATCACGCTGGGATAAGGTTAGAATTAGAGGAGTTTTTTTAGTGAGAAGAGATTATGCTGGGTGCAATTAGAGGTGGACAGGAAGCCAAAAAGAGAAAAAGAAGTATGGACGTTTCTGGATAGTGTAGTTGCATTTTGGAATTATGTTTGTCTTGGGGTGAATCTTGGAATGTGATCAGAACTGACTGCAATGTGATCTTGGGCCTTATTGATAGCAATAAAGGGAGGCAGGGAAAGATGGTGGCTAATTCCAAAACATTTCAAAAGACTAAACAGTTTTGTGGAGCTTAGCCAAGTACCAGAAATAGGCTTTGTGCTGTTCACAGGAATCAAGCAGGGATATAAACTCACTTCAGAGTGCTTGTGATTTCACTCGTGGAATTATTTTGGCCCTGAGAAGAAGTTTTTTAGTTCTAGTGCTGGGAAGTTTCATTCTCCCAGTTCCTAAGGCTGAGATGCAGACACTTCCTTAGAAAATGCCTGAGAGATGGGTAATGATGGAGATAAGATAGTGAAGACAAACAGCATGGAATGACACAGGTGCAAATACTGGGAATGCCACTGCACAGGAATGGCAGAGTCCACTGGGGAAGCTGCCAGAGAAGCAGAATCATAAACAGGCTGGGTAAATAACAGAAAATGACAGAATTTAGAAAATACAGCTGTACAACACAATAGTCTTAATCCGTATGGAAGGAGCATATTGAGCTCACATCATTAACCCTGCTGGCAAAATCAGATGCTTTGGCCCATGGCATAGAAAGAACAGTAAGTAGTTATGAGTCTGGTAATAAGAGAAAAATCAGGAGCATATCAATGAGTAAATTTACCCTAGAAAATCTAATATGCTCACAACTGAGAAGCAGATATTCAGATGGGAACTGTTCAGGATAAGAAAATGTGAGAGACAAAAAATATCTTAAGATTTTTAATTATAACAGATCTGAGGATGAAATAGGAAAAAAAAATAGGCAAATGTCAAAGCAAGATGCTGTTTGAAGTCATCTGTGACACAGAAGTTGAATTAAAAACAAACACTAGCCCTGAAGTAATTTACATGGATCTGTAGATATTTTAGTGATTCAAGAGCTGGCAGGACTTGGAAGAAGCCTTTATTTATATATTCATAATTTATTTTCTGTCTGTGAATGATGATGTTTCTGCAGCCTCTTCCTCCTAAACCATCAGTCTCTTGGGCTTTTATAACTGCAAAAAATCCAGGTTGCTGGAAGGTATTGAAGTAATAATAATCATCACAGGCTTATTGTCTGCATGGATCATTCCATTAGTATTTTAGTACATCAGGATGCATCACCAGTCTTTTTAAAGACTCGAGGAGATTTGTAAGTCATGTATTTCAGTTTCTCAGACCTTGAAATAATTGCGTTTTCTTTGATCTCTTTGTATTTTGAGAACCCTGATACGAGACTGGGGAAGGAGGCTGCAGAGTGTTTGACTGATGTGATTCCATCTGTGCAGTGCTGTTGGAAGCACGGTGGCTCTTTCAGAGCCTGAGTCATTAGTCTCTGTTAGCTAATGGTCAACCTTCTGAAGAATTATTTTCACCCTGATGAAACTGCAGAAGAGCTGTTTTATTTATAACAGGCATGGCTTCCTTGTGAAAATTTTGAATCCTGGAACTTTATGCTCATTAACCCAAGATTCTCCTTTCTCTGTGTTTTTTTTACTTGCTGGACAAATAACTTTGTTACCTTTGATGTGCCCAAATGAGAGGTTTTGTGGCTGATTGTTTACACATACACAGTGTTTCTCATGTCTGAATGTTTATGGACATCCATCATCATAAAAATTTCAATGTCAGGATTTGGTGCTGCCTGAAAAGACCAAAAGGGGAAAGGGAAGGCTTCCTCAGTGTGCTGGAAATTTTCTGAGTAAACGAATTACATCTTCTAGCTCCTGGTTCTGTTGGATTACTGAAAATTCTTAGACCCTGAAAGACACTTGGATGCGTTGCTTCCAGTGAGAATCAGAGAGTAACACTCTGAGAATGTAGATAATAATTTTCATGGTCAAAAGTAATCCTTAAAGCCATCTCCCCTGTTTGGGCAGTGAAGGATATTGCCACTATTTGACCACTGTCACCTACTACAAAGTCGATATTCAGGCATTTGTTTTTCAATAATACATTTAAAAAGATAAGTCTCCTAAAGAACATTCAAAACTTTCAAATTTTCATGCCGAGGTATTTTTAAAAGCAGTTTTTCTGGTGTGTTTGTTTTCTTTTACAGCTGCTACTGTTCTCGAGTGCCTGGATAACTGCAGGCTGTCAGAAAGCAATCAGATGGTTCTGCGCAAGCTGGGCATGAAACTGGTTCAGCGGCTTGGACTGACATTTGTGAAACCAAAGGTGGCAAAGTGGAGGTCAGTTTAAAGCTGAAACGTTCAGAAAAAGGAAAATCCAAGAGCACAAAACCCCCTACAAGCACATAGATCATACATTTGCCTCCTGCCCCTCTTAACCTTCCCTGAAAGAAAAAGAAATCCCTGTGGGAATGAACCTATTCTTCATTTGCATTATTTGGGAGAAGGAGGATTCTTCCACTGTGTTTAGTTTCCCGTATTTTTTTTTCAATTTTGGTGCATAAATGAGTGCTGGGACAAGCCAAATCTGACTTTGCACACTGCACAAGCAGAAGCCTGTTCCTATATAATGCATAACTCACTAAATATGGGAAGACGGCGACCTTTGTTCCTGAAGCTGATTTAGTACAATTTTGTAAGAGTGAACATAACTTTTTCCATTACCTGGTCCTACCCTGATTTGATAGAAAGTTCACAGGGGAAAAGTGGTTTGCAATCCCGCTCTGGTTTTGCATATTAGTCAGGTTTTGGTGTCTGGTTTTACGTACTGCCAGAGGGCAAACTCTTTTTTAGATTTCTCGCACTGATATTTTAAAATTGCAGGCTCCCTTGGTGACTATTTTTATTGTATTTATTTTACCGGCTTTTGAGAACATCCTTAGGCATAGAAAATTCTTTTTAGGTGGAGAATGTACCTTGCCCTATGGCAAAAGTCAGTTTAGCATGTAAAGTCTATCTTTTGTAAGAATGCATCTACACCACGGGCTAAATATTCGAGTACAGCTTGGTCAGAAAGTTCTAAGCTGGCTTTGAGATTTAAAAAACAATTTTTAATAAGCTGATTTTTTTAATAAGCTGATTTTATTAAATTTTTTTTTTTTTTTTAGTTTTTGGAGAGACTTTTGGGGCATGGGAATTTTGTCTCTCTTTGTTGTTAGCAGTGGAAAATAGGTTATAGTGAAACAGGAAAGGGAGGGATAATGAAAAGGAACCATTTGAATAGTCTGGCTCTTCTCACTTTGGAAAATAGACAACTGGGTCAGGAGCAAGAAGAATGGGATATTTCTCCCTTTCCTTTAAAGCAGCCACTAAATAACTGGAGAGCTGTGCCCTGGGAGGGGTAGGAAGGTGGCAGGCAGACTCTGTGGCAGTGTGTCCCTGGCGCAGCTGGCAGTGAAATCAGAGGAATCACTGAAGTGTTTGTTGTGCAGGTACCAGCGTGGCTGTCGATCTCTGGCTGCCAACCTGCAAGCTCAGGGTGCTGCTGTGCAGAACCAGAAGAGAGAAGTTGCTGCTGCTGAAGCTGATGATGACGAGGAATATGACATTCCAGGAGAGATTGAAAATGTTGTAGGTGTGTTAAAGCTGGAGAGAAATCCTAGCAATGCTGCAAATTAAACATATGTTGGAAAACAATCTGCTTGGGGCTAAAAAAGTCATGTGGGTTTCTGTGCTAGTGTGAACAAATGGAAAGACTCTAAAACTTCAATCTCTGCAGCTGATGAAAATAGATGATATTTTGTCAAATGGTTTGGATTTCAGCATCTCAAGCAGAAGCTCAGTACTGGAGCATTTGTTGTGGAGTTGGGCATGGAGGAACTGAAATGTTTTACCAATTTTATCCAGTAATATAAAAGAGATGCCTTGAACCTTTCACAAATGGAAGGGTGAATTAAAATTTATAGTGAAATACACAACAAAAAATTGTGTCATGTGAAAGCTGAAGAATTCTGGTTTAATTTTTAGACTGGGGTAGTATCAAAGGAGCAGCGTTTTTTTCTTAATATGCATTTGTACAGCATGTCCTCTGCCTGCTGGCTGGTGGATATTCTGTAAATAAATAGGCAAAAATTGCATCAGAAGACTTTTTTAACTGAATAATGTAATGAACCTCTGCAAAAAGCACCATGACCTCCATTTCGAATCTTTTACAGCACTTAAAATTTCAATCTCTTTTCATAAACAGTTTTGCCATATATCTTCTTTTTTAATTTCAAGTCATACTTGTGTGACAAATAGAATAAATCTAGATACAAAGATTTTTATACGAAGAGGCAAATGAATTTTGAAGAAACCTTTCTGTTGTTAAATAAAAATAATCTGTTTTGTTGAAATAAAATTATTTGCAGAGCAATTGCTGGTTGGCCTGAAAGACAAAGACACCATCGTCAGGTGGTCTGCAGCCAAAGGGTAGGTCTGTTATGGTGACTCTGCTGAAGTGAACAATATAGAAATACAGTGGTGATTGATTGATTGATTGATTAATTGATTGATTGATAATTTGGGTGTATTGCCAGTATTTATTGTTACTGCAGATGGCTTTAGAACAGCCTGTGGTGGGTGCACAGACACATTTGTCTCTTTTTCTGATGAAAACTCAGCCCAGTTTTCAGGGAATTTCAGGTGGGTTTGGAAGTAGACGTTCTGGGTAAGACAAGATCTGAAGGGTGCAAAGAAACATTTATTCAAAATGGTTTTTTCATCTTTCTCTTTAAAAATGCATTTCTCTGGAAGGTTCACTGCTGTGTAGATTTTTTAGAGTTTGAGATTGTTGTTTAAGGGTATCAGGGCAGTGGGGTGGCATCTTGAAGTCACTCAACTTCTAGGAAAATTCCAATAACTAATTTTTTTTCTATAATTTACCTGTCAGCTGTAGCACTAATGATTCACTGAATGCTTCTTTTTTTTTTTTTTTTCCTTCTGTAGAATTGGTAGAATAACTGGAAGACTTCCAAAAGAATTAGCAGATGATGTGATTGGGTCTCTGTTGGACTGTTTCAGGTAAAAATCTTATTTCACACTTTACACACATCTGAAACATGTCTGCTTGTGGAGCAGGGGACAGCAGTTAGGAAGAAAGATCTAAAGATCTGTACATTTTCTTGCTGTCCTTCTCCCAGATTTCAAAATCTTTGAAGGCACAGATGGGCTAAGGGTATTCAATAAAGAAATTATTTCTAATCCAGCCTCTTGACCCCACACTAAGGTAATGTGCAAGGCCTGAAGTTGAACTTAGGAAAGATAAAAAAATGCTCATTAACTTGCTGCTTTAGAGATTCCTGGTGTGCTCATGGCTCGAGACTCATGGCTTGAGTTTAGTATCCATCCTCAGAAACCCAGTAGAACTGGAAATGATGTTCTGAGGATCAGTGGAGGTAAGAAACAATCTCTGTGTGAAGGGAGGCTGGAACATGTAGGGAGAGTGAGGAATAAATGGGGTATATAGAGATTTATGAACTTGGGAATGGTGTGGATATGGCTGCCCTCTTTTTATGGTTTTAGGTTTTATGTTGTTAGAAGCAAACTCAAGCATCAGGTGGCAGGTTTGGAATAAAGACAGAGTGGTGTTATTCCCATAGTTAAACTGTAAAAACTTCTTGCCACAGGACCTTGTGGATACTGAGGATATTTACCTGAACAAAAAGAACGCTTTTTGTCTGCAAACTTTTCCATGATCTACCAGAGTTTGGAAGTGTTTTGGAGAGTGCTGCAATCTGCTGGGTCTTAGACTGGCTGAGGCAGGTGCTGTTGGCTGTGTCAGAGAGGATTTGGGGCACACAGAGCTGTGGGATGTTCTTTTGGTGCACTTTAGCATTGGATGTCACGGCTTTGCATTCATGTAGAGCATGTAAAGGACCAAATCATTAAACAAGCATCATGTGCTTTTGTTTAATACCAAATTGCTCATCATGTCTGCATTGAGTACCTGAAATCTAAACGAGTGCTTTAGAGCAAGCCAATAACAAAAAGAGTTTCTTTATTGGCAAGAAGTGCTGGTCACGTGCAGTTTGTCACTCAGATGTTGTCAGTTTTAAAAAGTCTTTTCACACTGGTTGTGAGTACAAATTAAGGATGCCAATTCAAAGGATAGCACATTCAAAAAAAAGAAGGTATGAAGTCTGAAAAACTTGCAAGGAAAGTATCCACTTAGATGATGATCCCTCCACTGTGTTACTGTGATTAATTTAAGAGGTGCTGCTGATCTCAATTATCCCCGGAGCTTCAAAGACCTGTACTCACTGTGTTTTCTTTCCTTGTTTTTCAAGTCATAGGGATGAGTAATTCAACTAGTAATTGAGTGACCTGCTTTCTGCAGAAACACCTGGGAACAAACGTAGGCAAGGACAGAGAGAACCTCTGTTGGGTTCTTTGCACTAAATATCTAGTGACCAAAATAGGAATAAATCAGTTGCTCACCAGAGGCACTCTGTTATACCTCTTGGCATAAGAGGAAAGGATTTGTTATATGTAGATAGATTAAAAGACAAGAGCCAGGGAAGAAATAAGTGGTGATTTTTCACAGTGTAGTGAGATTGTCAGCACAGTTCCAGTGGGGTATGAGCCTTGTGTTGTTCAGCATGCACATAAAGAATCCTGGAAAAAAGGGGAATGAGGGGCCGAGGAAACCAGCTGTTATTTAAAGTTGATTTAACACAGTGAGAGCTAAAAGTGACAGAAAGAAAAGTGTTACAGGAGCCCAAGTGAAGTAATACGACAGTAAATGTCATATAAAATAAAATATAATCCCTAATGCATGCAAACATGGGGCAAAATGCTGCTCACTGTCAAACACCTGGAAGCCACTGATCTGTCAGAGTGTGTCAGGGGAGTGCTCAGCAGCTGGCAGGAAAAACAAGAAAAACGTCACGTTGGAAATTATTAGGAAAGGAAGAGATCAAGCTAAATCTCTGAGAAGTGGTTTAACTGATGGGGTTTTTTACAAGTGGGAGGAAGAAGCAGAGGGATGTGGTTTGCTGTGTCTCACTGTACGTGGGACAGCAGGAGGGAAAGCGAGCGGCTGCTGGCGATTCACTCTCCCCGCTGCCAGAGCAGGGAAGCAGCAGGAAGTGCATTTCCACGCAATTATAATTAACCAGTGGAAGTCATTGCCACGGGATGTTATGGGAGCCAAAAGTGTAAAGGGAGTTCAGAAAGGGATTATACAAATTAATGGAAGAGAGTCCCTTCAGAGGTTATTAAATAATGGAGCTGGCTCCAGCCTCTGGTTGAGCAGTCTCCGTGCTGCCGATTGCCGCAGCCAGGAGGGCAGAAGGGGATGGCCCTTCCTGCTTTTCCTTGGCTGGGCACCTGCTCTCAGCCGTGTCAGAGGTGGTGCTGGGAGAGATGAAGCTTGGATATGACCTAGCCTGGCTGTCCAGTGTTCCATTCTCAGATTCCTACTCCTAGTGTCATACAAAACGAGCTCTGTTCAGATTTAATCCTGCAGCATGCCACCTTTCCTCTTTTCACTCCATTATCTGCCAGACCACCAAAAATTATTTACCATTTGGGGGTTTTTTGCTGTGTTCGCTGCAAGTTCCTCTTGTTTATGTTTTCTAAAGGTGGATAAAAACCACTATTTGCTTACTTCATAAACTCTTGTGATGGGTTTGCTGGGAATTGCCACTTGAACCTCTTTTGCAGGTTAAGGGCTGCATTTGGCACTAAACTCATCAGTTATTTTGTATGCTCTGTGAATCTGCATTTTTTGCCCCTGTACTAGGAAACTGTTTTCCTTTTTCTGTATGAGTTTCAGGTATTGAATCTTCTGTATTGATTTACATTTGTAGTCATAAATAGGTTTTTTGCTTATTCAATCATATTTATAGCAGTATTTATGTTGCACAAATGGGAAGGAAAACACGTTCAACTTGTCATTCTTCTATTTTACAAGCCCAGCGGGATCAATAACACAGTAAGAACATGCTGGTTTGGATTAGGGGTCTTTTGAAACGTTAGGAATTCACCACAAGAAATGAAATCCTGAGAAGGAGGGCCAGTTTTAACAAAGCTTTTGTTCTAACATTAGTTTCCAGGAAACGGACAACGCGTGGCACGGGGGGTGCCTGGCCCTGGCTGAGCTGGGCAGGAGAGGATTGCTGCTCCCTTCCCGAATTTCAGATGGTGAGTTGTACTTGCTGAATGTAAGTTCATGAAATAACAATTTATATTATTAGAGATCAAATGTGTGGCAATAGGCTGGGATTTGCTGCTGTGTGTGTGCTGAATGATGACTGAAGTACTGAGTTCTGCAGTAAAACATCCGCCCATGGGGATATTTAAGTACTTCTGACAAAAGCATTGGCTTGGGTGTGCCTTTTTTTATACTTAATAAATATTTCTTTCCAAAATGGAATTAATTTCTTGGGGTTTTCTTCTTTCTTCTTCCCTCCCATGTTGCTTTGTACAGTTGTATAAAATAATTCTATATGTCTCCATACTGTGTCAGTGTCATTATTTAAACAGAATATATTAAATAATTGATGACTAACTTGCACTTTAAAGCTAGTAGCTTCTGCTGTTTGTTTATGGTTAAATTTCAAAGGCCAGTTTCATGTAATTTATACATGAACTGTTTATGTTCTAAATGGGTTTTTGAAATAGCAGGATGGAAAGAAAAAGAACAGGGCAGAGGAATTGTTTCTTTGTGTGTTCTGCAGTTATCAACACACATTGAATTACAGAGATATTAATGTAATTTTGGTCAATGCTATACCTAGTGGGAATGACAAAAGCACGATGTAGCAGTAGACATCCACCCTTGGGTGCTTTTACAGCAGTGTCTTGTTCTAGATGGTTCTTTGGATCCCACCTGGTGCTCCTGTGTTGAACAGGGGAGTTGAACAGTAAATATAAAAATTGTTTCAGAGCTGGTGTTTCATACTAGTAAGTCAGGGTGCCAAATCTTTTCTAGTTTGAAGATATGCTGTAAAATGTGGCATTTAATACAGTTTATTACTCTGTCTCCATGGAAAGAGTTCATGTCCCTTATAGCATGTGCTGCATATGAGAAGGTTTGTGCAGTGAGCCTTCAGTGGGTTTCCCTTTTTGCATTACTTTTGCCTTGCATGATAAAGGTGAAACAGTTTAAAACCTCCCAGCTTACAGCTGGGGAATCATGAATAGGAAATCCTCCAGAGGTAAATCTGTACTTCAGTTCTGACAAAACCAAAACTGTACACCTCTGTCAGGGAATCTGGATAACCTCATGCCATAGATTTTTATTTAATTTGAAGAAGGGAGATCAGGTAGACTTCACCACTGGAGCTGGCTTTTACAAATAATATTTGTATGGAGATGGAGGAGAATAAATCTTGAATTGTATGGAAAAAAACACCAGAAAGTTTTTCCTTGTTCACTTTAAAGAAATTCAAAGTAACAAGTAAAGAGATACACGAGATTTTTTTTTTAAATTGTGGGTAATAGCAACTGAAACTTTCTGCTTTCAGAGATGAGTGAGGCAAATAGCTTAAGGTAGTGTGAAAAGTGGCAGCGGTGACACAACTCTGTAATTTCATGTTTGGAAATTCAGGATTTAGCAGCATCTGACCCTAAGATTGAAGCTTGAAACTTGGGCTGAAGGCAGGTCTTTCTGTTTGTTTTAGCACGTGCTGATGTACAGCTCGATATCTCACACTGACTGACTGCCCTGATGTTGTCATTGCAGTTAACTGGGCTGCTTCTGTTCCTGCACTGCCTTTTTCCAAACTCGGATTGATATTCTTGCCTTTTGGTAATCTGGGAGAAGCTTTTCCCTATGAGAGATTAAATTAAAAATCAATGTATCTCTTTTTGTTTCTTACCTCAGAAACTGAAGGTCTGTCATTCACAGTTTAGTAATAAACTTGTTACAATGCTCTGGCTGAGCCGTTGGCTCAAAGCAGCACAGCACAAAACATGAGTTAAAAAAAATTCTGGGAATTCTGCATTGTGTTGAACGCAGTCCCACTTCCTTAAGTAGATTTACACCTGCTAGTGATGTTCAGGCAGGTGGGGATGTCCCTCACCTGAGTAATGATCAACGAGAAATGTATACCTGTGGTTTTATGTGACTAATGCTTGTTCTGGGTTTGTTCTTACACTGACAGTGCACGCTGTGCAAATTTACACAGGGATCAGCCTTATTTTAGTTGAACTTTTGTAGCAGGCTGGACAGCAGCTTTAAGGCAGAGGGAATTCTGAGCTTCATTATTTGGAGTTAAAGTATGGGTGAATCAATCTGTGTAATGAATTTCTGTCACTGAAGAAAGCTCCTTTTTTTTGGAATTGTTTGGAATTGATTTGGTCCCAAAATTCTGCTTGCCAATTGAAAATTTAGCTAGCAATTTCTTGCTAACTGTTCTTCAAAATATGTGCTGTAGATGGTGTAGTAAATGTATTTGTGTTCACGAATGACTTTCCATATATTTTAAGTACAGATCACAAGATTTATTTGAAAAATTGCCAGTTTATATACACAGATATAGAAGTAGGAAATAGTTTATGGCTGTATGTAGAAGGACACAGAAACTGATAGTGAGTGATACACATGTACTGAAACAAGACCTTCACCAGGAGAGTTTGCCTCAGGTGCAATAAATTATATAAATAACCTTTTAGGCCTGGTGTTTGAAGGCTGCCCAGCGTCTGTCTAAACTCAGCAAAGCAGGCACCTAGATTGCTTAGTTCTTCATATTTTCAATGTTGTTTTCATAGCGATTTACTTGAAGTTGAACATAAACTGCATTTATTAAACCTGTGCAGGCTTTCTTTGGTTTGACTTGAATCTTGTTCTGAGTCAGTGCGAGAAGAAGTCGCTTACACAAGGTTTGGGGCAGTTTGTTTAAAGTGGCATCTGCCTCTGAGTAACTAAATTTGGTCTGTTGTTCTGTCTTAGGGCAGAATGGCAAAGTGCATCCATACACAGAGCAGTTTTTACAGTATATTCTAAAAAGCCAGTTTTAATCTTAAGCTTGTTTAAACTACTGCACAGTGACATAAAAAGGTTTTCAAAGGAAAAAAAAAAAAGACCAAAAAAACCCCCTATTAGATGAAGTTAAGCCTGAAAAAAGACTATGACAGTATGTTATTGAGCAATATTGTTTCTAGAGCTTAAACATCTTTTAAGAAAAGAAGTTGTAAAAGTTATTTTACATCATACAATTGCAAAAACCCCTTGAAGTTTCATCTAATTTACTTTGGCTTTAGTAATGAATGCAAAAATTCACTCATCAAAACCTGAGCTTGTACAAGGCAAAGTTCGATTACTTAAAAATATTAATATAAAATTATGAACATTATTTACAATGGAGAGATTGAATGTATCTTGTCACGGGCCAAGCCCAGTGGGTGACGGTTTGTAGAAGTTTTGTGATGATGCTGGTAACCAGCTCCTGTGGCCAGAAACTCACTGGAAGGAGGAGGATTAGGACACTCTTGTTCTCTTCCTTAACGTGAAGACTCTGCTGCAGTCATTGGGCCTGACCCTCTTAGCACCTTGCTGGGATTTCGCGGATTCTTTTTGATTTGTCCTTTTCTGCCCTTTCCCCTTCTGACTGCACTGGGTATCCTGGGGCTCGGGAGCGGCGCGCGCGGCCTCCGCGGGCGTGGCGGGGCCGTCCTGCGCTCCGTGCCCGTCGCTGTCCAGCCGCTGCCCGGCCGTGCCGGGGCTGTAGGCGGCCAGCTGGCACAGGGCCACGGCCGCCGTCTGCTTCTGCTCGTCGCAGCTCTCCATGAGCCCCAAGGCCGGAGCCTCGCCGCGCTGCGCCGCGAAGGGTTTGTCGCCGCCGCCGCCGCCGGGGTTCTTGGGGACGCACGGCTCTGCCCCGCAGGTCTCCTTCTCGGTGCTGGGAGAAGCAGCGGCGGCTCTGGTGTCGTGGGGTGGGCTGTGGAAGGACGTTTTCAGGCTCGCCGTGTTACAGGAATCCTTTACGGAGAGGTTCAGGGGCACGTCCTGCATTTCCAGGAAGCTCTGCCTATCTGTTTTGGACGGGGTTTTGTACACGTGCTCGTGAGTAGGTCCTGTGCTTGTGTCGGCCTTTTTTGAAAGGTTGAGGGGAACTATCCCCGTGTCTTCTTCCGTGTTGGACAGTGAGCCCGCGTTGTTCTGGCCGTCGGTCTGTGCATGTGAGTCTTCATCAGTGACATTGATGCTGAAAGAAACGAGGAGAAAAGAGAATTCTCTATCAGTTGCTCTTTTAAACTGGGGCTGAGGAAGCATGCGGGAAGAGGAAAAAATCTAGACTTCTAGGCTAGAAGTCTGACAATTCTGTTTTTTCTCCTTTAAATCCCCGAAGTCCCTTTCACCATACCCATCACTGGAATATAGGCAATTCCCTGAAGTACTCAAACACACTGGAAGTACACAAACACGTTGGAAATTCCTGGTACATTAAAGGAGAATGAGCGGTCTGCTCACTGTAGCACCTGTGAGCTGTACTGTGCTTTGCACAGATATTACAGAACATATTATCTCGCTACTGTGAATTTAAATATATTTAAGAGGTGTTGCATGAAATGTGCCCATCTGCCTTTGCGTGTCCCTGGTAAACCAGACAAGAATTTGCAAGGTGTTATTTTACCTGTTAGGAGAATCCCCTCTGTCCTGCTGTGTCTGCACACCTTGAAGGGGAGGCGGTTGGTCAGTGCTTTTTCTCACGGGTCTGAAGGCCGTGAAGTTTTCTTCTGATTGGTCATACTTGCCCAGGGATGTGGACGATGACTTGTTGGAGAGGTCAAACAAACCCTCACACGTGTGGCTTGTCTGGGTGAAGTTGGTGGGGCTGGGTCTGCCGGGGGAGCCTGTCGCTGCGCTTCCCGCGAGAGGGCTCATTTTGGCATTCTCTCTTTCGTTTTGGTCATCCTTGGGGTTACCTTTGGCGTGCAATAATGTCATTTCTTTTTCATAATCTGCTTGTTTTTTGTGTGAACTTAGAGGGTATTGTTGGGAAGGGCTTAAAGAAGCTGGGTACAGCAAGGTAGTTTCTTCCATCAGGTGAGAGTTTTGATCCCTGTTAATACCAGCTACATGTGAAAATCTGTAAAACGGAGGATCTGTTGGCCTACAAAATCCATATGGTATCGGTGGAGTGGAGTGGTATTGTTGGAACAATCGATAGTGTTCATATGCTGATGGATTTAGGGGTTTCGGAAGTGGCCCAGGGTGGGGAAGAAAGTGTCTTTGATCTTGTGTTCCGTAGACAGAGAGAGCAGAGCTTTCACACTCCGAGTTACCTGGGAGCAGGTACGGTGTGTAGATAGCGAGCCGGTGCTCATAGAAATGGGGTGAGTACTCGGGAATCATCGGCTGCATGTAAGGGGAAATGGAACCAAAGCCTTTTGTGGGAGCAACTTTATGTGGAAATTCTGGGAGGAAGGAACCCGCCTTCCACGGGTGAGCTGGTGCGTGAAACGCAGACTTGGTGTGAAAAGGAGAGCTTTTGTTAGAGAGGGAGAGGATTTCGGACGCCTCACTGATTTCTGGGCCTTTGCTGTCTCGGTGTTCTCCGACGGGAACGAAGGCCGAGGGCCTCACCATGCCCTCCATCAGGGGCTGCACGCTGATGGCACCTTCTGCTGCGGAGCCAGCAGGGCTCAATTCCTTCGGAATGGCAGGTTTTTGTCCTTGAATTGCTGTGTTTGTCGCTTGGTTTTGTAGCTCGACGTTTTCCTTGGCGTCTTCTTTTGTGAAAGGATATTGAGGCTTTGAATCGAGGCTTGACAGTCCATTTGTGACAGATTTAGAAGAAGTTGGTTTGACGGTAGATTCCAGCTGATTGATCTGTTTGGGCTCCAGGGAAGTGCTCTTTGGACACTTGATGACGCGATCCTGCTCGGATACCAAAGTGATGGAGTTTTTGCAGAGGCCGTACTTCATGTGGTTAAAGAGATGGGATTTCTCATTGCAAGTGAAGGGGCACTGGAAGCACTTGTACTTGAATGGCTTTCCCGGTGGTCTTGGGATGTAATGAGGCTTCTTGGGTTTACGTTCTTTAAGGAGACTCATTTTTTTTCCTGCTTTAAACAATTAAATGTAATGGTTCTTTATAAAAACTTTCTTGTGGTTGGCTTTCCTCAGTTTTAGCCTCGTGATGTTTCCGGTTTTTCAGGTTTCTAGAATCCTTCTTCCCAGGTGAGGAGAAGCAGCCAGCTCCTGTGGTGTCTCAGGGAAGAGGGTGCAGGAAAACAAGGCTTTTGCCACAGGTAGTGCAGGAACTGAAACACAAAGTTTAAAATGAGCTGTAGTGGAACACTGGAATTAAATACAAAGTATTTATTCTCTTAAGAGCATTCCCCCTCATACTGCATATGTTGTGTTGTTTGGGTTTTTTAAAAACAAAATAAGCTGGATATCAGACCGGAGTTAAATGGGCATTGACCTTTGGCATCCTCCTGCACCCAAACACAGTCACACAAGTGGCCTAATTTCCAGCAGCAGCACTTGTCACCTGCCTCTGCTGCTGGCTCGGGGGAGTTCTCTTTGAAAGCTGAAGGAACATTCATTCAGAAGATGAAAGTAGAAATCCAGGCGGAGCTGCTGAGAGAGGAGTGGAGTGGGTGGGATGGGAAGAGGCAGGTCCTGGCAGCGGCTGGATGTGGGGTGAGCCTGTCGGGCCGGTCCGGGGGAGCGAGGAGGGAATTTCCTGCTGTGGTGACACAAGGGTGGGGTGGACAGGTCGCTCTTGGGTGGCTGACTGGGCTCTTTCTGAGAGTGACCAACCCCTCTCTTCACTGGTGTGGCGTTACCCAACAGCCCGATCTCAATGGATACCTCAAAGGTGCCCAATCTCTCGAAGGATAAAACCACACCGATTTTCTTCCTCTTCCTAATTCAATTAAGAGAAGTGAGCACTGCAGTGTCTGACTAATGGAATCCTCTGCCTGATAAACACATCTCCCATTCTCCTGCTGCGTTTCTCCTCGCAGATTGCACGCAGTTAACACGGACACCCAAGTGTATTAACTCAGGGGGAAAAAGTGCCTGACAGTAATTGATTTATAGGGGAAGGATCTATCTGCCTTTCTTTGGAAAAACGGAGGTTGTGGATACTTTATCCAGCCCAGTGATTTGCTGGGTAGATAAGTCGGGAGGGCTTGTACCGGCTTGTTCCATTATGTTCACTGATTCTGAAGGCGTGAGAAACTCTCGGAGTCAAGTTCTCATGATTTTATAGGATGTGTTATGGCAGAGATCTAAAAACTGATGATTTCATCATGAACTACAAGCATCATTATCAAAATGATGACTGTTGCAAAACCACGTACTGTATCTATTGTGTTACCCGAAACTACAGGAATACTAATTGTAAGGGTGACGAGATAGCTCCATTTTTTTTAAAAAATAAAGCTTTTTACATAGAAGTTTGAATTAGTAGCATTAAAGTACTCAGTTTATGAGAAGAATTGCTGGTAATTATGTGCCGTGAGATTTTAGTTAAAGTTGAGATGTTTTGCATTTCTTAAATCAGGGATTATTTAACAGAAAATGACAGGCAACACATGATGAAAACTGAAGGGAAAGCTACAGAATTGCTGCTTGGCTCATCAGGTATAGTAATTCTAGCAAATTGTATTAAATGCTGTTTCTGATGTCATAGAAGTATTAATTTTGTTTAAATAATAATTGTGAAGGCACCCTTAAAAATGCAAAGCTGCTCTGCAAGTAGAAAAAGTAATCAAGCTTTTTCCTAAAATTAACAAGTGATTAAATGTGCTTCAGATTAATGAAAAAAGAATTTCTAGAGAAGTAGCTTTTTGTGTTGCAGGTTTTAATGAGGTTGTTTGAGTTGGATACTGATACTATAAGAGCAACAAGAAAAGATGCATCAGCATGTTAAAGTCTCGTCATTGGAGTATGGTTGAAAAGGGAGTCCAATAAGTTTAAAAAAAATGATATGTGGTATTTTAAAATATTTTAAATAACAATAGCCAAAAATCCTTGGAAATATTAAGAATAATATTTTTACATTAAAAAATAAGTAAGTGAAATATTGAGACATAGGAGGAGAGGTCCAGATAGGGAACTGGGCTTTTTCTTCTGCCCTAAGTGAGCTTGTTGCATTTATTTTTAACTAATGATGTGTAACTAACATAGAAAGTTTGAAAGGACTCGGTCAAGTCAGTTTGTACCTGTTATTCTTTATATCTTCTTGGAAGTACTTGTACTAATTATTGTTGAAAAAAAGATATTGTTGTCAAAACTGCACTGCTGTCTTAGGCGAGCCATTTATGATAACGTCCGAATCTGCATTCAGGTGCAGCATTTATAATAAAGGGATGGTAATTAGACTTCCTTGTTCTTCCAGCTTTCCTTTGCTTCATAAAGAAAATTCCTGTGTGTCCTGTCCTCCCCCCTGTGACTTTGTACTTGGTATTTAACTTTGATTCAAGTTATTCCTGTTGGACAGAGTATTAACTATCATTTCTTAACAAGATAAAATGCGTTGTTGCAGTTTTAATGTTAGAAATTTCAAGCCTTGGAGCTCCTCTGCCGTGGGTACAGCAGGAGAGCATTCCAACAGCTTTTTATTTCTTTCTATTTAATTTGTTTTGATGGCTCCAGAACCTGCTGCTCTGACTTGAGAGGTGCAGAGAGCAGCTCATTTTAAAGGGTGTTTACCCTTTCCTAAACTTAGGTCAGTGCCAACCGGGTGAATGTTTTCTTTCTCTCTTTTACTATTTAATCCCTTTTTTTCCTCATGGTTTAAAAATGCCACTAATAAAATATTTCTAAAGCTAGACAAATAGGATAATTCCTCCTCTGGTCTCTAAGTAAGGCACAGGAGTATCTGTCAGAGGGACAGATTTTATTATTAAAAAACATTAAAACTATTTGATCACACAGGCAAAAAGGACATTAATGATTTAAAATAGGTGCAACCAATTAAAACTGTCCCTGTATAAATAATGTTACTTAGAGCTGTACAATGTATGTTTTGTGCTGCCAAAGTTAGAATTTGGTATTAGAAAGAAAATATCAAAATAAGTAGTTGCTTTTCCTTTAACTTCAGTACCATCACTTGTGATATCCTTTAAAAAGTGGGGAAAAAAAAATTTCAACAGCAGGATAATTTTTATGTAACTTTGTTTTTTTAGACTGAGAATTTATTTCCTGTAGACCTGGTTGTAGAAATGCAGATGGTTATATATTATTATAATTTTCTAGCTTTGAAATGTAGTAGTATTATTTATTTATATTTTTATCGAAAACAGGTTATTCAGATAATCTTGATTAAACTTGAGGTTATCTTAGTTGTTTGTTTTTGTCACTAGTAACCTCCTCATGCCTTTCGAACCTGTCGCCCTTTCCAGCCTGAGACTGACTGCTCCAAGTTTCCTTCCTTCTATTTTTAAAAGCAGGTTGTTGCTCCCTCCTCGCCTCTAACCTATTGGCAGGTTCAGAAAACAGGAATGTAGTTGAACATTGTGTGTGTGTAAATATATAAACAAAAAATGTCCGTGGGGATAAGTGTACACACACATATGCACATGTGTATTCATACACACACATAGATATGTGCATATATATCTGTCCGTGTTGTTTTTTTAGGGTTTTAAGTAGTTTAAATTGTTTAAGATGCCCAGTTGATCAAAGAGGAAATTTCAAAATGTCTTTTATTACAAGCAGGGACAGTAATTACATTTCTTTTTAGGACACTGCTTCAGCAAAGTGCGTAACAGCTGCTCATGCCCACCCCATTATTATTGCAGGCTCCTTCTGGTGATGTGGATCTCTCTGACCAGGAGGACTCACTGGGGTGGAACATTTTGAAGGACATGCTATAATTAAAATATTGTGATGTGGCATTATTGCATAACCCAAGGACATGCCATTGTCACCTACCCAGGGTGTTGCAAGAACAAGATTTGTGAGTTTTATTCTAGCTGAGATTTTCCAGCGATTAACCACCCCTCCCTTCTAAACTTCCAGGTCCTTGAAACTGAAAGATAAATTTTAGCACAAGTGTTTGTTAATTAGGAGGAAGCAGGGGCGAGAGGAGTGGGCTGGGAGGGCAGTGTGAGTGTGAGGTACGGAGCCACGGGAGCTGCGTGTGTGTGTGTGTGTCCGTGTGCGTCCGAGCGTGCGAGAGGAAGCACAGAAACACAGATTAAATGAGTCGCTTAGGCAGCGTGGGTAAGAAATACAAATCTTCGTACATACCGAGTTAATAAATCAATGTCTTAATCAACTTTAATTGACTAGAAAACAGAAAACGATCCGGTTTTCTGCTAAATTTCCAGAAGCTGGAAAAATTAATAAATTAAAGCTGGAGCACGTTATTTTCATACGAGCTTTTCAGATGAACCCGGCACGACTCTAGGAAGCAGAGTTGGCAGAGCAAACACAGCAATTTTAAGCAATACAGCTTTTTGTCATACTTCAATATATTAACTCCTTGAATAAAAAGAATAAAAGGTGCTGAAAACCCTTTGCACCAACAGGAGCTCGTTATTGTAAAATCTTGCAAGAGTCAGATTTTCTCTCAGACTGAAATATTTCCCTCTCCTGTTGAAACTTTCTGCTGAAAGCTGAGACTGGTGCCGTGAGTGCACCTGCTGGAGTAACCCCGGCTGCTGGGACAGCTGGGAACTGAGCACCTCAGATTTACTCCTTCCTACGAACAGGCTTTATTTAAAGAAATGCTCTAAAGCAAGGTACTCACCGGGCACTGGGGTGTCCGAGAGCTGCCGGGCGGGCGCTGAGCTGGAGCTGTCACTGCTGGGCGAGCAGTACCTGTTCTCTGCCTGAGCCCTGAGTGAAACTGCAGGAGGCTGTTCCAGGGGAGGGACCTGAGCGTGTAGGAGTTGAGCCCTCGGGGTGTAGAGATGCACCTGATATTACTCCAGCCTGCAGCTACGATTCATTTGTTTGCGTCCACCGCTCTCATTGAGCATTACCTCAGCATCTCGGCTATCGAAGAGAGCTCCCGTCGCTCCGTGCCCTCCAACAACCAAGTTTTGCTCTCAGCTCTGGTGGCTGCTCCTCTGGGAGGCACTTTGCAACGTGGGGTCAGAAATGGCTTCGTTCACACTGAGGATATTTTAAGTTTTGCACAAGTGGCTCGTGGGCAACAGAACTGACCGTACGCAGGGGGTAGCAAAGCTTAAAAAAAAGATTTTACTCATTTACTAGAGGCTGACTTTTTTATTGAATGCCTTTGTAGCTTTAATATTCTTGCTCTTTTTTTTTTTTCCTCCCCCTCTTCATTTTTATTTAAATTTTTGTCCTTCATGAGTCTCCTTTCCGAAGGCGGGACTGAACTAACTCCAAGCTTGCTTGCCACAGGAACCTGCCAAAGCTTGTCTATAATCGACAGCCAAATGTACAGGTCCTGGAAAGGGAAAGGAGTCACTGCAGGAAGGATTGATTGTCATGTCTGTGTGTTTGCTCAGGACCTGTGAAATCCAGCAGTGAAATGGGAAAGTCGACTGGTCACCCACTGCTAAGTGTCGGGACTGGCTTTTAGTTGTGTTTTTGGTTAGAGTTTGTAAATGAGAAATTTCTTAGTGCATGTGCCAGTCACCTGGTGACACGGCTGAGCTGTTCAGTGAGATGATTTCCTCTCACATACAGGCTGGCAAAATGTTTTGATACTTGTAGCTCTGTCTAAAAACCACTCCTGTTAATGCATAAGCAAAGGGGTTTTTGGCTACTGATTCCAGTGTTACAGAGATGTTAAAACTTCTATTCAAAACTGAACATGAGAACCCTCTTGTTTCATCCACTGCTGTGTAGATAAGACAGCTGCAGATTACTGAAACTGTTAAATACAGATGCATGATGGGTTTTATAGCTGGCAAAAGTAAGATTCTTTGAATGAAAATTATTAAAGGAATTTTCATTAAATTATTGTCACTACAAAACCTGTTTAGGCAGTGGATAAAAGTTGTTTCAAAATCAGTCTTTAAAGCGGTGTCTTAAAAATAATTTTAAAGGTGTTGCCTTTGGTTTGGTGGAATTATTTACAGACATCTGCTTCCCTATGTGGGTATGCAGGTCACCGTGCTTCCTCTTGCTGGGCTGGTGTAACTTTCTGGAAAAAAAATTCAAATTATAAGCAATCACTAATTTTAAGGTAGAAGAGTGGCTCCTGTGGTATGTTTTTTTTCCCCCTTAATTATTTTTTTATTATTATGTTTCTATAATGCAGCATAGCAGTGTAGAAGGTGTTTTTTTACTGTCACATTTCTCTCTAGCTGTTTGTAAATCCTTTATTTTGAGATGGAATAAATTCTTCCGTTTAGTTGTAAAATATTTTGAAGAAAATTTCTGCATTAGAAACTTCTGCCTGCAGAGAAAGATCTTTCAGTGTCTGTATTCAGAAACGTCTCTGGAAGAAAATTGCAATTTGTGGCATCTAGAGGAAGCTGTTGGACTCCTTCAGTGGAGCTGACTGCACTGGGATAACAGACAGAACTGGAACTTTGATTTTATTTTGCCCCCTTCTCCCCATTGCCTGTCCTGTATTTGGAGTGGAAATGTGATGTCCAGTTGCTGCACTGACCCACGGAAAATGCTTTAAACCCAGCTGCTTCCTGGAAGCTGCTGTTAGCAGTCAGGTCAGCTGAAATCAGCTGCAAGCAAAGTAGAACTGGAAGAAAAAGAATAGCTCATGTAAATTCTCCAAGCTTGGGGCTTGGATGGTATTAAAAATCCAGATCCAGGGGAGAAGATTTGTTGGTGGACCCCAGAACAGGACCATGAGAGCTCCTGTTTGTGCAGACTTTTAGAAATACTAAACCATGATTGCAGTGCTGTTGTTTCCACACTTATTTTTAACTCAAATCACATTTTTAACTCTATCACATATTTTAACATCACATACTTTTAACTCTGTCACATCCTGAGTGTCCTGTCAATGACCCCAGTCTCCTGTGGGCTCCTTTTTCATTTACCTGAGCTCAAGTCATTTTAATTAAGAGCACCAGGACTGACATAATAAAATTTGGATTTACTGATACATTTCTGCCAAGTTGTCTTTTTTTTTGGTTTTAGATGTGGTTATTTTTGTATCTCTGTAGGGCTGAAGCTTTTATCTTCTTTGGTGTAGAATATACTTCTTTATTCTAGGTTCTCTTTAAAATTCAGTATTAAATAAGTGTTGTTTAGCTATAGCTGAATTTATGGATTTAATTATTGTAGCATAATTCTGTCATTCTATAAATGTTACAAACTTCCTTGTATGTGCTTTTATATGATTTTTTTTGGCTCAGCTTTAGCACTAAACAGAAAACAAAATGTCAGCTGCAGAAACTCTGCATCCAAAAGGGGTAAACTTACCCCGTTCTGGATACGCCACTGGTCTCATTTCTGTTTTCCTCCTGCACTTCAGAATTCCATTCCCTGGATTTATCAGTGTGTGCCAAGCATTGCTCCAGTCAGTTATCACCTCCCTGCTCATCAGAGACCTCTTGCCCTTCTGCTCTGATGCCAGGCCTGGCCCTGCTGCTTGCACTCAGGACTCCGGTGCTGCTCCCAGGGGATGGCCGCTGGTTTTCCATCACCAGCAGTTTTTCCAGCTCTTTGCAGAGATGCCTCACCAATCTGTGAGCTCTGTAGTTATTCCAGGAGAGCAGAATGATCCTGGGTAGATGTGGATAGTGGCTGACATGGAGCTGGTGAAGCTGAGCTTCCCATGTACAGGAGGTGCCTTGGAACTGCAGAGTTCACCCGTGTCACCTTAGCTGTGCCTGGATATGTGGCTTTGGGCTCAGAAAGTCCTTTTTTCTTTCTGGCATCACTTGAACTGAAGTTATCGAAGGGTTTGGCTCTCTGCAGCAGCATATTTGGGCTGGGTTATTCCCCACCATTCCCAGAAGGGGGCAAATGGATGGGAATATAATTACTGTAACTCACATCGTGCCCCAAAACATGACGTGATTCTCGTACAATATTCTCATAATTATTTTTTTCTATCCCATATGAATAGTTATTAGTCTTAATGCTTTTTGAATAACACCTTTGAAATGTGCCTTGGTTTTTCATAACAATCCAGTCCCTGACTCTGGAGATACGTCTGGGCAGATTACTGTGCTGCAGTTTGGGAGCCACTTGTTCAGGATTACTGGAGCAAATTACTTGTATGGGAAAAGAATAAAAGCTCAGCAGTTAATAGCAACTGCAGATCCCATTTTTAGATATTTATTGTGGCCTGGGCTGTTTGGTCTGGAACTGGGATGATCTTTCCTTGGGTTCCTGTCCTTGCCCTTGGGCAGTGAAACATCTTGGGGGAAGTGGGAAACGGCAGGAATTGGGACTGTAGGCAAAGGGATGAACTGTTTATAAGGGAGGGTTTTTACTGGTGACTCTTTTCCCTGTCAGTCATTCTCACAGGAATGAAAAATACACCTTCAGCTTCTGCTTGACGCTCTGGTTAAAATTCTCTTTCCAATTGTATTCTTCTAAAAGCGATTTTCGCGCTGAATATTTTTTCCTTTTCTGCTTTTAGTTTCAAAACTTACACCAGAGATTCTGAGCCAGTTCTCTTGCCTCCATGAAGTTTTGCTGATAGAATCCACCAGCAGGGCCTGAGTTGTGCCATGTGCAGTTCCAGGATATACAAACTCACTTTTCTTTGAGCCATACCTGGCATGGGGCTGCTGGGATGCTGCTCTCACCAGAGAGCAGGGAGGCATAGAACAAATACTCACAGGCTCAACATATTTTTAGCTTTCAGTTATTTTCTGAAACATGCCAAATTTTATAAATATTTATGGGGTTAATATATGTTGTTTACTGTTGAAATGAATTTTTAAAGTGGGGAATATAAACCAGCAAATACAACCTGATGTTTTATTTTATTTCATTGGAAAATACTGATACTGCAGTTCATGAGCTGCAGCTTGGCTGTTATGGTTTTGCATTCAAAGTTACACGTCACCATTTAGCTGTAAAATTTCAGTTGTTATTAGAAGGGCTCATGCAGTGTAATTTGCATGTGGGAGAAACTTTTCTAGCAAAATAGCCAGAAGTCAACTAAAATCTCGTGATCTGATGATGGATTTGTGTGCGATTCTACATTTGGAATTGCAGCAGCCCAAAATGAAATATTCCTTACTCTACAGTGTATGCTAGAACCAAAAACTTACATTTCAGTGTGGTTTCAGTATGATTTCACAGCTTTTGTTTTGTGCTGTATTTGTGGTTTTGTAGGCTTCAGACTATTATTTATAGGGGTTTTTTTTTATTTAATTGGGTGGGGATAAATACTAAACAAACAAGAGAATCCCAGTTTACTTGAATTTCTGGTTTGCTCGTGAAAGGACGTTATTAAAATTTCTCTTGATGACAGCACAGTATAAACTTTCTAGCTAATAAGGTGTGTCACGTAGAGGAACATGAACCTTCCTGGGCGTTCTTAACGTGGTGGTGGCGAGCTGAAGAATGTTCTGGTGTCGCTCTCAAGGACTCGCTGAGCACTGAATAGTCCCAGCTGTGTCTTCTGCGAGGCCACGGGGGCCTGGGCTGTCTCTGCTGAAAGCCAGGCACAATCTCTGACATGCAATCCACGTTCGTGTTTCACCAAGAGAACTTCCTGGGGTTTGTGCTCACTGAGCATGATGGGATCCTGTTTCTGCTGTAAAATCACGTCTGTGTAAAACGAAGGTTGAAAACATTTGCATCACTGAAGAGTAAGAAAAGGAAGCCAGGGAAAGATTGGAAGAGCCCTGTGGTTACATTTGCAGTGAATATGTGCTTATTTTGGGAGGATTCCAGCCAGGAAGACGTTACTTTTAATCTTCCTGCTTTCTTAAATACCCTTACCCATTCATGGGGAATAGACTGGAATAGTCCAACAATCCCTTGCTCCTTTTTAAACCGTGGCAACAATGAAAGCAGCGTTTGAACAGAAGGAAATAATGCTGATGGGATCCAGAGATAATGGGAAATTGAGGAGTCTGGTACTCGTGGGTTGGTACAATTGACCTGAATCTGAAATTTGATTTTTTTTAGTCTCAGAATGAATGAAAAGTAGAAATAAAGAGTGAAGAATATCTATTTGTGCAGAATTCTTCTGTTCATAAGTTACCTTCAGAATAAAAGGAGCATCAAAAAACTAAGAAGCAAATAAGGACTGTTGAAGGTGTGTTAGTGAGGAGCCTGGGGCACAGTTGAGAGGGGACTTGGCAGGTTACAATATCGTGGAATTCCAGGACAAACTCATGATGCTTTTTACCTTTTCAGAGAGGTCAGACACAACTCTCCCAGTATCCAAAAAGAGCCTGGCTTAGGGACATATTTGTGAACTATTTCTGCTGAATGGTAAGCTCGTGGTTTAAATAGGAAACACTGGTTCTTTCAGTTGATGTTTGCTTTCTGTTTTAAAGATATCCCATTGTCAAGTGTATTTTTGGTGAAAAGTTTGTATGGAATGAAGTCGCTGGTGCTGTCAGATGGTTTCAAATAGACTCAGCCAGTCTCAACAGCAGATGCTACAGTGTTGAAGGAAAATCTGTGTACACATGACTGCTGTGTCTGTGATTTTAAAATGCCCTCAGCTTCTGGTGCAAATATCTTGTTGATTTTCTATTGTTCATTTTTTCTTGGTAATTTGGTTAGAATGGATATGTGCTCTGGGGCAGTACCCAATTGTCTGTGCTCCTGGTACAGAGAAGGTTTGATCATGTGCTGTTATGGAGAAAAGATTGGATTCATGTGTATTTTGTCTTTTTGTCTGAGAGTAGAGGGAATGGTGCTTACTGATATTATATATATCTAGATATACTTAAAAACCCCCCAAAGTCTCCTTTGTGTAGAAAAACTCTACACACAGTGGACAAAAGGGGTGTTTTTGCTTGTCCAATCTCACTGTGCCATTCATGAAAAAAAAAACCAAAACAAAAGTGAACCCAGTACTGCTTTCCAGTGGATTTTAGAAGGAGGTTTAACTTAGACCAGGGTTTGAATAGTCTTACGGAAATCTATGACGTAGTTTCTTAAACTTGTTTACATTCTCTATTTTAAAGGATTGCCTTCTGTGTTTTCATATTCCAGAGTAAGCTGTTTGTTATGGATTTGCAGCTTCCAGGGGTTGGACGAGAGGGACGATGCATCAAGAAGTGCATCAGACTTCCTCAGTGTGTTGGTCTGTTCTGTAGTGGTGGTTAATGTGAGGCTTTTGGCAAAATTCCAGGTGCTTTTCATCAGAGATACAGGAAGAAGTGGGGGAAAAAAAAAAAAATATCTACCTGTCTTAGGTGGACTCTTTAGAAAATCGAGAACACCCAAACCTGAAAGGCTGGTTGTGGAGGAATTCCTTCTCTCTAACACGCAGGTGAACTTTAAAAGTGATGCATGGTCTTGAAAAGAGCCTTTTAAAAAAAGTTATAATGCCTATGTCACCGTAATAGTTTTCAAATTAGCAAGGAAGCATTATAAATAGTGCAGATTTATTTTTTTTTCACTAGCCAGCAGGTATGAGCAGGAAGAAATGCCGTGTCTGGAGCCGCAGCAGGAAAGGTCCCTCCCCCAGCGCCACTGGGAGATGGGGTAAACACTGAGCAGGGAATAAATGACAATGAATTGCTTCTGGCTTTTTCACCATGGGGTTTATCTCGGTATTGCACAACTTTAGCCTCAAGGCTGGGCTTTCTTGGGTGATATTTCTTTTCTGACATGCGGTGTTATGAGTTTACAGAATTCTTATACTCCTTTAGAGTAAGTCATTCATTTGCTCCGTAGGATTTCTCCACAAGCCTGTTCCTTCATGTCTTTAACTGCAGTTTGCTGTTGGTTCAGTCAGAGGCAGAGCTCTGTCAGCTGTACACCTGCGTGCAGGTCTCTGGTGCGGCCTTGGGCGCGAGTGGGTAGGAGAGTCCCCAAAACACGGAGTGCTCTGTGTTTCGGAACTGTCCTGGGTCAGCTGCTGGTCCGAGCGCAGCCAAGCAGGGGGCTCTGAGCTTTTAGGGCTGTGTTACGTAAGGATGTTGGGATGGACTGGCTGGAATCCAGATCTGTCTGCTTCCTGCTTGGCCCCTCGCCACGCTCCGGAGCTCACCCTCCTGTCAGCGCCGCGGCCCTGCTGCGGAGCTGCCTTTATCATCGCAGGGGGGCTGGCAACCAGAGCCAGCGTCCGGCTCTTCAGCAACACCGCGCTTTAGAACCCTGGCTGGTATCAAACAGCGAGTCTTTGGGGCAACATCCAGCTTAACCACCAGCCCCTTCTCTCTGTCTGACAGCCGGCCTTTGCATTCCGTGTTTTCCACCCTCAGCAGCCAGGCAGACAACAACCTCCTCTGCTGCCCTGCCGTGATTCATCGCCGGAGCAGGTCTGTCCTGTGGGCTGCCTGTAGCTCCATGGAAAAACTACCACGTGACCGTATAATTAAAGGCTCTCTTAATTCATTACGTAGTGAGAGGCTGAAGTGAGATTGCAGGCAGCCAGACGCAGCCCTTCGCAGTCCCGGGGCGCAGCTGCCCGGCCGCGCGGGGCTGGGCGCCGGGGGCTCGGGGAAGGGGACAGCAGCTCCAGAGACTGCAGCCACTCGGTCCTTCCATCCCTTCTGGGCGTGCAGGAGCCGTGGCAGCCTCCCCTCCTTCCCTGGCAAGCTCCTAATGAGGTCAGCCCCGGGGGCAGGAATGGCAGAGGAGAGGTCACCCGTGGGCGGTTTTTAGGCACTTGCCCTTGGGGATGTGATGTCGGAGCATCTCACAGGAGCGCAGAGAGCTTTTCCACAGCCAAAGCAGCACCCACATTTTCTGATCCCCGCTGGAATTTATCCTCTCCATGAAACAGCCCTTTAAGAGCAAGTTCTGGAGTCAACAACCTATATAGAGAATGAGAACAATTCAGGGATGTTTGGCAGAATTTTCAGCAAGTGTTTATTTCTGGTAATGGGCCTAACCTGAACTTTCTGGTGTTTACATCTGTGTTGATACAGTAAATATTAGTACAAGAGCCCTAACGAAGTTCCAATTAGGACCTGCCTCTTTCCAGAGGCCGGGGTGCCATGTAGGAGTGAGTGGTCTCAAACCTGAGGTTCTGTACAGGGAGGAGCCAGAGTTGTGTTTTTAGGGAACAACACGCTGCAGATGTCTGTAGTTTTTTTAAGCCTGAGGCTCACAAAGAGGCTGAACCTTCTGCACTGAGTTAGTTTTCATTGAAGAAAAATGTGAAGAACAAAATTACTATATTCTTTGTGTTGAATATATAACTGTGTTTAAACTTCATCATTCATTAATTGTAGTGTTTGTAGCTGCTCCTACTGTGACATTGTGCACAGTGCACCCTTCAGGAATAGCAAACGTCCACTTTGTAGTACTTTTTCTCACATAATTCTAAAATGGAAGGATTTGCAATATATTTTTTATGGATTGAAATAGCTTCTCTGCCTAAACAGTCCCTATAAAAATGTTAATGCTTGTCTAAGATAGCATTGACTTAATCTGTTCTAAGTTGCATATTTCAGTTTGAAACTAAATTTAGAGAAATCTTATTTAACCCCAGATCCAGTGAAAATCTGTTCTAAATTAAATAAGGTTGACTTGACATTTTGCAATTTTCTTGTGGAGACAAGGCCTAGGGCCGAGGAACAGGTTTTTGTTGTTTGTTTGACTGCTGTATTTGTATAGTTTATATGATAAACATGGCACTAAATAAAAAAAATATTACTATATGGAGTTAAAGTGACATAGGGCTCTGGATGGCACAGGTTATAGCGGAGGTTGGTATAAAGTATGTTTTTAAAGGACTAATATAGGGGATCTTTCATTTAAATACATGGAACCTTTCAGTATCCAGTGTCTTCCACAAGCTCCTTCACCAGACTTTTATTGTCTCTCACCTGCGCTGAGCATCCAACTGCATCAAATCTGTGTTTAAAAAGCAAAGTATCTGTGCAGCCTGTCTCCAGCACGAGGGAAAAAACAGCCCAACCCTGTTGTTTGTAATGCCAGAAGTTGTTTCTTTATTTTCCAGGGCTTGAGCACAGGGCTGTGCTGCAACTGCAGCGACGCTCTTGGGCATGGCAGGGTGGGGTGAAGCAGGTGCTTATTGATACCTCCAGGCTACAGGTAAAGGTGACTGTGTTTTCTCGAGCGTTCACAGACCTGCACAGGTGGATTTTGTTTTCATAATCAGCTTGAGAGTGGACACTATTTCTCCTCTGGTTTTGGTGGCACGCTTTTTAAAAAAGCTGTAGATCTGTGAAAGAAATGGGAACTTGTAAAATTAAAGCTAAACTTCTAAAGTTAAAGCTGTAAAGTTAGGGAGCAGTTCAGATCTTCTCCTTGCTGCATCTTCCAGCCTCCTACTTTTCCATAAAAAAGGCATGTTCATCATTTCAAAAATCAAAGACTTTTGTCTCTGCTCTACCAAACTAAAAGAAGTTTTCTTCTGGAAGATTTTTTTCCTAAAGTTTTTGGATTTTTTAATTTGTGATTTTTTGGGTAAAGTGATTTTAGGTTAAGATTTGACATGGTGTTTGAAGAACTCTAGAGCAAGAAATGAAGTTAAACCAGGAATTTTGGGTAGTGTTTCTTTCAGGTTTTTATAATTCTTAAATACCAACAAGAAATGTAATGCCGGACCTGGTTTTTTGAACAAGCAAACACTTGTCAGGAGAAGTTTTTATATTCAGCATTTCCCATAGTCCACGGTTCACCAGTAAATATACAACCAGGGATAACACAAAACTTTACCAGATGAGCCCTAGATCAGTATTTCCTGTGTTGTTCCTGTGTTTCTGATTACTCAGCCCTTAGTGCTGCACACTTCACCTGTTGCCCGTGTTTGTCCCACCTTCCCACTGTTGTTCCCTTCCTTTTCTGTGTCTCCGGACTCGGCAGTCACACAGAGCAGTGCTGGGAGTCCCAGACGTAGGAAAAGGACACCAGAGAGGTGTGAGAGCTCCAGCTCACAGACCCTGGGGCATCAGCACCGACCCTGACACACCGGGTGCCTTTCGGTGCCGTGCCCAGCACTTGGGACATTAAACTGCAAAACCACCTTTTTTCTTTCATAGAGACGATCCAAATGTGAGGAGCTGCTGGAGGATCCTCCTTCCCCCTTTCCCTCACTGCACGGAGGTGGGAGTGCACTCGCAGCTGTTGGAAGGAGCTGGAGTGATCACCTGCACTGAGGGGAATGTGATGCAGCTTTGCAAAACTGCCTTTGGCGCCTGAGTGTTCCTGTAGAACCAGCAAATTCCATTTTTCTCATCAGTTGATGCAGCAATTTTCAAAACAAGCTAGGCAGCATTTTTAAGTACTTTCATTGCAGTTTCTTTAGGAACCGGGAAATGTCCAAAAATCCATCCATCCACCTCTGCTGTATCGGTGTTCCAGAACGGGAATTGCACTGTTTCCCATGTGGTGTTTATGCTCCTGTTAGCCAGATCTCACCCATCCCTATATCTACTGCTTCATTTTCTTCAGCAGCTTAAAATTTGAGCAGCCTTTTAACAGTTCACTTCTCCAGTCATGGTGTCTGTCTTTTTGTTTAAAGCAGCAGTACACAGTGATGAACAGCACATGGAAGTTTTAATTATTTTGTGATTATATCCACTCAAGGATATCCAGGCACAGATTGCTAATGAAATACAGCTCAGTGATCCCATTTCTTGTTAATGGGATCACCTTGTGACAAGTATTTTCTAAGGAAAAAAGATGCATTTGATAAATTTGATACAAGAAAGAAAACCAAGAGAGAAATTGGGTTTTTGGTTTTTTTTTAGAGGCTGTTGTTTCTGTAGACATTATTCATTTAATAAAGTTGTGCCATCTAGAGAGATATGTATTCAGATTTGCTGTCTGGATGTGCAGATACCAAATGAAGGCCCTCTGGGGAGCCTTGCATTCATATTTCTTGAACTGTGGCAATGTGTTACTAGGACGATGTAAAAGAATTACCCTTTCAGGTTCTGGAAGCTCTGTTATCTGTAGAAAAATGTTATTGACTCCTGCACGTAGTGACAGGACAAGGGGGAATGGATTTAAACTAAAAGAGAGTAGGTTTACGTCAGATATCAGGAAGGAATTGTTCCCTGTGAGGGTGGGGAGGCCCTGGCACAGGGTGCCCAGAGAAGCTGTGGCTGCCCCATCCCTGGAAGCATCCAAGGCCAGAACGAGGATTTGAGCAACCTGGTCTGGAAGGTGTCCCTGCCCTCAGCAGGGGGGTGGAACGAGATGGTCTTGAAGGTCCTCACTGTTGCTTTTGTGTATTTTTTTTTTTTGCTATACCAGTGGTTCCTGTCATGCTGAAGGCACTGACGTACGACGAGAAGAGGGGGGCGTGCAGCGTGGGCTCCAACGTCAGGGACGCGGCGTGTTACGTGTGCTGGGCCTTCGCCCGCGCCTACGAGCCCGCCGAGCTGATCCCCTTCATCAGCCACATCTCCAGGTAAGCTGGCAGTGGGACACTGATGCCCCCGAGCCCGCCAAGCTCATCCCCTTCATCAGCCACATCTCCAGGTAAGTAGGACACTGATGCACTGACAGGTCGTTTCTTAAATCTGTTAAAATTTAGGGTGTCTGTAACAGGGTGAAAAAGAAAGAATTGCATATGAGTGGGATGGCGGTGACATAAACATACCTAAGTATTTCCTTAGCAGGTGGGATGACTTCATGTCCCTCTGTTTGTCTGTAATAAGAAAACCAAAGGAAAATCCAAAGAAATTCGCTGTAAGAAGGATAAGAGAAATCAGTGGAGGCTTTGGCAGGGTGTCATCTTTTGTCTGCTTGATCCACCTTCTCTCTGGGAGCTCAGTGACACCAACTCAGGGAGTTGAAGAAGATTTGGAACCTTAGTTCAGTAAAGGTAGAAATAACAAACCACTCTAAAACTGAGGAGCTGCTTTATGGAGTCATAAAGAGCTGGAAATATTAGGAGAAAACTTAAGGAAGAGGTTGTTTTCTTACTTTTTCAGGTGGGTCCTGTTCCTAACCCTCCAAGATTTCTGGGACTTTGTCAGATGGGTGTTGTGCAAAGAATAAAGAATATTTTTATTGACCAGCTTACAGCTTGCAAATTGAGCACGTTAAGTCTAAAAGAATAAAGTACACTTCAGCTCTACTTCTACACAAATTGTAACTTTCCTTTTGAAGTGTTCCAATTAAAAGATTATTTTGAATAAAAAATAAAACCACTTCCAATTAATAGGGATAAGAACTTTACGTGGTGATACTGAATTCTTAGTAACACAGCACTTCTGAATAGTGGGGGTTTTATTATTCCTAGGAAGATGTGTGAGTTAAAGTTAACAAATACATGAGATAATTTTTCCTCTTTTGATACCTTGTAGTTTTATAGAGCAGAGCAAAGTCCAGGCTCTCACTTAGCAGTGAATGGAAGTGCCTGGTGTAGTTCTTTTTCAATCCATGGTTTCTCTTTCAAAAGACTTTCAAAAATAAAATCTTCAAGAGATTTCCAAGTCTGTGATACTGCAATGGTGGACTAGAAGTTGCTGCAACTTTTCACTTAATGCTGTTGATATTTTTGCAGACACAAACTGGTTTTACCTTTTTTTTCTTTTGTCTAATGTTTTCCCTCCTCCTTGCCTGTGGGATTGTCTCTTTATTGTTTGGTCTTTTTGTTGGCCACACACTGGCTGACATTTCGAGGTGTTTTAATGGGTGACTTGCACTGCAAACACACAGGTGGCTCCTAACAGTTTCTTGGCACGCTTTTAGTACAAGCATTGATAGCAGCAACTCAGGCAGCTTTGTCTCCATCAGAAGGGTTTTGATCAGTGGTCATTTAGTATTTTCTTTTTCAAGAAAATGAAAAGAAGCTTGGACTATACAGTGATCTGTGGTCCTGGATATCTGTCCTAATTTTTAGGGACTTCCTTGCTTCTGGATTGCTAGCAGAACTATTTCAATCTCATCCAAAAAGCCTAGTTTGCCAACACAGGGCTACCTTCTGAGCTCAGCAGGTTCCCAAAGAATATATGACTGTTTCTTTCTTCTTCAAAAACAGTATTTAAAGTTCTCTGAGACAGTCTGTAAATTAATCTGGTTTTATTCCTTGACTGCAGTGTCCTGGCTGGTCTCTGCTGTTTTTCACCCCTGTAGCTTTACTTTTCAGTGCTGGTCCTTCAATGCAGGGTCATCCATCAGGTCTCAGTCCTGTGGTACTTGCTCCTGGCGTTTTTTGAGACCTTGATAAAACCTTCCTGTCTAAGAACCTGCTGTCCAACTTAAGGCCAAGCACTGTTTTTCTTCCATTTTTTCTGTAGTGAGCAGACAAGAAATTCTGAGACATCTTAGCCTTGTTTCTCTCATAAAGCTGTTTCATGGTGTTTCGATGATGTTTCATCTACAATGGCACAGATAGTAAAGAAGAGTCTGGCAACTCTAAGCTGTGCTAGAATGTGATGCCGTCATCCACTGTTTTGGGATAACTTCTGGAAAGAGAACATGGAGCTCCAGAATAACCCTGCTTCCCTTTGGCATGCTAGCAACAGTGACATTTGCCACAGTAAGTTATTAATGAGATATTTTATTTTGAAGGGACATACTTAATTCACTTCTAGCTGAGTTCATGGTAAATTATATGTAGTATGAAGTTCTTACCTGAGGGTACCTAAAGATGTATTTGCACAGTGAAATAATCCTGTGAGTACAGTCTTGTATTCCTGTTTTAATCTAACCAGCACTAATGGTAGCAGTGAAGGCATGCTGACACCTGTGACCAGACTGGGAACAAATGGCCCTGGCAGGCTGGTGACAGCTCTGCAGAGTTGCATTTATGTTCTCACTGCCAGAAAATCTTCAGTCTTGGTACGGCCAGACTCATCCTGAAGTGTGGTTCAAATCTGGTGCTTTTTCTAGGTTTGGTCAGCAGCTTGATGAAAATAAAACCTCTGCTTCCATCCTCTGAGTTGGAAAACTTTAAAGGTTTCTTTTAAGGTCAGGCAAGCTTATGCTTGTGAAACCTAAGAAAGCCCACCTGTGAGTGTTCAAGCCTTCCCTCTATCAGAATTCTGATCTGATCTGTTTATCAGAACTTTTCTTCTGCTCATGATGCTTTGAGCAATATATTTCATATTTCATTTACTCCTTTCACTCTGCCACACTGCAGTGTTGTTCTCCGTAGGCTTGAGGCAGGCTTACCCTTGTGATTTTTCAGGGTTTGTGGTATTTTGTTTTACGGTCACAAAGCCATTGGTGGGACCTCTGGAACAGGTGCTTACAACAGCAGGTTGTGTTTCTGGCGAAGTTCATGTCCTTTAGCTTCCAGCCTCTTCTGGAAACAAATCCTTTTCTTTTCAGGAAAGTGCTGAGTGACAATAATTGAGATCCCTCTGCCTGTGGTACCAATGAGCGCTGTGGCTGTGCCACCTATGACAGCTTCAGTTGCTGGGAATAAATTGGTGGGATGGACAGAAGCATGGGATGGAAGCTGAAAATTGCTAATGAACAGCTGTAAGGTGGTGTGGTTTGTAATATCTTAGTTTTCCAACAAAGTTGCAAGCTATTTTAGCAAGTATTAATGCTACATGAGGCTTTACTTAAAAATCTTTGTAGTTACAGTGGCCATTCCTTTTCTAAATCAACTCTTGAAAGTGGAATTGCCACTCCAAAGAGAAATGGTGAAAAAAAAAATTCAAATAAAGTATGACACACAGTTTCACCTATTGTGTCAGCAAGCCAATAATTACACACGGCTTTTTTTTAAATCTAGCCTTAGGTGTGTCACTGTTTTACTTACAGAAGAGTCATACTTCTAGCCACAAGCAAATTGTTGCTACCCTTAAAAAATGCAGCACTCAGCATCTTGAAACAAAGTGCATAATATCCACTGTGAGCTGAATTACACAGCAAAAACATCTGCCTGGGTAAGAATACACAGTGTTAGAGAAAAATAGTAAACACCTTCCAAAACTGTAATGAGTGATTGCAGTCCTGAGCTGCTGGCTTTGCTTGGTGCTGGGAATTGCACAAGGCTTATCCTGCACTCAGTGCTCAGCTGCAGGAGGCACATGGGACCCACTTAGGTACCAAAATACATAAACTGGGTCCTGCCCTACATCCCCTTAACAGCAGTTAAGGTGTTAAAGCAGAGGGTGATTTGTGGGGGATTCTTTTTTCCTTTTCTTTGATCATCATGTAATTGAAAGACATTGTGTTTTCAGCAGTCAAGGAACATAAATACTTCACTTTGTATGTATTTTGTATGACCAGTGAAAAATCACTTTAAACTGCATAAAGTCAGATTTCTTTTTTTTAGTAAAATTTCTGACATTATTTAAAATAAATCCTTCCCTCCATATTCACTGCCAGCTGATTCTTCCCTGTTTTCTTATGAATGTTCAGTGATGAAATTGGCAGAATATTGAAGCTGCAAACTTAGATTGCTGTAGATCACAGATCAGCCCTTCTCCTTCCTGACCTTGCCACTCTTTTAAGAAAAAACAAAAAGAAAGAAAAAAGATAGGGAACACTTACTGGAAATACATGTCCAAGACTATTTCTAATAGTACTTGCTTGTATTTTTCCATGTCAGTTTTTTTTCCCTTTCCATATTTCAGCAAGATACACTTGCTCACATCTGCTTAATGGTTTGCTAAAGTCTAGTTAAACTGGTTTCTAAAACCTTGCCTCATCTATTCAAACGACAGGACCACAAAAAGGAAATTCTTGGCAATGTAGATGAAACTTCACTTCTTTTGCAGGACACTGTTGCTCTTTTTTGAGATGCACACGCTGATGTTGCTGTTCAAGCATATCATTATAAAAGCACTACTTGACTGAGCTTTGTTTCTCTCCCAGTCTCTACATGCAGCCTCTCTTTTTAAGCTTACCTATGAGGAAAGTGAAACAGAATTTAATGACTTGGAAATGCAGGTAATTTGATTCCTGCCCCCTTGGGTGTGGAAGTTGCTGTCTGTGAAGTGGCAGGTGCACAGTGAGGAGCTGAACTGTTTTGTTTAAAACCTAAACAAAAAATAAAAAGGAAAACGCACTTGCACTCTGTTATACAATTAGAGTGATTAACTGGTTGCTGGCTATCTGAGCTGCGTGGAGCTGTGCAGGGTGCAGGTTCCTTTGCCTGGTGTGGGGAGTCAGGAGCTGGGATCTGTGGGATCTGGGATCTGTGGGATCTGGGGTCTGTGGGAGCTGGGATCTGTGGGAGCTGGGGTCTGTGGGAGCTGGGATCTGTCAGGAGCTGGGGTCTGTGGGGTCTGGGGTCTGTGGGATCTGGGATCTGTGGGAGCTGGGATCTGTCAGGAGCTGGGATCTGTGGGATCTGGGATCTGTCTCCGTGCAGCAGAGCACGGGCACACGCCGTGGGTGCGGGGCACGAGGGCGGGCGGCCTTGGCTTCCCCGGGGTGCTGCCTGGCTTTGGGAGGGGGGAGCAGGCAGGTGTGGCTCAGGATGGATGATGGAGCTTGCTCCAGGGCAGGATTGTCCTGCAGAACTGGGGAAATCTGAAGCGTTGCTTTGAGCTATGTCTTGTACCGTGATGAAATATGGAGAACGGCTTTCTGCTGTCGTGTACCTGCAGAGGATGGGGGGTGCTGAAGGCACTTGGGTGAAGTGACCTCCTGCAGGAGGTCTTTTCTTTCTTTTTTTTTTTTTTAATAGCGGGATTTGTAACTCCTGTTCTAAGCATTTTTCTTGTTGCTCTTTCCCACACGTGTATTTCTTACACTTTCACCATTTTACTTCAAAGTTTTGGTTTGGGATAACGCACTGAACAGCGTAGGATAGGAGGGTATGTGGCCAGCAGGACGTGTGAGAGCTCTGCATGAGCTGGGTTAGAGGGACTGCAGAAGTAAGCAGTGTGGAAATGGGAATGGTCACAGCATTTCCCCTTCTCCTTAGACCTCTTCCTAAATAAACAGGAGGAATTAAATCTGAGACAGTCCTCTGCAGTGTGGCTGGAGCAGGCCCTTCTGCTTGCTCCTGCAGCGGTGTAACACAGCTCCCTGGAATAAAGTGAACAGGGGAACTGCTCTGGTCTCAGAAATAAAAACAAGCCCTGAGTCTAGATGTGTTTTCATCCCCCAGCTCACTGCGTAGCCCTCCCAGCTGGGCACTGGCATGACTGGAGAGGTGCAGAAGGGGCTGTTTGCAGCAACAGTGTTCAACAGACCCGAGTCTGACTCTGGTCTCACCTCCTTTTCTTAACTTGCTTGGATTGTTCAAACCCACTTTGCTTGTCGTGGTTATTATGCCTTTTTCCCTTTCCTAATGTACAGCAGGGAGGAGAGTTTGCTGTCCTGTTACCACTTAGACTTCACTATTTTTTAGGGCTCAGGAGGGAAATTTTGGTTTTGTACCAGATGGGCAAGAGGTTGGAGAGTTTATTTTTCTCCTCCCACAGTTCAGGGTGGCACACTGGAACTGAGGGTAGCAGATTCCCAGGGGATAGCAGCAGGATCAGCTTCTTGCTGCTTGTGGCTAGTGGAGACTGGAAGTGCCTGCTACAGGTGGTAAAGGGAATTCAGGTTTATTACCTGGTACAGCTGGTGCTTGTAAGTTGAGGGTAACTGGTGTTTGTGCTATTTCTGTGTTCTGATGTCTCTCACCTGGCCCGCCTCTGCTCTCTGGTTCTTTCCACCTTGTCAGGGAAGGGCATGAGATCCACGTGGGCTGGGGAAGTGCCCGCTGACATGCTGAGTCCTTCTAACTTTCCTTGAAGCCAGTTAGGTGAGTCCTTGGAGGAGCAAGGAAGGCATAATGAAGAAAGGGAGAATTATTAGTTGACTGATAAAATTGCAACTTACTTTTTAAAGTCTGTTTTTGTTTACTGTGCACTGAACTGCTGTCGTGCATACAGGTTCCATATCCCTCAAGGAGCCAGGAAAGGTGTTCTGTAGGGACTGGAGGGTGCAACAAGGAGCCAGGAAAGGTGTTCTGTAGGGACTGGAGGGTGCAACAAGGAGCCAGGAAAGGTGTTCTGTAGGGACTGGAGGGTGCAAAGCCGTCCTCTGCTCCGCCTGGCAGCGGGCAGGTGTGGTGCACTTGGGGCAAGTCAAGACACGATCCTTTGAGTAGCTTAAAAAAATATCCCACCTGGTTTGACATAAACAGTTTCTTTATGTTAGGAAATCCTGGTGCAGTATCACATAAACTCCCACAACGAAGCAGACGGGTGAAGACACCTTAGCTGTGTCTCACCCTCGGCACGCTGCCCTCTGCACTCAGCCCAGCCTCGTGGAGGATGCGCCTGCGCTTCCAAGCGGGAATTAGCCTGGAAGGAGTATTTGTGCAGTTTGATAAGTTAGAATACTTGATTAAAAGGATTAACATAAAACAGTGGCTGCAGTGTGATTTAGGAATATAACGGGGCAATGACAGAATTCTTGGGGTTTGTATTTTGCTCAGCACAGTGTTTGGTTGCAGCACTGAGGGACTCTGGCAGTCAGACAATATGACAATATATCACAGACAATATGTTGCTTTGCTGCCTTTACTTACACAGCTTTGTCTTAAGGTAGCAGAGGAATAAGAAAAAAATGGGGAAGTACATTGTGATTATAAGACGAGCTTTTGTTTGATGCAGTGAGGGCAGCACTCAGAATTCTGAGCTTCTTGGTGTGATGAGGGGTTTTTTGTAGGTGGGGGTTTTTTTTCCCCTCCTCAGAAAAGACCAATATTGAAATACTGCATAACTGAAAAATTACTGTCTAGCTTATAGACTGTATAATCAGAAATGTCAGGCAGAAATGTGCTTCTTTTTGGTTTCAAGGATCATTTTCATCCCATTCCTTTAGTCTTGAAAGTTCTCTAATTAAAACAGTTATGGGAGCTAGTCATACCATTAAACCTATATACTTCTAAAGTGTCCTTTTAAAATCATTTTTAAGTCTCTCTGTGTGCCAGAGAATTAGCAAGCACGGTATGAAGAGTGTGTATCTGACCCAGCAGTTTTTCAACAGTGAGCCCTGTGTGCTGCTTCCTGATGGAATGCTTCCTGAACATTTGCTCTTCCAGGCACTGTTGTTTTCATGACCTCCTCTTTCCTCTTGTCTTTGTGGCAGAGAGGGGTATTGCTCCTGCAAGTAGCAATAAGAAAGCATTAACTGTCTTTAGAACACTTTATTGGGGTTTGTTTTCATTTCATTCTGGCTTTCTGTCTCCTGTTTTCCCTAATGGAGATAAACTGAAATTACAGAGGCCAAGCTGACTGTGCATTTCAGGGAATTGGAACAACGCAGTATTCATCACTGTAGGGAACTGATAGCCACTACCCAGGGAAGTTTGATATTATCAGTGTAATTAATATCCTCATGCTGAAGCAAAGCTATCTTGAATTTACTTTTCAGCCAGTATTTATTTCCGGTTTTGCCTGGAGTCAATAAATCACGTAATGAAGAGTTTCAGGGTTTGAAAGGAATAATTTTCTGCTTAAATGATTCTCCTGAAGTGATGTTTATTTGTTGCTGAAGTTAATTGAATGCTGGAGGTGGATTTCTAAAGCTGCAGACTGCACGTCCGGGGATATATTCTCTCTCCTGTGTTGTGTAGCACATCTTTGAACAGCAGTTCTTTTGAGGCACAAGAATTACCCTGTGCAGGGTCACCAGACTTCATGCATGAAGAAATTGTTTCATATAATCATCCTTCTGTCTCTACAGGTCACCCTAAGAAACCACTTGGCAGTTTATCTTGCAGGTTACTTTTTATCAGGATTTGCATATAGTTTGATTTTTGTGCCTTACAGGATGTGACTGTTTTTGTGGAGATAACTGCAGGCTTCCATTGCAGTTCTTGCATTAACTTTGTGTTGTGTTTAAGCCTTACACAAGGCCTGCTGTACATTTGGCTATTGAGAAACTGTATTTCCAAGTTTTCATTTAAAATTGCACTGAGTCTCACATTAGAGATGATTGTTGTGTCCAGGTTTTAAACCCCTGCTCTGTTTAAAACAGAAAACCTTTCTGTGCAGCAAATGTATTTGTGTATTCCATAAATTCCTTTGATACAGTAGGTTGGCCGTTGTGGGAAGTCCACAGCAAACTGGAGAAACAAGGAAGTACAAGGTTACTTCAACCCAGATTTTAGTTCAGGCTTGTATTTCTAAATAATAAGCTCCTTAGAGGACGTGCTGCCTGTTCTGCTTAGAAGGCTAAATGTTGAAATGATGGCATTGCACATTTCTATTCACATATTTGGTCCTAACACTCCATGTTTTATTTCCTCAGTGCACTGGTTATTGCTGCAGTATTTGATCGTGACGTTAATTGCAGAAGAGCTGCCTCTGTAAGTTACCACATTCCAGCTTACATGCCTCTGTTACTTTCTGTTTGTTTTCATTTAATAATTTGTAGACTTAACTACATAGAACTACAGCAGAGAAGCAAAATATTACGTTGGGAGCAAAAAAAGCATTCTTTAAAATCCTTAGAAGTATCGTGTGACTTCAGATGTTAAATTATATCATCCACAGATGCACATCTTGATTTATGGCCACAGTTAACAGTCTGGTGTATTGCTGTCATGATGATCAAGATGGAGTTTCTAAGAAAGAGTTATTTAGCATTTTGTAGTCATGTGATCACAGACAAAAGGGTCCTACATAATACACAGATATTGGTTCTTTTGCAAGTCTCCCAAGCTGGTGAGTTTTGTGAGGTTACACTTTTCTGATTGTGCATCAGCTGTGACCCTTTAGTCGTGGTAAGTTGAAAATTTCTAGAATAATCTCTCTCCTTCAAACATACTTTCAGTTGTTTATAAAACTCTTTCCATAGGACTGGGAATTTTTAAAAGAAAGTGACAGATCCATTAGGCAGATACTGTTATGTAGTGAATAGAACTGACACCAAAGTATATTCTGTGGAAACTTTTTGTAGAAAATATTTCTGCTGTTGAGAGTTGAGAGGAGTATTCTTAAGAGAAGGGATATGATGGAGAGTTACAGATTTCTATAATTCTAGAATTTGAGAAGAAGAAAAAATGGACGTCTTAGCTATGAGAATTTAAGTCTGTGTGTTGTAGATATTGAACTTGCTTTCTTTAAAAAAAAAAAGTATGAATTGTATCTTTCAACAGATAAACCAAATTGTCTGATACAAATGTAAAAAACTCCACCCTATAACTATATGAACTCAAAGCAGGACCAAAGAGTGTCTGCCAAAGAACCAGATGTCTCTATGCCTGACAATAAATGTCACTGTGCATGTGTTAAAAAATAAAAAAGACAGTCTTTGCAATATGCACATTCCCAGGTCTGTCCGATTTTTTGACTGAATTTTGAAAGCTGATGTGTTTATACCATCAGAAGGGTTTCTCAGGGATACTTGGATAGCATCCTCACTTTTCGTAGCCACACCTCTGCTGGCGACTTGAAGCTGCTGAATGAAGCTGCAGCATAATTGCTGGGGAAGTGAGTCAGTGCTTGAGCAACCCCACCACGGCTCCTGGGTCTGACGGTGCTCAGAGCAGAGCAGGCCAAGGTGCTGCAGGTTGCTGAGTAGTGCTAGAACATATTCTTCACATACTGTGCAGCTAATGAATGCCAGCAGTGCTGCTTCCCCCAAACTTCAACTCCTGCGTTTTAGAAAATGTAGAATTTGCTATTCTTGGCTAGTTTAAGTCCCTTTATTCAAATTGATTCCTTAGAGGAGTTTGCTTTCCCGAGAGCTGCACAAAACGTTAGGGAGCATGGGTGGTGGAAAGGGAATGATCTATGTGATCCCTAGGAGCTGTCCTCGGAATCGGGGTTTATGTATACACCAAGGAGAAATCCTTAGAACACCATGGCCACTACAGGTGTGTGCTTGCCTTTGGGAGCTGGATTTAATTGTCCTGTGTGATCATCAGCGTGTTTCTACACACATAAAGTGATAGTTTGACCATGAACTGTGTGCTAAACCAGCACTGCTGACTGAATCTGTGAGCTTAGTGCAGCCTGTGTATCTGTATGTCTAATGAGTACAAAACCCAGCACATTTCTCCTCACTTCCCTCCTCTGCTGTAGCCCAGGCTCTTGAGCTGTCTGCAAGTCAGCTACCTCCAGTCTCATTAATTTTTTCACTAGTACTTTCTAATTCGGAGCTGGTCAAAATTTGGAATAGCTGTTTGATGGATAGTTATGAAATTACTAGAGCCTTTTCTCTTATTTTAGAAAGGCAAAGAAATATTTTGTGTTTACCAGCCATTACTACAATTTTGAAGAAAAATACCTGGGAGTGCTGAATATTTCCAATCATTACTACAGTTAAGCACATATTTAAATAAACAACATGTTTTACTAGATTTTCCATCTATTACAATATGCAATATATTATAATGCAGAGCACCAATAAAATAAAATGGTGAATAGAGACATTTTGAACCCTGAGGTTAGAGAGAATAGGACAAGACTCTGCTTTTGAAGTTCCACGAGCATTCTGGGCTGGCTTGTGCAACTCTTTCATGAATAATCAGTATAAGGAATAATCAGATGAATAAGTGATGTTGAATTGGACTCCATTCAGCTCTGACATCTCAAAGAGAGGCTTTTTTTTCCCTCTTGGTTGGCTGATAGTTTTTAAACTACCTAGTTTAAAATGAAATATTTTTAGAGAACCTTGTAATATTTTTTCGGTTTTTGTGGGAAAGAAAAGTGTTGGGATTGCCAGACTAGTTGGTCACCTTGGTTCTGATCTCATGGAATCTTTAAATTAGTATCTTCGTATCCAGTTTTTCCATCTCCAGAAGGCGATTGTATAAGAAATGAAATATTTTTCTCACAAAACACTTGAAATATTTTGCATCTCTTAGGAATTTGGCATCTTGTAGGAATTTCAGGGCTTTACAGATTTTGTATCATTTAGGCACTTGTCTGAGCAGCACATTTTTAAATGACGTTGTAATGCAGTGATTAAACTATGAAATCCCTTGGATATAATAGAGAATGGCATCCTCACTGAAATGTGCCTGTGCTGAGTAAAAAAGGGTCTCAATAGCATAAAATATAGAATCATCCAAGTGGGGAAAAGACCTTTAAGATCATCAAGCACTGCCCAGTCTACCACTAAACTCATTAGACTGTGATTCTGGATACCCCAGAGTTACCAGAAGCTACGTTCTTCATCCCAAACATACCTTTTTTATGGAATGGGCTAAAAGATTATCACCTAATTGCCTTCTTTTCACTGTGGGGGAGCGCAGAGCTGCACAAATAACCGGCTGCAGGGTAATGAGGTATGATTGATCTCCAGAGGGTGCATAACATAAAATATAGCCTGTGCCCTCAGTAATATATTGAGGGTCTCACTAGCATAGAACGGGACCTAAAGCCGGTGTGGGAGCAGAAAGAAACGAATGCTGCGGAGCGACAGGCACCGATGTCCCGGCTCGGGAGCGAGGAGAGGAGGGGAAGAGGCCCGTGGCAGCATCCAGCAAAGAGCAGCATCCAGCAAAGAGCAGCCCCGGGGCACCGCTGCAGCCCCGGGGCACCGCTGCAGCCCCAGCTCCTGCTCCGGAGCCGGCTGGATGTGCCGCCCGGGGCCGGCTGCAGCCGGGGAGCCCGCGGGTACCGCTGGCAGCGGGTGGGCTCCCGGCCCGTGCTCCGTGCCCTGCGCTGCCAGCGGGAGCCGGAGCTGCCCGGGCAGGTCTGCAGGGGCTGCAGGCAGGAGCCTGAACAGGCGGCAGCGCCTCGGGAACGCTCCGGGAGGCTCCGGCTCCGTCCCGGCTGGCGTCAGCCCTCGCTCCACCTGTAGAGTGTGATCCTCGGGGAGCCAGCTGAACCTGTTGTGTTCACAGGTGGATTACCACAGGGGTACTGCAGGGAGGAAATACAGAAGCTCTGTCTCTCCAAATTCTTGTGGCGATTCAGTAAACATGAGGAACTTCCCCCTGTCCATTAAATATCAGTTAACGAGTGTTGTCCATCGCTGGAAAGCTGTGTGTGCGGAGAGTGACAGCTCCTTGGAGGAGTGTCCACACAACAGTGATCTCCCCTCTCTGAAAAGAGTTAAAATTTACAGAGGGTTTTATTAGTACTTAGGATTGTATATCCTTTAAAGGGATAAAAATAATGGGCTTTTCTTGCGAGAGAGAGAAAATTCAAGTAGGGAATTAAGTAGGTTTTCTTCTGTGTGCCATACAAGTAGATTAACTTTATAGTTGTTTTCATTGCATTTTTGCAAGATTTTGAGTTTATTTAGTGCAAAATACAAGAGAGAGACATGAATTTTGTCTTCAAATTTTACAAGGCCAGTGTTCCAGCATGCTTTCAGACCCATTCCCTGCAGGTTAGTATTGCAGTCTCAATGTATTTTGCCCAAAGTTTTCATTGACAAAGAATTAAACTTTGCCCACTCTTAGCAAATGGTGTTGAAGTCAGACACAAGAGTGAGTTGCCTCAGTTGCTGTTGTTGCCATCCCAGGGCCAAGCCTTGTGTCACTACTCCCAAGCACTTGTGTGGGTGTGACGAGTTGAATAAAGCTGCATTCTTAAATTGCTGCCGTGCAACGTACGGCTTCAGGAACAGCAGAACGTGGAGATGCAGAAACAGAAAAGCCCTGCGGGCTTGTTCTACTGACAAAGTTTACTTTATTTAAAACAGAAAAGCCATGGGTCATTTATATTGTTGTGTGTTTTGAATTCATCATCTGGTGTTTATCAAAAAGCAAACCTGACTCGTTTTGGTGTGTTTGTTCTCTGTTCCTCAGGCTGCCTTCCAGGAGAATGTTGGGAGACAGGTATGGTGACTTCCCTGCATCTTCATTCATTTGTGCTTTGGAGGTTACTGTAAGCGTGGAGTGCCTAAAAATCAAAATTAGACACTGTGGCTTTGGAAAAATTGAGTAAAAGAATGTCACAAAATAATTATTTTCATTATGAGCAGCAAGTTCTTGTGGAATATTTTTCTGAGGTGTGAGTTTTATTTTAGCGTTCCAGTTTGGGAAGAAAATGAGCTTACTGGTAATTTTCAGTCCTTCCAAAAACAAAACCAGCATTTGAGCTGATGATTGGCAACTACAGTGCTTTTAAAGCAGGAAAAGTGCAGGTTTTTGGTTTGTTTTTTTTTTTTAATTGACTTTCTAGTTTTCAGTAGAAGCAGAACAACTGAAGTGGGCTGTGCAATCATTGCTGTAGTTGGTACCACAGTAAACCAGGCTTAAGAGTCTTCAACTCAATTTTTGGGCTTGTCTATTGTACCATCTAGATATTTTGAGAAATCTGGTACTTTTGGAGGTACCCAAGTCCTTTGGTAAAAAGTATTGTGGAAGGTCCCTATGTAACTTAGCAACATTTAAGTAGTTAAAATCCTCAAGACAACTTTGATTTGCAAACTTAGAGGAGGAGCAAGTAGGGTAAAGCCTTGGATTTACTAGTTTCTCACCAGGAATTAATAAAGCTGAATATACAACTAAGAGAGAGAGGAAGTGTGGGGGGGATTGGTTCAGTTCGTGTGTTCCTGTGACAGAGCAGGGCGTGTGAACATGGTTAAAGCAATGTTGTTATCAATAAGCTGCTCTTTAAGGGATCTTTGTTAAACCTGACAGCATTCCTGAAAATCTCTGTGTTCTGAGCCAGAACATTATTCCTTTAGAACTCTGGCTGTTAAGCAGTCTGTTCATATTCAGTGTGTATTTCTAGATAGAAGTAGGTTTAACAGCAGAGAAAGGGTGCAAGAACACTAGGAGGAAGAGGGTAGGGATTTTTGGTGACCTGATCCAGCTGGGTCTGTGATAAACAGAAGCCAGGGTGACTCTTCCCTGGGTCTGCAGTTCCTGCCCTGGAGAGGCTGGGCATCACACAGCAGCTCAGTGTGATTCCACTGCGTGAGGTGCTGAATGAAGTAAATAACACCTTACCCTGACTTAGCTCCAGGTGAGAGAGGGCTCCTGGGTGCTGCAGGTTTAGAAGTGCTTCTGTGTAGCAAAAATTCTGTGGGTTTTTTTTTTAATTTCTTAGTCAGAGGAGTACAGTCCATGTCAATTTACAGCCAGAAGGTTCCTTACAGACTCTGCCTTGACCCACAACGCAAATGTGTCAGTCGAACACATGATGATTTCAGCCTCTGTGTTGGCACAGCAGCGGTGAAACAGTGAGTTTTCATGGCAAGGAGGAACTGTCAGGCTCCAGTTGGTTCCTGCAGAAGGTCAGAAGTTTTACTTGCTGAACCATTCCTTGGTGCCTAGGAGAATGGTTACTTAATGAGTGGATCCACCCTCTGGAGCTCGCTCCCTGGATGCAGTGTGTTGAAAGAGACACCCTTCCTCTGAATTGGAAGGAGCTAAAACATATTCTCCACCTGAGGTAATAATGCTGATACTAAATAGGTGGAGAAAAAGGTTGCCCTCACTTGTTCCCTGGTTCCTGCCTGCTTCAGCTTTGCAATTCCACCTCCTGAATCCAGAGCTTGCTCATGGTCCCAGAAGAAGCCATTGTAAGAATGCTGCTTACACTGTGTGTAAATGGGAGCTTTGAAAAAGCTGAAGAATGTTTTTGAGCATAAATCATGAGAAATGCACATACTTCTAATAATACCAACTTTTATATTGGAGGAGTTTGAAGTGTTCTGAGAGAATAGAAGCTGTTGGCTGTTCCTGTGAAGCCTGACTCTCCCACTGGCCATGACCTCTGTGTTCCTGAACTCAGGAATGCTGCTGTCTCACCGACAGGCTTGGTGGCACTGTGACCTTTGTCACAGTGAGATGGCACCGAACTGGCACACTCACAGCTGGGGAACAAACAGCAAGGTCCAGCTGGCAGCTAGAATTCAAATTGTTTGCCTGAGATTTTCCTTATGTATCTTTATCTCTTCCACTGTATGTCTTGCTCTTTGGCCTTAAATCATACTGAGGTGTTTCTCATGTCCCTTTTTGCCCCTAATCGGGGGGAGGCTTTTGGACAGAGCAGTCATTTTACCTTCGAGTTAACAGGGCTTGCAGGCCGTCCCTTGGATAAGCCATAAATACTGCCTCTCCTTGGTCCAGTCGGATTTCAGACCTTGTTTTTTTGGAGCACTGGAATTCTGCTTCCCAGAGCAAGACCTCGGCAGCAGCTGGCAGCTCCCACTGCTTCCAGGATAAACTGCTTTAGTGATTCAGGCTCAGATGGAGAGATACTCCCCACTGCTTTTGCATGGCTGGATCCTAATGTGGAAGGGATGAGTGAGCTGTAAACAAACCTGCATCACGTCCCAAACCTGTACTTCCAGGGAGCCTCATTGTTTTAATACCCTCTGAGTGTCCCTTTTGGAAGTGAGTGCAGTGTCTGTCAGCTGGCTCTTTTCCATTTGTTCTTCCTTGTGGCTCATGGATGCTGGGCTGCCTCTGCTGCTCCAAAGCAGCCATGCCCTGGGATGCTCTGTTAAACCAGCCAGAGCCAATAAAATTCTGAATATCTGAATTGGATTGCTTACATATAGAAATGCAGATTTCTACGTGGAAATCTCATATTTAGAAAGATAATTTATCTTCTAGAAACAGACAGGTTTGAGCAGTGATGGCAGAAGTGGGATCCCTCAGTAGGATTCAGTGTTTCAGGCTTTGCTGGGAACCAGTGTTCATTTTGAAAACAAACCAACCCGTTTTTTAGTTCATTAATGAGTCGTAAAATACGAGTGTAAGTAAAAACTCCCATGTATTCTACACGTGATGCATCTCTTGGTGCCTAAATCTCGAATTTTATATTTCATTAAATTCACCTTGTGCCTTCACATAAACTGGAAGCATGTTTATGTTTATCTAAATCCTTCTAGAGGAATAATTTCGTGGGTACATACATAGTCATGCATTCACCAAATATGTATTTTGGTATGACTGGGAGGTGTGAAGGGAGCTATTGCACGGGTTACTGCCTACTGCCATTTGCTTGGGCTGTTTATCATTGACTCACAAGCACAGTGAGGTATTTTGCTGTTTATATATTCAATATCCTTTATGTCTCTAGTACAAGTGATTTTACTATAAATTAAATTGTATTTTTTTAGTGCTTGGGAGAGTAGCAGGAGATTTGTTTTCAGTCATGTTGTCTATTTAGAATGTATTTTACATTTTACAATAATAATATTTTGTTTGTAGGGCACTTTCCCCCATGGCATTGACATTCTCACTGCAGCTGATTATTTTGCTGTTGGTAACAGAGTTAACTGTTACCTGTCTATAAGGTGAGTTTTCAGTCATTAGATCTCCTAAACATGAGGGACCTCTTGTACACAATGAAATACTTGTCTGATTGCCTCACCTGAACTGAACATTGTTTAATACTGATGGTTTTAAGTAAATCAAAATTGTGGTTTTATTTTTGCACCGAACTGATTGTCATGTATGAGGCAGTGAAAACGTGGCCGTGATTTCCTTGACTACAGGGAGGGAGCAGCCACGAGGCTGTGTTTGCAGGTGTCACAAAGCTGTCTAAGCTGGTCAAGGCTGGACAAAATGAAGTTTGGAGAGTTGTAGCCAAAGGAGAGGCTGTCATGATGGCAGATAGACTCTGACGTGGGTGAAAAAAATCAAGTCATGCCCATTTTAAGAAAACAGCTTGCCCAAGTTGTTGAATTTGTGGTCTGTGCACAGACTCTTAACTCGAGTGCTTGTGTGAGCTCAGTGGGAAGCTGGCCACAGCGTGCAGGGATGTTTGAAAAACCAAACTGATCTCTGCAGTACAGTCTGCAAAGAGCAAATGGGAAATACCCAGACTGGGGTGGTGTGGTTATAAACCAGGGGCTTGTCCTGGAATACAGAGTCAGCTCTGGAAGCACAGAGCTGCTGAAGTCAGGGGAGTTTGGAGCCGAGCTGGGGGCACTGGATGGCCAGGAGGAACAGAATATTGCACTTCCTCGAGAGGAGATGACAAAGAGCAAGGGCTGGTTCTGGCTTGAGTTGTCTCAGACAGAGTCTGGCCTCGAGTCCAGCCTCTGTCCAGAGCCAAGGCAGGGAGACCAGCCCAGCAGCACCCACGGAGGGTGATTCAGCCCCGTTTGAGACAGGGCAGGAAATTGCCCCACGGGGCTGCTCAGGAGCCCAGCAGGTCAGAAAGGCTGGAGCAGATGATGTCTGTGGGGAACACAAACAGCAGACGGGTACGTGCTGTTCATGCTCCACTGTCCACTTTGTGACTTCCATGGCAGTTTTTGAAGATCATTTGTCCTGGAACCCTCTGTCTTCTCCTCGACTATTTTTTATTAATCTGTCCACCTCCGTATTGTCCCTTTAGTGCAGAATCATTTCAGTCTGTCCATGCCTTCACCTTTTGCCGACTGTCAGTCCTGCTGGGGTCCCACCCTCCTCCCACAGCCTTCCCCCGAGCTCCTGCCCACGGGACGTGGGGAAATGCAGGAGCCTGGTGTTCCCGTGCTGCTCGAGATCCGTGTGGATGGCATCCGTGTGGTTTTTGAAACTCTGCTTTCTTGTGCTAATAGGAAATTGAAAACATTTAAAAGCGACAAAGCAGGTTTTATTTTCTCCTGTAACTCTGGCTTGGAGACTGATAATGTTCTTCTGACTTTTTGCGAGCTGAATTGATTTCTTTTTTTTAAATGCACCTTTATTACTTCTTTCACTGGGATTTCCAGAGTTTTTGTAGACGTGCCACTTACCTAAGTGAAAATATTTTTACTGTTGATTTCTTTCTTTAAGCTGTTCAAAAGGAGGAATAAATTTGTAAATCTTTTATAAATAGCCTTATGCACTTAGAAGCATGATTCTCCGAAACCACATTCACTGTTATTAATCAAACTCTTTTTTTGTTAAATATTTGCCATCTCATTCATTCTGTTTTAAAAAATGACACTGCTCTTCAAGCAAGCAGTCATTATTCAGGTCAATACTTAAATTACTTGGCTATTTCCTTATTTTTCCCTGAGTAACATCAAAGGTAAAAGCACCCAGGTATGTATTTGGCTACTCAGAAAACATGTACCGTGATAATGTTGAGCAGTAAAAGCTCAAAAAAAAACCCCTATCAACTTCTACAGCTGAGTTTGGTTCATAAATGATGATATGTTCTGGCAAAGATGCACTATCATGTGCAAATACTTGAGTGTGTGTATAAATAGTTGTTTAGAGCCTTTCAAATCTAAATATTTTAATGCAGGTTTTTCACACGGGGTGCCCTTTTTGCTGATGGTCTTTGAAGGATTCAGCTCCAATATCATAATATATTTCTGAGGATGGAAGGTAGAGGAAACCTATTTTATATGAACTGGCAGTAAAGAGATTGTGTGATTCCAGGAGTTCTGAGCTTGGTAGAAGCAGAGTTAAGGAAAAAGCTTCTTAACCCGAGTGGGGTACAAAAATCTAACCAGCACCATCATCAGGAAGTACAGACTTGTATGCAAGGCTTCTTGCATTAAATTCTCAGTATGGTACAGAAGATGAGGACTGTAGTTAAAGATAGTTATAAACGAAAACTAAAAGTGGGGTTTAGCTACACCTGTGACCCAAGAGATTGATTTTTAGCTGGGCAAGGAAGTTCAAGTTGAAATGGTTGGCAAGAATGGTGGGTGCTAAGACTAGGACTCAAAAAAGCAACTACAGAGAAGAGAGGAGAGCTCAAACACGTCAGGGGAAGGGTGTCTGCTATTGTGTGTTCCTCCAGAACAGGGAAAGGACCTAGAGAGACGTGGGTTTTATCCTTTCTCTGCTGGCATCAACAACAAGTTGAACCAACTGTTAAATCCTCCTCTAGGGCTCAGTAGAGGGTGCTTCTGTGTCCAGTCTTGGCTCAAGTGAGGTCTGGGCTGTGGATTTAGGGATTCCCGCTCTGATGAATTCCGTGGATACCGGGATGGGAACGTGTGGCAGTATTTGAGTTTTCTCTTTGTTTGCTTCTGACTGCACGCAGGTATATTAATGGAACACTGTTAGAGCTGCAAAGTTAATCACTCAAAAGATATGATAAAGGTGAAATTAAGGTAATCCATGTGTCCATTTGTGCCCTTCTGACACAAACATGTCCTGCTGATTGTTGGGCTTCCCCAGGTGATTTAACACTCATCAAATGTACTGAAAAAACATTTCACTTCTCTTGTGTTGACCTTGGCTTTGGATAGTTGATGCTGCTGCAGACTGGAAGGCAAGTGTGGCTGTGAGTTAGGTAACTGCAGGCTCCTTAGGTAATTAGTGCTGGTGTTCCTTTCCATCTCACGCCTGGACTTCACAGCTTTCACAGCTTTTGTCACAGTTCACTTTCTGCATATGTTTGATTTTTATAAAGGACAAATTTGAAAACCCGTTTTCCATTTTGGACCATTGTATTTATGAAGATGTAGCACATTTCTAGAACTTCATCTTCCTCCGTCTTGTAGTTGATATCAGTGAGGAGTTTCTCCAATCTGAAATAATTATTCAAGTTAATATACATGTCTAGATTTTCTGGAATGTAACAATGGGATTAAAAGTCAAGCTTGTTGTAGATATATCAGGTTTTAGAAACAATCTGAAAGTTTTACAGAAGTGATTTTAAGTTTTTTCAATAATTCAAAATATTTCCCATTCTGTCATTCAGCTGCATCTCATTTATGAGAAGGCACATGTAAGTAATTTTTTGGTTGGTTTAAAACCAGAGGATTTAAATCTTTGGAGCCGGTTGTGTTAAAATGCACACAGATACTGATTCTGTACTACTCTTTCTCTCTCTGGACTATACTTCTAATCTATATCTGTTTTTTTTTCTTTTTCAGTGTGTATATTGCTGGCTTTCCTGAGTATACACAGCCAATGATTGATCATTTAGTTAACATGAAGATTAACCACTGGGACAGGTGAGTTCATAAAATCTAATTATTAATATCCAGGAACTGACTGTTCTGTATATTGTGCTTTTGTGGATTATTTTTGTAAATTTTGCTCACGCCTGGGTTTGCAGTAACATTTGACTGAAGGAAACTGGGCAAGTAGTAGGTAATAGCCTCTGTACCGGCCAAGCAGATTGCCAATTAAACAGGTTTATGAATTTTGTCTTTTGGCCATGACCTCAATCTGTTAATAGATTTATAAAGCCCATTTATATGGTATATAGTGTGTGTGAGGGGTAAACACTGTCACCATGCAATTATCCTAATTAAAGTGGATTTCACGCATAGAGATGGTGCTTACTCACATTCAGTGTTGATGAAGATTGAAATGTGTACATATCACACAAGTGAGATGCTATCAGTGCTGATCACAGTTTGCATCATGAGAAATAATCACAGTTTACTGCACTGTCCCTGCCAGTGCACAGAACGAGCCCTCAGGTTCCATCAGCCCCACTGGTGTTTTTCCTTGTCTCTGTGAGCTCTTTTTCCTCCACTGAAAGCTGGCTGCAGGCTGGCTGCCCTTTGGTTTTGTTGTCTTTTTCACAGCGGGGAAGCATAGGGTGGACAGAGAGTCCTGTAAATTTTGAATATTGCTGGGTTTTGGTTGGGGGCAGGAGTCCCTTCCTCACGTTATTTTTTTAACACATTGCTTCTACTGACTTGCTAACCCTCAGAAATGCTTTCTTACAGTGTTATTCGAGAACTTTCTACCAAAGCTCTGCACAACATCACCCCCCGGGCCCCCGAGTACATGGCAAACGTGGGTAGGTACCAGCTGAGCTCTGCTCAGCCAGGCCGAGCTTAGGCAGAGCAAACCTACAAAGATCTAAACGTGCACCTCAACTTAATAAAAATTCAGATTTCCCCTGCCACTTAATGGAGTGTAGTGACCCTGATGGCTTCAGCTGTTTTTATGCAAAAAATTAAAAATTACTGTCAGGTTGGTTTTGATCTGGGGTGTGGGTTTTAGATACCTGGCTGCACTGGACCTTGCTGGTCCTGAGCTGAGTAAATGGGTTCAGTTGTGTGGGCACAACTCCAGCACCTACCCCTCAAAGTCCCAGCTCTTGCTGAGAAGGCTTTGATGTTGTGAAGGGTGGGGGATCTGTTTTGTCCTGTCCAGTCTGACATCTGCAGGAGAGTTCCTTCCTGGCTGTGTGTAATCAGGTGTTTCTTGGCATGAGCCCAGGGTCCTTTGCTCAGCCCACTGCAGGTCCTGAGGCTGGACTGGCACATTTTTAACGGGGCTGAAGGCAGTGCCCGGCCCCCGAGAATCTGCAGTGACAGACCTGGCCTGGGCTCCTGTCCTGGCCTGGGAAGGCGGCCCTGAACATGGAAATAAAATTCTGTGGCAGCACAAATCCCCACTTCCCTGACTGCCCAGCCAGCTCAGTGCCCAATAGCAATGTTATTTCATTTACTCCAGCCAGGGAGGTAGTTGGGAGTATAAAACTGCTCAGGGTGGTTTGTCAGAATTTACTTCATTAAAGCTTGTTTTTCATAAAGTCGCCAGGATGCTTGACTTTACAGAAATGCTTTTCCAGTGTTATTTCTAGGCAGGCAGAATTACATTTAGAACTGTGATCTGTCGCTATGCTTTCTTTTTAAAAAAAAAATTAATTATTTAATCTCTTTCAGTTTTGCCAAGACTTCTGCCTTTATCAGTGGGCTCAGATCTGCACACACGCCATGGGGCAATCCTTGCCTGTGCTGAGATCACCCATGCTCTGTGTAAACTGGCACAAGAGAATAATAGGTATTAATGCAAGATTATCTCGACTATAAATTTTCCTTTCATGTCTGGTCTATTAAAAGCTTCCTGAGTATAATTATGGAAATCTCCATCTCACTGAACTGTGTTTCCATTGAATTTTTGTTTGTTTTTATGAGTGATGCTGAGCTTTCACGTCTTATTCAGTGATTTAAGACTTCAGTTTTAAATTCATCATCAGGAAAGGGAGATCATTTGCTGCCTTATTTGGAGAATTGAATGTGATCAGTTAAATATAGATTAATTCCTCTTTCCCTGTAAGCGTGCTGTCTTCCTGGGTTGGGACAGTCTTTTGTCTTCAGGGTTGGAGAAATCCCTCCTCGGTGGTGGAGAAAAACCTCCTCCAGCAGCTCACTGAGTTAGACTGATGGAATGCTGCTGAATGCTGGTCCAGGTTTATTTAAAAGTATATCTGTATATTTACACACACATTTGCCAGCAGTGTCCGTCGAAAGAATTTGTGTTCAAATTCAAGGAAAACAGATCATTTTCAGCAGTAGGAAGTACTTGAAATAGATGGGAAAAAATCACAGAAATGCTGGAGTCCAAAAATCCGACTGAGCTGAGAAGGGTTATCAGTGTATTGGCAATTACAATGTTATTAGGAAGTGACACTGATTTTTTTTATAAGCCTTTAGGAATAGTTTTCTGTATGATAAGGAAAGAATTTCTGTTGTTAGGTTTGCTGGGCTATTTAAAAATAAATATTGTATATTTCTGTGGAATATAATTTTAAAATCAAGTGATTGGTTTCCTGTTAGAAAGTACAACGATGTTATGGAACAAAAATGATTTACAGCATGATTAGGGAACCTGTATTAATAATTTTGTATACTTTTACAGGTCTGTAATGTACTATTTCAGTGAAAAATCACTGGAGGGACTCAAGCAAATTCACCAAGAGGTTTGTAGCCAGCATAAATCTATTTTTAACCTGGAATGCTGTATGATTTTTAAAGATTTACAATTAAGGCAACTGTTCTCCACCTTCCTCAGCCCTGTGCCAAGAGCAAACCACATCACAAATAGGGGTTTGGACACCCCCAGACTCTGTGACAGCTGGGTGTCCTGGACCCTGTGTCTCACACAGTGACACTGGGGGCTGTTCTGCCCCTTGCTGAACCCCCAGCTCTGATGCTGGAAATGACATTTCTGAAATGCCTCAAGGGCTTGCTTTGGTTCCTTTTCCCTCTGTCTTTGCTCCCCCTTCATCCTCCTGACTGGCCTTGGGGTAACTGTGCTCAAGGGACACCTGGTGAGCCCATTCCCTGTCCCTGCATCCATAACTTCCTGTTTATAGGCCTCAAAAGTCATATTCTGCATTTCAACTGATGCACTGTGTGTATCTCTCCTTACACTAAATGAAGCCTTGTCCTGCTCAGAGCAGTTCCAGATGTGTCTGTGGAGATTATTTTGCTTAATTTGTCCCTTTCATTTTCAGTCATCCCGTGTTGTTGGGGTTTTTTTTTTTTCTTTTGTTGTTGTTTTTTCTTTCCACCATTCAGGCTCCTGCTGTTTCTGCAGGACCTGCAGGACCTTTAGTGCCAGCTCTGATGTTCTGCCAGGCTTCCCCATTCACCCACCAAAGTCCACAGGTGCCTGTTTAATTGTGGGCACAGCTCAGAGCTGCTGCCACAGGTTGAAAAAGCACCTTTGTCCTTCTTTAATTTTCTCATGTTGAAATGCCTGGAAGCTTGGTCGACACATCTCTGCTCTTGCAGTGGCCTTCAGTTGTTGTGATGCAGTTTCTGTTGTTTGCAATTAATCTGCAAAGTTGCCACAAACTCTCAATTTTAAATCATCTGGGGTTTTTGGCTTTTACTGCATAGAAATGTGATAATCTCAGATTTTTTTTAGGATGGCTTGCTGTGAAGAAATAAGATTTTTTTCAGTCACATTTGAATCTTTTAAGGTTTTTTTTGTTCAACCTGTAGCTACCAAAGTTATTTGCAGTGATCAGACAATGCAGTCTATCATCATTCTAAAAGGGCCAGTGGTGGAAAGCAAATCCATTTTGAAAAGCCAAACTGGCTTCCAGGGTATTTGCAGGAGCAGCTTAGGTTTGGAATTCAGGAAATCAGTGCTTTATGAATGTGTTACATTGATTTTTTTTTTTCTTTTAAATAAAGTTCACATGGGTATAGAGAAGTTGTTTTAAAGAGGTTTTCCCTTTGAGTTTTATTTTTAAAATCACCTGAAGATTTGCATAGCTCACAGTATATGGCATTGCATGCAAGGGGGGAAAAATGAAAACACTTGGATCAAACAAACTCAATTAATATTCGTGTGTGTTGCTTTTTTTCCCCCCTCAGCTTTGCAGTCGTCAGTTGTACAGGTAAGAAGAAAAGACACAAACCCATCATTTTTCATCTTGGGAAACGTCACTTAAAAGGAATGAAAGCAGTAGGATGTGGGAAGGGGGGGTTTTTTTGTACCATTAGTGACACCCACCCCAGTCCCTGCCAGGCCCTCAGGTGCTGGGGCTGCAGAGGGTTCAGAAGGGGCTGCACAAGTGGCCTTTAACTGGGGAGCTCCCAGTCCATTTAGGTGTTTATTTATTTATTTAAAGGAGCTTCTGTCTGAGTTCCAGAATTCCTTTCTCCATCCCGTGTGAGGAGCAGGGCAGGAGCCTTGCAAAAGGTTCAGGGCAATTCTTCAGCTCTTGCGACAAAGAAAATGCAAATGAGTTTTCACTAAGTTGTTTTTCATTTCCTATTTGTCGAAGCTTCCAGGAAATGAAGGGATATTGCTTAAGTAACTGTTAAGTAAATGTGAATTAAAACTGGTGTGGGACTTCAGAGTTTGCTCCTAAATGTGAGGAAATCAGAACACAATGATTTGTGTTCCCTAATAACTGTACATGCAAGTGAGGGTTTTTCCTCCTTTAACTGACAACGTTTTTTGGTCATTTTTAGTTCACTTCTTCACACGTGACTTACCTGAAAACAGTAAACCCTAGGTAGTTTTTTGTGTCATTATTAGTTACAGGTTAAAGAATTCTTATGTAAGCTTTTTTAATCTTGAAACTTTTTCTGAAGAAACCATAAAATTTCCTTCTTGAGGGGTCACCCACAGTGATGTGAAACTTCCAGCCCTGGGTGAGCCTGGGCTGGCAGATGGGCTTAGTGCTGATACTGTATATTCATGTCTTTGTGGGTGGCTCTCTTGGCTTCCATAAATTCTTTAATGTCAGGGTGGAGCTCGGGTGTAATTTGTTTTTGTCGTAATGTGCACTTCTTGCACTTAATGGTATTTATAAGATGCCTACAGAAATGTTTTCATTCTAGATAAGAGTTCTAAGTCAACTCCAGCAAGATTAGTTCACTGCTGTTTGCTCTCATACTTAGCTGAGAACAGAGATGTCTGCCCTAATCCATGTTTTAAAATATTGGTATGCATGAAATACTTTAAAATAGGACAAGAAAAATAAACTAGGTTATAAAAACAAACCAACAATTTCGCTGTTGCTGGGCAAGCATTTAGTGAAACAAGCCAAACTCGTTTCGTGATGAGTAATTATTGCACATAATATTCCAAAGATTTCCATGTGAGAAATTGCTACTGGGAATTTTCAGTGTTAACAACATCTTGGAGGAATGTTGAAAACCTGTGTTGTTTTATTTGTGTTTCAAGTTTTTAAACTGTATTAACAAAGAGCATCTGGGCCACGTCTCAACTGTTTATTAGATATTTTCCTTTCACTTCTGGCCACTAAACAGCCTTGTTGGGCACTGAATAGATTTTAATGCTTTGATCAAGCTGTTTTAAGGAATTTTTTGGCCTGCGAGAAAGGAAAAAGGAAGTGTAAAAATGCTGGATTTTTTTTTTTTTAATATTTTTTTATAAAGTTGCAGTTTATAAATTTTAAGCTGAAAAATGGGTCATGAGTTTATTGACTGTCTGATGCTTGGGATTCTGTTGAATCCATAAGGACCTCAAGTCAAACAGGAGAAAGCCAAAGTGCTGTAATGGAGAAATTCATAGAGCTGCCCGTAGAGCTGCTCAACCATCTTACTTTGTTTAGCAGTTCTTGTGCCATCTTTAGCCTGATTTTGAAAAATAGCCATCAATTATCCTTTACACAGGACACAGTCCTGTTCTGAGTTACACTGCACTCAGTCTCATTTTCGAATATACTTGGAACATTCAAATTCATTGATGCTGGTTGTAGAAAATCCCATCTTCTACTGTATTAGCATTTAAAAAAAAAAAATACAAGTATTTTTCTGTCCCCCTAATAGGATCCTTTCTGGGTTTACCATAGTACAGTGAAAAAGGAGCCTGCAAGTCCAGACACATCAGCATGTACTTCCTGCCATTAGCCTTGATCTTGACACATCTGATGCACTGGTTTGTCTGGAGGAGCTGGTTGCTTTGAGCATTTGCATGTGCACTTCCAGCTGTGGGTTGTGCAGGAGTTTCTGGGTTTCTGTGTGGGGGTTACAGCAAGGCATATGCAAACCATGCCCTGTAAAGCATCTGCCTCCTGTGCCTGTTTTGGGCTGCACAGGTTATAAAGTTACAAAAATGGTACCATGTTGTATTTGTTTTAAATGGCACTTTCATGTATAAAAACCCAAGATGAAAATTTGTGGCATCTGTTGCCTTCAGCTGTGTTACCTGGGTTAGGAAGTCACTCTGCTGGTTTAAACACAGAGTTAGTAGTCAGCCTGATTTCCACTCTGCTCCCACTGCACCAGCATGGTTGGTATCTGGGGTTTTTTTTATAGCAGGTCTATTTCTGTTGTGCATCTGAGACCTTGGACTCATTCTCAGAACTCCTTCTCCCAAGTAACAAGTGATAGGAAAGAGGAAATGGCCTTACATTGCACAAGGGAAGGTTTAAATTGGATGTTGGGAAAAAATACTTCACTCAAAGGTTTGTGAAGCCCTTGCACGGGCTACCCAGGGCAGTGGTGCAGTCACCATCCCTGGAGGGATTTAAAAGGTGTGTTAAAACGGGTTTCATTTAAAAGGTTTTAACACATTTAATTAAGTTGGGCTCGACAGTGCTGGGTCAGTGGTTGAACACAATGATCTTAAAGGTCTTTTCCAACCTAAATAATTCTGTGATGCAATAATATGAAAAGCCTTCAAGAAAACAGTATTTTGATGGTAGTTGTGTTAAGATTCTCCAAAACTGCCTTGTCCGGTATGAGGTTCTTGAGTGACCTTTCAGCTGAACAGATGTTCAGAATTTTTTTTGGCTTCCTTGTAGCCTTGTAGACTCTGATACCACAGGCCTGAATGCCCAGAGCTGGTGACAAGATCAGGAACGGATATGGAAGCGCTGGGCTTCCTGCAGGTGGTTGCAGTGCTTTGGATCTCAGCAGATGTTGTGATTCTTGGCCCTTGGGGGTTCCATCCGAGCTGGATGCGCCGGGATGTTCGTCAGCGACTCCCACGCCGGGCAGCGCGGTGCCTGCGACGTGCTGCACACCCAGCCTTGCTCTGAGCTCATCCCTGCAGCCTCTGGAGAGACTGGCTGGGCGTGGAGCACGTCAGCTGTGGCAGCCCAGCAGATTTAGGAGCTTGGAGGAGCAGCCAGTGTCAGTTGAACTGGCACCTTCTGAGTTTCGGCTTTTCCAGCAGAGTAAGGGAGCCCGCAGGTGTTGACAGGTGCTGGGCAAAAGAGAAACTCGTCTCGTTTCAAAGACCTTTAAGGCTGTAACTAATCTTGATGGTTTCAGGGCAAATGTGTTCCTTGGCATTCATCTGCCTAAAAGAGTTTTTTAGGCATATGAGCTTAATCAGCAAATAATTCCAGCCTTGCAACGAAGCTCATCTTAACAGTTCTTCCAAGTTCAAATGTTTTATGCATCCAGTGCCTGGATGGCTCTGTGAGATCGTGCTGCGCTGTCCTCTGCAGAGCTGTGAGGTGAAGTTCTTCTGCTACAAACTGGAGTCACTGGGAAACCTTTTACTTCCACAGAGCCAGGATTTCACCTGTAGCATTCTGGTGTTAGAATGGAACGTGGCATACGAATTTACAGTAGCATAAAGCTTGGTGTTTCTCTTGTTAGTACGGTTTATTCTGTGCATCTTGAAGGGCCAGCCCTGACAGCTTTGTTAGCCTGTTCAGCTGTGCTCAGGGGTTCCTCTTTCCCCTCTGTGTACCCTCTGATAAAGCCATTCTGTACCTCCAAAACCCAGGGAATGTGCAACCTGGACCTTTTAAGATACCTCAGTTCTAGTTGGAACAGAGAGTTCCCAAGGAAAATGCTTGGTTGCTGTTCATACAGAGGTGGAATATGTGTTCTCAGCTTCCCGGAAATCCAGTATTTGCAACTGAATCTCGTCAGCTCTTCCAGTACTTTCAGCTTCAGATTTGGATGTCTGTGAAAACCTAGATGCTTTTCAATTCTAAACAGCTTCAGTTACTGTTATTATCTTAAAGACAAATTCTGGCTTTCTCACAAAAAGAAGGTATAAAATAATTAAAAAAAATAAATCCACAAAGTACTTTGAACTTCTTTATGCCCTGAGAACAGCACTGTCACTGGTTCTGATTCCAGCCAATGTAATTATAAAATGGACACTGTCATTCTTAGGTCAGTAATGTTAATTCGTCACTTCTGCAAGGGATTATGTATTTTATTTTCCACACATAAATTGTGACTCATCCCAGGATGTTTCTAGGAGAGAAACATTGCTGTGGAACTGCACAGACGAAGGAATGCTTAGGAGCTTGTGGCACCTGGGCACTGCATCAGTCAATTTGCAAATTGAATTAATAATTAAAGCTTGAAACAGGCACATCTAATAATGTGATGCAACTTGTGGATGTGTCTTTGGAATAAAAAAGAAAGAATACTGACTGTACAGCAAAATTCAGAATCTCTGAATTAGGTAGATCCGTATCTTTTTAATTTGGTGAAATACTGGGGAGTGAGATAAAGTTAATAGAAAGATGTGCATCATGTTTGACAAACTAAGCACTGACTGAGGAAAGATCTGGGATTATGATAGAATTCTTGGTTCTTAAAAGTGAAATATGCATGAGCTGTGGAAAGGGGGGAGAAATGTGGTGGTGATATTGGTGGACATAGGGCGTGCCTGGGCAAGAACCAACTCGGGAGGCTTTGCAGAGGAGCACACAGAGGCCGTGGTGCTGCCCAAGAGGGATTTGGTTGGAGTTGGTGCTCCGTGGAAATGTTGCTATGCAAATCCCTGTCACCCTTCTGCATTCTTGCATGGGGACAGCAATCCTCAGAGAGGCTGTGAACTCCGGAACGAAATGGAGCTGGTGGAATGCCAGAGGAGGGGATAGCACTCAAATTATTAACATCAGCATAGCTTGGAGTGGCCTGACTTCCTCCTTGGCAGCGCAAGGAAATGGAGAAGAGCAGCCTTTGTGACTCAGTTCTTGCTTTGTAGTTGGAACAGAACAGTCCATATCTGAATCCCTGCATCAGCAGACTCTGCTGCACACCAAACACGTTTGCAAGATGATTATTTTGTACTCATTTGCAGTAAGGCAACAGACAAAAGGCAAGGAATGGGTGAAGGCAAAATAAAGGGAGAGAGAAGTGTGGAAGAGGAAGCAAGGCTTGCCACACCAGTCGCCTGTTTCTGCCGCTGTCTCGACTCCTTGCATCACTTTTTTGTTTTCTAATTTAAATTTTTTAGAAGCTGGAGAGCGTGGCAGGAAGGTGGGGTAGGCAATACACAGACCTTATCAGCATGAGGATGTAGAATCTGTGCTTGCTTCCTACAATGATAAACTGAGCTGGGGATTATTAAATTATGCCTAATATCTATTGATTGTCGAAGGCAAAAGTTTCTCAATTAAGGGAAGTGCTGATCTATGGCAAATGAGAATATTGTGGAGTTGGCATCTCTGCGTTACCTGAAACACCAATGAAATTGTTGAGCAGTCAGAAACCCAGAGCATATTACAGACAGGACCTCCTTGTGTGGAACGGAAAAACGTGTTTAAAATGTTCAGGCTTTTGAAGCTCATACAAAGGCATAAATTGGAGAACAAAGCTGTAAGAGCTGTTAGGATTGCTAAGCTGGCCTTCTGAGCACAGCTACTAATTTTATTGTGGGGAGGGAGGAGGAGAGGAGGGAAGAAAATGTTTAAAATAAACAAAAAACAACAAGCAAATAAACAGAAAAGCCTTTGTTGTTGCTCCCCTTGCTGGGAGTTTCTGCCGGAGCATGGACGTGCAGACAGGTGATTAAGGGTTTGGCACACCTCAGGGAGGAAATATTCCAGCAGAAGTGAAGGGAGACAGTAAGGAGTCAAGGGAGGAAATATCCAAAGGAAGGGGAGGTCAAAGGTTCACAGAATGGAACAATTAAGCCACGGAGGGTGACAGTGAGCGGGACACCTCAGGCATTGCTTTGGGGATGGATATCCATACAAGCAGCACACAGTGCTCAGTGGGGTGAGGAGAAGTCTCTGCCCAGAGCCAGCAGAAGCCAAAGAATGGAAACAGGCCCTGCCATTTCCAGGATGCTTTTTTTCCCTCCCCACTTTCTGCCCAGTTCAGGCTTTTTTCTCCCGGCGCTGTTACTGGCCGGGCTCGTGTTCAGACAGAGGAACTGGGCTGAGGTCTGAGCTGGTGAGACCATCCTTGAGGAGCACACCTTTACCTAACGAGGGTCTGAAGTAGCTTGAGCCATTTGTTTCTCTCCCTTTTCTGCTGTGTTTCTTGTGGTGATGAACAAAATCACCTGGGAGGAGGCTTGAGCAGGAAAGGAGAAGGGTGATAAATCTCACCAGGAGAGGAAACCAGTTAACATATGTGAAAATGGGAACTGGGAAGAGAAACTTCTGTTTAGTTTTACAGAGATGATGATTTTATTAAAAAATTGCATGTAGTTCCTTTTCACTTGTGGAAATCAGAAGCTGGTAGAGACTGTGTGACTGGAAAGTCCTCTGGCCGATCTCATGGGCTTGGAATGTTTCTGAAGCAAGTGAAAAGAAAAGCAGAATGAACTTGACAGTCTTTTTGTTATTCACATTAAAGATTAGGAAGACTGGGAGTGCATTTTTGCAAGAAGAAAGCTTAATATTCAGGAAAGGTTTGTATTAATCAGGCTGATGTCAAGAAAAGTTGATTTAAAAAAGAAGCAGAGTTGATCAAATACAAAACTGTGGGTACTTTGTGCTCTGCTTTCATTCTGAAATGGTTTTGAGGGGCTTTTTGCCTCACTATAGGCAGTAATATGCTCAGGTTGTCTGTGATGGGTTGTTGTCTGAAGGCTGTTTCTGCTTTGCAGGGGTTTAGGTGGAGAACTGATGAGACCGGCTGGTGAGTACCACAGCTGGGGTGGGACAGCAGGAGAGGTGCCCTGAGGAATTTGGCTGTTCACGTGTCTCCAGTTTGTTTTGCATGTGTTGTGTTGAATGTATAAGTAAAGTCTGCACAGTAATTAAAAAAATACAAACTTTGGAGGCCAATCAGAACACGGGTGCAGCAGGGCATGGGGTGCCAATACACTTGGAATAACTGTGCAAGAGCTGGAGATGGTTCTGGGGTCTGTGTCACACTGTGTCCTTCTGTTGTTGCACACAGTGTGAAGCTTTTTCAGGGTTGAGCTGTCTTCCTTCAGTGATGAACTCAGATTCCTACCCAGAAGAGATAGGATCTGCACTTTGAGACAGAAGCCACTGTGGAAATGATGATTTTATCGTGACACATGTGTGTGCAGAAGTGAAACATAAAGGCCATATATATAAAGGCAGTCTGTGGAGAGCCTGGCATCACGGAAAAGATGGGTTTTGGAGATTGTTATACACAGAACCACTGTGAAAAGGAAGGGTGTTGCAGGAAAAGGGAGGCTGGGTGGATGAGGAAATGATGCCAACTTGGTTTCCTGCTTGGGAGTTTAATGAAGGAAGTGCCACAGAGCAGATTCCTCTTGGAAGATCTGAAGCCATCCAGACCTCGTGGGTAAAGGACCTTCAGTACTGAGCTGGAAGACCAAGGGGATTTCAATGAGGTTACAGCTGTATGACATGAAAATGCACGCTGAAAGAACAGGTTTCTTGTAAAATGTTTTAGCTTTTAAGCAGCTGAACATTTCATGGTTTTGGAGAAGTACAGGTGACAGTATTTTGGCATGATACAACTGTGTAGGTGGAATAAGAGAAGAATTGAAAACGTTCCACAAATTGCCTGCATGTCTAATGAAGATGATGATGGTCTCAACCACAATAGAGCACAAAGAAGCACAGAGAACTAAGGAGGAACCCCAAGAGACCTGGATTTAGTCACATTGCACTTAACCATGTCTGTGAATAAATATTAGCACAGAGAAGCTGACACACAGCACTGAGAGGAGTTTGTGTGACATTGCCAGAGTGAGGAGTGAGTTCAAGAGTAGGTTTGGAGCCCAGTAAGTTGAGGATAAATGAACATGACGAGCTGTGGACAGAGCCCAGAGGAAGAGTCAAAAATCAAGTTGTGGGAGGAGAGGAAAACAAAACAGTGGCATTACTTTATGTAGCACCTTCTTCTGTCCTCTCTCCTCTCCACCAACTCTAAAGCAGCCAGGCAGTGAGATGGAGCTGTACCAATCTGATTTATTTGAACTGAACCCCAGGAGGTGAAAGATAATTCCCCGAGTGCTGAGATTTCATTTGAGCAATACAGTCAATCTGTTGGACAGAGAATTTGCACTGTTTACTGTGTTAATCTCCATTCTCCCAAAAAAGCCTCAAAACAAGTAAAAAAAATGCAATCCTCAAAGTGGGTGTGTAAGCGTAGGACTCATATAAGTTTATAGATTTCAAATAAAAAAGGACTTTTTTATTAAAAGGATGTCCTCGTGTATTCCGAGTATCAAAGGAAATAAAGCTGCTTCCAGTTTCATAGCTCCAGGCTCTGTGCAGTGAACAAATGCCACTCCTTGGAGGTTCAAAAACAATGGGAATAAGAAGTAGGAAAACCTGTCGTGTATATTTGAATAGTTTTTAGTGGCTGCAGTATTATCCTTGCCTCAGTTGGTTTGCTGTCACTGGTGCTGCACTGCCATTTCCAGACTGTGTAGAAAAAAAAAAGGTGGCTGATGTGTACGTGCACACTTGGAATGGCAGAGGGGGAAAACATCCCACCAGAAAAGGGATTTGCATGAATGGTGGGACTAACTCATGTCAGAGGATGGTTACTGCATCGTTGTGATTTTTGTACAAGTGTTATTTCCTTATTCTTCAGTTTAAAATGAATGCTAATGTAACTTCCTGTGGTTGTATCTTCAAAATTGCTACAATTTCTCTTACTTGGGGGGGTATTTATCCTGTTATCAAACTTATTTTCTTACAGTCTGCACTTTAATTGAGAAGTTGTCGCTGTCAAAAATGCCATTTAGAGGAGATCCAATAATCGGTATGTCCTATTTTAAATAACCTTCCACGACTGTAGTAACTATTCATTAAACTGAGGTATTAACAAAGTGTGTTTTTCAAAGAAGCAAAATTAATGGGGTTGGGTGGCCTAGCACATTAAAAAACACCAAAAAGATACACAACTAGTGCAGCAGATGCTGATGCAATTTGAAGATTTAATTTTTTTAGCTGTTAACTTGACAATAAATAGAATTTTGTGCAGTATTCAGCATCACCAGGCATGGGGTGCTCACTGTGGGCACGGTAATCCAATCTGGAGTAGCTGTAGTGAGAGCCACAGCCTTGTTTAGTTTGGAAAACCAAGGACATAGGCTGCTCTGTGTAACTGCTGGTCTGTGGAAGAATTAAATGGGGAACGTTGAAATTCAGAAAGTAAGAAAAGTTAAAGCTGTTTATGTTCCTTGCTATTCCAGGTGGTTGGCAGTGGTTAATAAATGACAGTCTAAGACATCTCACTCTTGTTTCCAGTGCTGCACGACAGCATATAAAGGTACAATAATTTCTCCTCCTTCATGTGGTCATATTAAATACAGAATTAAAAATACTTCTGCTTTCCTTTGGTGGATTATTTTCCATGGGATCTTATTGCTTCTTGAATGCCTGTTTCTTAGATGAGAGGGGGTATTTAATAAAGTGTATTTTGAATTCCTCAAGATTTCAGTGGACCTTTCTGATGAATGCTTGACCAGTTATCCCAAAGGTTGTCCTTGTCTGTGCATCTGCACAGGGTGAGGAGTCGCTGATGCTGCTGGAAGCTGCTCCCTGGTGGCTCTGTGGTTACATTCAGAGAGTGTTGTGCCTCTGTTTTGGTGTACCTGTAATATGTGTGGTTTCAGAGAACTTCTGTGAGAATTAAAAATGCTCTGGATGATGTCCACAGGCACTGAGGGTGTTGGGTAACTCTGTGAGCACTGGTGTGAGTTACCACAGTTATTCAGGACAATGAGCTTAAATCTTCTGTTAAACTCTGCTGCAAATCCTTTTACTGTGCTCTCAAACTGCTCTGATTCTGAATATTAAATCCAATGATGAATATGTCTCATGCAGTTTTATTTACATCATCTTAACACGGCCAGTTATTTGCCTTAATTTTCCCAAGAAATCCCATGGCAGTTTGATCTGGTGCTCTTAAAGGCTCTGCTGAATTATAAAGCCAATTTCTGTCTGCCCTGTTAGAGTTTACAGACAATCTGAATTTAGCATACTGTGTTCATTGTGTTAGGTTTTAATAACAAGATAAAAAGACATTCCAAGTATCTTGCAGCTCATCTTTTAAAATTGTCCTTGGGAGACAGAGGAGACTGGAGTGCATCCAAATCACTGAAGAAAATTAAAAGATGAAATTTGAATTCTCAGGATATTCTTTTGGCATTAACAATTTATTCAAAGTGTCGGTATGTCTTATAACTGGAAATTCTAAACCAAAAGCTTAGAAGAATTAATTACAGGCTGTAGAGAATTTTGGTTTGGTAAACATAAGTTAAAGCCAAGCAAAGTATGTTCAGTAAATGTCAATTCTTACTTATTTCTGTTTGAGAGAGAAATACTTTTAAGGGCAGTGCTGAAGATGTTGAAAAGTAATCTTTTTTTTTCTGACAAACATTCTCTTCCAGTGTAACTTCATATATTTAAGTGAAAAACATTTAATTTAGAAGGTGAAGGATGTGAGGAACGTGGGCTGGTCCCAGGCGTCCCTGCCTGTGGCAGAGGTTGGATAAGAGGGCCTGTAAGGGTCCCTGATCTACAGCAGTTAGATAATTCTGTATATTTCATTACTATGTTGCCTGTGGTAGTTAGAATATTGTTTAGGTGAGTGCTGGTTTTCTTTCAAGTCCTTGATTTTGCATAGGGAGCTAGTCTGAGGTGTCTTTGAGGGGAGAGTGAGTCAGCTGGGCAGGATTTCTGTGTCACGTTTAGGATTCCTTGTACCCCGAGAACATGAGTGGTAATGAGTATTGCTGCTATTAACATGGAGTGAACAATGCAGAGCTTTTGTGGGCTTTCAAATTTATTATAATTTTGGGTAACATTATGTTATTAGCTGGAAAGTATAATTCAGCCATAAATTTTATGAGAAAACCTATTATGTGCTTTTTGAAATAGCAGCTGAGTTATTTTGTGTTCTGTATCAGTAACTGAACCCACTCTAAAAATGAGGAGGCTCAGGTATAATACACAACTTTTGATCCTTTTCTAAGCCAGTTAAGATCAGGACACCAGGCCTGTGGTCCTGGATGTTGGGGCTTTTTTGTTTATAACCTTCAGTCCGTGTTCTTTTCTCCCTGGGGAAGGAGGGTGTGTTTCTTGTCAGTCCGGCATCAGTACATGGAAGATGAAATAATGACTTGTGTATTTTGTAATGCTGTGTCATCCTGGAGGTCTTTCATTTGAACTGAAAATCCATTTCATATATTACTGTTATTGTCTTAAATGCTAATTTAGTTTACTGCTCATATCGAAGGAATAAGATTAAAATCTGTTTTTTCCTTACTAAACCGGTACTGGGGAGAAATAATAAGAAAGTAAATGCCAGTATCTGAAAGTTTTTTGGGTTTTTTTTTTTTAAATCCACTTTCTTTTTCCTTAAAAATTCTAAGAGCACGTGAGGTGAGTAAATGTATCTGGGTGCCTCTGTTGCAGGAGTCTGCAGTGTCTGCGCTGGCCGCGCTGTGCAACGAATTCTACATCAACGAGAGGGGAGAAGCTGATCCAGCTCTGCAGGGTAATGATTCATGGTTAACATAACAGGCACAAAATACTGGGCTGGACCAAACTTGCACTTTGGAGGTATTGCACAGAACGGGGAGGGGCATCAGTAGTTTTAAAGGAACTTAAAATTCTCCAGGAAAATGAAAAATGACAGCTGGAAGTGTAGGAAATGTCTCAGGGGTTTTGCTGGCTTTGGACTGGAGGTGACTGGAAGAACAGAATTCCATAATGAACATTAGGCAAATTTATGTTGCTTTTCTATTCCATACTGTAAAACAAAGAAACAGAGATTATGTGTTTCTAGAATCCTAAATTTTAACAAAGCGAGTCTTTTTCACATCCTATTTGATAAACTCTGCCAGAGATCACGGCTGATTTACAGAAGAATTGCTAAGAGATAAGAAAAGGGTAGAAAAGGACACGCAGAGTTCTTGTAAATGTGCATGTGAAAGCTCATGTGTTTGTATTTGGATCAGCAGTACAGGAGGAGGCTTAAACTTCTCTTGGGGCATATGAATCAGCATCTGTTTTTACACTGCTTTTCTTGTACCTGTCTTTGTTTCGAGTATCAGATTGCATCATGTCCATCAGAGACAGATTGCTGGATTGTACAGATAAATATTTTAAGAATAACAACATTTCTATTCTTGCTTTTCTGACTATGACACTGAATTTACATATACTTTATAAAATACTGATTTCTTTTCCTATTTTTTGCCGTTATTAAATCACGTAACAGAATACCTTATTATTTATTTCTATTACAGTTGTTCCCAAAATGAGCTGGATATCGATCACATATGTACTTACATACAGTCCATGCTCCAAAGACATTAGGGCTGAACTATAAAAGCAGCCTATCTTGATTTTAAAAGACTTTACATAGTGCTAAATCTCCATGTTTTTATCCAAAAAATCCCCAAACAAACTCCAACCCCAAAATTGCCCTTTCCTTCCTGGACTTTGGCCCTGCCTGTCAGAGTCTTTGTGGGCAGCATGGGAAGATGGGATACAGTACCAAGGCAGATAAAATCCTCACAACCTCAGGACGGGGTCATGTGTAAAACCAGAATGTGCTGGGAAGGAGGAGGTGATGCTGAGTCAGAGCAAACAAGCTAAAAATGAGTTGAAAAGTTGATAGGTCAAATTTTATGTAAGGATGAAGTTTCAAGTTTCTGCAAAAGTGGGCTGGGAACCTGAGGCAGATGCCCAAGTCAGGAAGGAGAAGGGATCTGCTGGATCTACAGGCAGTAGATGGCTGCAGCTGTTGTTGCTGCACTCATTTAGATCCCTCTGAAGCCTAATTGTTTTTTACCTGGATTATAGGTTAACTTTTTATCTGGCTTGTGCTTGAAGGGACCATGGCAATGTGGCCGTGATGGTCTAGGGAGGCAATTAAGTCAAATTTGCAGATACAGACAAAATTTTGCATCAGACTTTTCTGAAATAGAATTGTGAGTTGAGAATTCTTCTGATCTAGAAAACTCTCTGGTCAGCTGCATCTTGAGTACCCTTTTATTTGGCCTTGACTGCATTGGACCCTCTCCCACACAGAACAGTGGCATTACAGTTGCATGACAGAAGTGCCATTACAGATGCAAGCATCTTTTAAAAAAAAAAAAAAAAAAAGGTGTATTTTATCTCTGTACCAATAAAAGTTATAAATTTCATGCCTGCTGTCCGTTTTGGGATTGAAATCCAGTATAAAAGTTCTCCCCACAGTGAGTGATGGACGTGGGTATGTGTGGAAGCTGCAGTGCAACAGACATTCAGAACAGTGCAGGTGCCTTAGATAAGTCAGTTGGAGCAGGTCTGGACATGATGAAGGGGATTAGGAAAAAAGAAAAGCTTTTGGTAAAATTCAACCAGCGTTTCACTGTGGCTTGATGATTAAAATGAAAACACCAGTCAAAGGTGCTTTAGCAATTTGACATTCTGAATCTATCCTTATAAGGCTGCAGTTTTATTGAATCACTACTTCTGCCTCTGTTTGTTTTGACCTTCTCTTTGTTTTTCTTTTCCTTTCCTGTCTTAATGTGTTCTGGTTTGGTTTTGCTGACTTTCTCCTTTAATATTCTTTCAGGATGGGTTGTGTGGAATTAATATTGTAGGCACTTCATAGGCCCTGTTGTTTTATGAAGCTGAAGGCTCTTAGAGGAATATTAACATTTGCATTATGCTTTCCACCATAATTACTGAGTGGTTATAAGGGCAGAGCTGCTTGTTTGCTCGTTGCCATGTCATTTGGCTAAAATGTCAATCTTAAATTGACATCAGTCAAAGTGGAGGCTGTCACAGCCTCACTGTGTAAGATCTTCTTGCTGTCACAGCACACACTGCGTCTTCCTGTGGCCTCAGGACTCCCAGCATCCCGGTGGTTTGGAAAGTTTGGAATAATGTGCTTATCTGAAGGTGCTGCTCACCTCTGGCCAGGGAGCTGGGCCCTGCTGGGAGGGACGAGTCGGGGCCTGTCCGTGGCATGGGGGTTTGAAAGAAACACTCATGAATTGTGATGAATGGGGAGCTTCTTATGGCAACTGTTCTTTCTTCCTCTAGCAAATATTGCTCAATCATTTAAACCTTAGATTACAGTAAGCAGTGGCACAATTATGTAATCTTCCCAGGATCTCTGGGATTTTTTTGGTGAGGATTAAAAGTGTCTCTCCAGTAAAGCCATTGATAAGACCACGTTGCTCCTCTCTGAATCAGAGCTGTGCTCATTGCAGCTGTCTTGGAGAAGCTTTTTTGGAGTACCTTGTTTTTCTCTACATCTTACAGAAGAGTTTAATGTGAAAAATCGGGTAAAGGAAGTATTGTCTGTGAGTCTGAGATACAGACTGCAGCAGAAATGTGTACCTGTTCCTGACTTTTTCTCTTTTCATTTTTTCGTGCACCCTCGTTTTCTCCTTGGTACCGCTTTACGTGTTTGCTGAGGCTCCTTTCTCTGTGCCCAGCTGAGTTTATTCTTGTGCCTTTTGACTCTGGTACTGTTTGTAGAGCCACTGTCCCCATCGTGTCCTGTGCCAGCACACAGAACCAAAGGGGGCACTTCTTGAGCTTTCTCCTCTAAAACACCCAACTTTATGTCTCTCTATGGAAAGTGTTCTGAAATTATCTCACTGCTCAGGTATGATCTGTGTGTGTGCTTAAACAAGACTCCAGTCAGGAGTTCTGAGGGAAAACTGTTAAAAGAACTGACCTTCACAAACCTGGGGATCTCCTTCCTAGCACAGAATACTTACCCAATGATAGAGAATGGTGACCTATAAATATAAAAGAACTCCCCTGTGCTTACCCAGAAATTTGTGCTTACTCTTACTATTTGGATTTCTAAAACGTAACTCTTTAAAATTGAGAACTTTGTCTTTTCTCTCTCTGATATGGTAGTGTGGGATTCTGTTTTGAATTCCACCTGTTGATCTTGCTGTGCCTTAAATCATTCCTCCCCTGCTGGGGGAGGACTTCTGAGTCCTTGCCTGGATTTTTGTTAATTAACGGACATTCAGCCTTCTCTGCTCTCAGATAGTTTATTAAGTCTTATCAGAAAAGTTAGGAGTACAGCAGAGGGACGTGCATGCTGAGGAAAATGCACAGAATGCCGCCGAAATCAAGATAACACGGCGTTTTTAAAGCTAAACAATCCAATCAGTGTTTGAAACGACAGATATTTTCACCTTTCTACCAATATTCAACAAATGTTTTTAAAACGTCCACAGGAACTGCGGAATTTTCTATCCAATCATTTAAAACAATTTTGCCGCATTAAATGGAGTAGCAAGAAGAACAAGAAGGAGGTTATAAAACAACAACAATCCTCCATTTTGGAGTTTTTGCTTTTTATCTATTTGCTACTTTAACAAACCCTTTATATTTTTTAACCTTAACCTTTAACCTTTTAACTTTAACACCTTTATATTTTCACCCTGTGCTACCTTACATAATATTCTATCACCTAGTTCACACTGCAGTGCGTTCAAGTTCTTCCCAGAGAGTTGGCAGCTTTCTCCATGGACGAAGGTCAAAAACAGTGCTGTCCAGGGGGGTAAAACTCCTTAAAACAGGCAGAGAAATATTCCCTGCACTCTGGACTCCCACATGGTAGGATTAGTCTAAATGCAAAGTCAGATTTTTAGGCAGAAAATACGAGTTCATTCATGTAAAGGTGAACATCTTAAAATTTTTCTCCTTTTCCTGTAGGAAGTCAAGGTATTCTTCGTTTTAGTTTTAACAAATGACAAAATTTTCCAGCTGCTTTGTTTAGGGGATCTTTTCCTTATTTTTTTCCTTAGCCACATATGGAATTATAATGATGTGGTGGTTGCTTTTCACTCTGCAACTGTATTTTTTCTAGACGAGCTGGTGACACAGTACGTTTCAGAACTACAAAACGCAGAGGAAATGATTCGTTGTGGCTTTTCACGAGCTCTTGGGGCCCTTCCAAGATTTCTGCTGAAGGGCAAGCTCCAACAGGTGAGAAAAGAGGATCATTGTAATGAGAAGAGGGCACAAGGCATTTTGAGTGAAACCTGTGACAGTGATCAAATAAATAATAATGATCATAATTAAAGGTCTTTGTCAAAGACAAAGGGGTTTGAATGCTAATGTACAGAAAATCATCATGAGTTGAGCTTGCCATAGTTTCTGATAATTAATGTTTAGTCCTGCTTTAGCAGTGTTAATGGAAGAGCCAGAGGTTGAATTATCCCTTTGCTATGGGACATTGGTCCAAAGGGAGGAGGAAGGTGTGCTGGCCACTCCTGGTGAGAATCCAAACTCTGCTGCCTGCTGGCTTCTTTCATTCGGGATTGAACTCATTTTACTATGATACCTAAATTTAACATAGTAAAAAATGCTTTGGATTTATATATCTCAATCTCTGTATTTTTTCAGGTATTGCAAGGTCTAAAAAAAGTGACAATAATTTCCCCTGAAGATGTGAGCTTTGCTGAATCCAGAAGAGATGCCTTAATAGCAATTGCAAAGTACGTTCCTCACCTCTGCTTTTGTCTCATTTTAGATCTCTCTGTAGAAGCTTCCTCCTGTTCATTCTGCTTTCTGCTGGGAGCTGGGAGCATGAGTCTTGAAGTCAGTTACACTGTGACACACACACACACATCTTTTGAGTGTCTGCATCCCCATTATTCAGTTTATTTTTCATTCAGAGGATTATCACACACCTGACTGTGGAGTACAGCTCTGATGGTGCTGTCAGTTTTTTGTCAGTTAACTGGCTACCTAGAGTGTATTTTAATGTTTGCCTTTCTCGTGGGCTGCAATTTAATGAGCTTTACTGAGGAGGAAGAATAGATGTTTTCTCCACAATCTTAAGAAGACTGAATTGGTTTAAAGAAATTGTGCTTTATATTTAAAGGAATATTTTCTGTATTGAATAACTGCAGTTATAGTATACGTGTATATTTTACACTCTTAAACTGTTATAGTGCAAAAAAACCCGTGTCTTCAAGGTAAAGAAGTTTAATATCAGGTTCAATGCACATTGTGTTGGCCCTTTGCTCTTCTTCCTGACTTCATTTTAAGGAGAGTTCAGAGACTGACAGATATTGAAGCATGTTCCTTTTTGTGATGTTATAGATGTGAAAGCAACCTACTTCCCTGCTGAGGTCTTGGCTTTGACAGTGTTCCTTTAAACCCAAACACTGCTCAGAAGTCCTCAGATCAAATACAGCCCAGAAATATTCCTCATTCCATCTGTAGCAGATGTTCCAGGTGTTGGGAATTTTATCAAGCAACATAACAAAGCTTGATCTTAATGTTTCTCCTTGGTAGTGTTACAGCTTTGCCTCCTTCTTTTCCTCTTTTTTTGAAGGGTTTGCCAGACAGTGGGCGTGAAGGGAGATGGATCCCCGCAGGAATATGTGTGCAGGGATAACGTTGATGAGATTTATGCCACGCTGCTCACCGGCGTGACCGACTACACCACCGACAGCCGGGGCGACGTTGGAGGATGGTAAGGGGGTGCGAAATTTCCAGCTTTGGTGCCCAATGGAAACCTGATGTGTTTGCAAAACCCCTTACAAACCAGAGCTCCAAGCCTGTGGAGGTTTGAGCCGAGGCAGGAATTAGGAATGCACGGCAGGAAGAGAGGTAGGGAGCGAAAGGCGAGGCTGGCAAGTTTTGGTTGTCCTTCCTCAGAAGTTGGGAATGTGGGGACTGATACCTTCAAAACCGAAGTTCAGCCTTTTTCTGGATCTGTGGCTAACATTAGCTTCCTTTAGTGAATACCAGGAATGTATTCAGTTGCAAACCAGGGATTTAAAACATTACTTCTCTTTCTTTGAAATAACGCATTTGGTCCTGCCTGATCTCTCCTGCTGCACATTCCTGTTGTGGGGATTTTTTGCCAGGAGAGGGAGCAGCTGCATAACGTGTTGGTGACTGAGAGGGATAACAACTCTAAATTGTCCTGCAGCATCCCCGAATCTTCTGTAAGTTTAGAGTTTCAATGATTTCAGCTACGAGACTGCAAGAATGAATCATAAGTCTATAGGAATATGTCTGCTGATGTGTAGAATCTGTAGAATAGGTAGATTAATAAAATAATAAGTTTAGTAAACTTAATAAGATTAATAAGATCTTAATATTATTAAGTCTATAGCAGTCTTATTTTCATGACATTCCTCAGTCTTCAAAGTCCCCCTAATAGAAAAAGAAGATTCAGTGTGTAACACTGCATTCCTCTGAATGCTCTGTATTCCTTCAGTAACAGTGATCTGGAAAGGCAATTTCTAAATTCATGACCCAAAGCATTGTAAAGGCTCGTGTCCTTCTTTGGGTTTGTGTTTGATTTCCAGAGAAGCTCTAAAGGGGGATGTGTCAGCACTTACTGACTGGAAGTTCCTGCCAGCTTTGGATGGGAGAGATCACGAAGAGTTCATGTTATTCATGCCCGTCCTGTAGAATTACACAGCACAGAAACCCGTGTGAAACATGGGTCTTACAAACCGAACATGCTCTTGTCAGGGTACTTCTCTGCATGTATTTATGAGCACAAATATGCCCGCCCTGAAGTAGTGCTTCTTAATAAAAAGCATTAAATTATCCTAAATCAGGAACAAGTTCAGTATCTGCAGATTTAAAGTACCTGACACTTTTGATGCTGTGTAGAAGCCTCAGAGCAGTAATGCTCACTCCTTGTATAGAGAAGCCATAAACTATGTAAATGAATGGGATAAAGTAATTTTAGTTGTCTTTTGTTTGTTGGCAGTTGATTTTGAGACAAATGCTGGTTTTGAAAAGGCTGCTTAATTTTATTGTCTCAGTCCGTAATTTTAATTTGAAAGTATGCAGATGTATGTTGCTTTTAGATACAAAGTATCAGTCTTGTTTAACGTGTGGGTGATACTGTTTGTGTGGTATGGTAATGAAGTGGTAAAATACATGTATTTGACCTGTCTGGCAGCTGCATGAAGTATCTCAGGGCACAGAGATGTGTGTTCAGGATTTTAAATTCACAACCTATTGATAGTTCAGATCTAGTATCTGGCTCTGCTTTTGTTACCTTCCAGGTAGGAAGGGGCAAGTGCCTGAAAAGTACTGGTAGGAAATAATTCTGCTGGTTGAAAACATTTTGTTATTTTCCCAGTTTATTGAAGAAGTTCTTGTCTAACAGTGCTGAGCCACATGGAGTGTTTTCAGCAGTGGTGTACAAACAGGAAAGCGGCTGTGCCAGTCCCTGGCCAAGCCCAGCGTGGTAATGTGTGCTGCCCATTGGGCATCGTGGGGGTGTGGCAACATTTTGGTTAGGCTCAGATTTGTTATGTCCTGTTTAGAGCTCTGTCCTACTCAGTCTTACCTTTAGTGTCATCATTTCATTCGGTAGCCCCAGGTTTGCTTTTAAAAAAGGAAAAAAAAAAGTTAATTACGGTGCCATCTCTCCTTTCCTCATTAGGCTTGAAGGGGGCAGGGGCTGTGAAGTACATTGGTAATAACCACATGGAATGGGAGCTGCTGCAACACACCCTGTAACCACCTCTTGTCTTGTGTAGGGAGCGAAGTTGGGATTGTGCTTTTTTTGCAGTGTGCCCCATGCTGGATTGTTCCTCGCCCAGCGATCATCGGCAAGGAGCAGCCAAACCCCGGTCACACCTTGCTGGCTGTGCTCTGGTAGTCACTGGCAGTGTCAGATCTCACCAGTTCCAGCCTGGGCTGCAATAATTATAAATAGCTTCTCTGTCTTTGCACAGGAAGGGAAGTGTCAGTTCTGCAGCACAAAGCAGAAGAAAGGTGCTGTGTGCCACGTTATCTTTGGGCACTTCTGTAACTGGCGAGCCTCGGCCCTTTATTTAGCACCTCACCGCAGTATTTACAAACGTGTTGGAAAAGTGCACGGCACAAATAATCCAGACTGGTCTCAGCCTTGGTTAAGGTTCCTATGTCTGGGTTTTCCCTGTTTTCTCTAGTGGTATCCAGCTTCTCAGCTGGTAAAATTGTCCTACAGCAGGGAAATAGTAACACAGGGCACGGAATCAGAGATCAGGAGGTGTTGGATGTCTCCAGCGTAGAAGAGGAAACAAGGATGCAAAAAGTGAGGATCAGGAGCAGGTCATTCCAGCTTGCACAAGGAAGGAGCTTGGCTTTCCCTACTGTCAGAGGAGCAGCAGGGAGGTGAATGTGTCTCTAACACAAGAGAGGGGCGGGTGCAGCTGACAGAAAATGTAAGAGCAATAATAGAGGGTGGGGAGGCAGAGAAGAGGAAGAGATACTGAGCTTTGTGCTTTCAAAGCCACGTGAGATACTGGAGAAGATGAGGACCTGGCTCAATGTGATTAGGTATTCAACTTAACTTCCACATCTGAGAGCCCCCACTGCAGTTCCCCACAACTATTGCTTATCCTTCATCTGTGTCTTCATTTCAAAACAAAACAAAGTGGAACTTTCAAAGAAATCCTGAGGAAATTAAAATCCCAACATCCACTGAAATTCAAATGTACTTTGAGCACCAGATTTTTTTTTTTTTTTAGCTTCTTTGGGCAGTTCCAGCCAAAATCAAGTCAAGAAACACTTAAATCAGAGGGGGAAGGGGGATCCTTTCTCATGGCAAACTGTTGGCTGCTGAAGGCTTTTGTGGCCTCTCAAATATCAGTGCTTTCTCATTCTATTTCTTCTAAACCATTGGATAAGATGGAAAGATACGGGGAGAAATGCTGTTTCTCTGGAGAGACCTTGTCTTTTTTGTGTAATTTTTGTCTTTCTTTCATAGAATCATGGGAAAGTTTCACCAACTTTACTCTCCATATGCAAACTTTACCTTTCTTTTGACAGATTGTTTGCTGGGACATGTCTGATCTGTCTACAGGTGTTAGACATGAATATCTAAGTCAGATACTATACAAAAAACTAGTGAAACATAACCTTGATGAAAGGCTGCCAAACTTGTTTTGAGCTGCTTTGGAAAAAATGACGTAATTTACCCTTTTTACCATTATACCAAACGTCCCGCCCAGTTTTAGATTGCATCTGCAACTATTTGCAAGTTGCTTGGAAATTAGAAAGAGGAGTATTTCTTGTCATAGAAGGCTGCCGGACCTTTTCAAATATTTATTTTTTTCCTTTTTAAAAAAATGATTACTGAGAAAGGAGGACATTGCTCTGAGTTACTAATGTCATGAACATGCTGGGCCTGGTCTTGGGCAGGCTCATGGAACCCACTGAGGTATTGCCCGTGTCTTAAGAAAGAAACCACTTTTAACAACTCATGGATTGACAAGATGTGTGGTTTAAAACAAGCATACTGGGGGGGTTTTTTTAATTGAAATGACACTTTTTAATATTGTATTTAGACGTTTTGAAGGTAGCAGATCATTATCTAGATGTGACTCACTTCAAGCACAACTTAGCGTTACTTTGGTCAAACTTTTCACGAGATTAATTCTTGTGTAGCATAGAGATTTAAGTCACTCTGAGTCACAACTTGCTTTTAATGTTGGAAGTATTAAGCCTGAAAATTTACAAGAACGTGACAGTCTTAACAGTGTTAAACATCTGAATGCCAAAATGTGGGTTGGCCTTTTCAGAAAATAATTTGAAGCAGACAAAGCACTTAAGTTTAAATGCATCTATTTGCACACTAAACTATCAGTTTTGACCTTGTTAAAATAAAGAATAAGCCTGATGACATCTGGCTGGAATAAAAGCCAGGCTGGTGAGGCGGGGGTGAGTGTTGGACCCTCAGTGCAGTGTGAGCTTTGTTTCACAGAACGGGGCTGGGGGCACAGCTGCACACACTCCTTGTCCTCCCAAAATCTGCTGACTGCTCTCAGAGGTCACTGCTTCTGTTACTGTGAATTTTTGCCGGTGTCTTAACCTAGCTGATGTATTTATTGATGTGAGTGCTGCTGGAGCTGCTCTGATGCGTGTCTGTCTCAACAGGGTGCGTGAAGCTGCCATGACCAGCTTGATGGAAGTGACGCTGCTGCTGGTGCAGAACGAGGCAGAGCTAATTAATGCCAACATGTATGTAATGTGCTCTTTCTGGGTTTCATCTCTCAGAACCACATTCCAGGCCACACAGGAATGCAGTGCTTGTGCACTCTGTGCTTGCTCCTTTATTGAGTGTGACAGAACTTTGACAGAAGCGCGTCAAGCCCACACAGATGTGGAGGATGTTGCCTCTGGTTTTCAGAGGGGCTGACCCTGTTGGGAAAACCTGGGTGGCAATCCCACCTTGGAAATACAGCACAGCTGTGGGATTTGGGCTAAACCTGCCTCCTCTGTGGTGCTTCCCAGTAGTGCTCACTTAAATAGAAAGCAAACCCTGCTCGCTTATCCAGAGCGTCACATCGTTAATTTGGAGTGTGGTCAAATGTGAGCATGGGTTTGGATTAGTTTCTTTGCAGAATTATTAGTAGGGAAATAAAGAAAAATAATTTACACTGAGCTCCTGATTTTTAGTTTCATGATACAGTACTCCTAATAATAAAAAAACCCAGTAATAATTACCATTTTTAAAGCATAGCTTGAGCTGCAGCAGAACTTTCCTAATAGGGGTATTGGTTTGTGGGCAGAGTGTGCCAGTGGTTAGGTGAACATATCCATGGTTTGGGTTTTAATTAAAAATCCCCAAATGCTGAAGGACACTTAGAAGGGAAGTACTGGATTCTCTAAGAATACACTGCTCACTAGTGCCCGTTTTCAGGGGCTTCCTCCTGTTGATCTGTTGCATACACAGATTGTCCACATGGAACTGAGAAAAGCATTCCTGCCAGCTGGATCCCATTTCCTAAATATTCTGGGCCTTGGTGTAACTGAAGGAATTTTAGCTGGTTTTGCTGTCATTAGTGGCCCTTTCTGAAGGGGTAAAGGGCCTTGTGGGACACAATATTGTAGCTGAGAGTTTAGTTATGAACATAAGCAAAATAGGATATTGTTAAAAGCTAGCCAGAATTGAAGAACTGATTTACTTGGGATATATGAGATTTAGGAGAGACCTTGTCCTCTGCTACGTGTGCACTTTTCTACGTCAAAATGCGCTTTTCTCAAAGTTCCTGCTCTATTTCCATCTGAAATGTAGCAGTTCAGCCAAGCCATAAAGCACTTTGTTATCTTTTTTGGATGATAGGTGGGGCAGTATGTGTAAAAGGTGGATAAAATACTCTGTAACATTAATGTCATGCTGGTTTTTGATTAATTGACCTGTCGAAGATAAAGTCTCAAGATTCTGTCATGATGTGGATGTCTTAAGTCACTTGTATGTTTATTCTGAAGAATTAAACCAGAATACTTTCCTAGCAGGGTCATTCTCATTTATTTAATTGAAACAATTGGAACCTAAATACACATTCTACTGCTTAAATTTTCTGATTAATTGTTTTCTTCTTTATAGCTGCAAGCAAATTATGTGCTGGCTGGCTCAACAGTCAGCTGAAAAAATAGATAAATTTCGAGCTCATGCAGGATCTGTGTTCCTTACTCTTTTGCACTTTGACCATCCCCCAGTTCCACACATCCCTCATCGGGAAGAGCTAGAGAGGATATTTCCAAGGTAAGGTATTGAAAAATATCCTAAACCAATGAAAGTAAAAGATAAATGCACACAGTTACACCTAAACCAAGCAACCTGATGTAATTTTTGTGCCCAAATGCCCAGTATATGTATGGAGGAATATTTGGTGCTGTTTGACAGGATTTCATTGAATTGTCCTATGAATATGCATGAACATATCTTTTTCCTCACCTGGAGAGCACTGATAGATCAGAAGGATAGTTTTTAATGAATTGTATTGTTTTAACCAAGCTCTAGTTGCAGTAGTTTTCCAAGGTGGACTTTGTAGTTAAAGCAAGAGTGAGAGCAACTCATTGCTGAATGGTGGTTATGATACCTGATGGCAGTGAGGAGCATCCAGCTCTGTGCCTGGGAGAACCTCAGCCTGCTGTGACTCCAGGTGCTCTGTCTGCCAGGCTGCTGATCGTCAGCATCATCACTGCTGGGGGCGGGTGTTGGCCTTTCCTGGGCTGAGTCTGTCCTTGGATCAGTTGCTGAGTAGCTGGTGGTGGGAGAGAACACAGAATGAAACTCCAGAAAGAAACGTGTTTTCTGAATGTAGGCAAAAGTGCCTGGGGAAGGGAAACTGCAGTTCAAATCTTACCTGGATCAGCACAGGGATTTGAAGATTCCTTCACTTTACTGGCAGTGGCTGAAGCTTTGATTTGTATTTTCCCCATATGCTCAAAGACCAATGCTTAATTTGATATTTAGGTAATTCAGAGACCTTCTTCACTGGTGTGGAGGAGCTGTTACAGCAACGTGGGGAGAAGAAAAGCAGTGCACCCACACGAGATGATTCTTTACCTTCCCCTTTCAGGTGGGAGAAGGAGACGCTGAACTGGAACGCGGCGTCGGAAGCGTTCCCTCGGATCACGCAGCTCCTGGGCTTGCCAGCCTACCAGTACTACGTGCTGCTGGGGCTCTCTGTGTCCGTGGGGGGGCTGACAGAGACCACGGTGAGAGCACCAGTTATGCTTTAAATCTGATGGGCTTCTTGGTTTTCGTTTTGAAAAGTATAAATACGTTGGCTTGCTGAGCGTGCGGGGAGCAGGGAGTTGAGGGCGCTTTGTTTCTCCCTTCCTGCCCTGGCAGAACCTGAGGGTTCCAGCCCTGTGCTGACCCTCCCAGCTGGGACCAGCAGCAGAGCCCCTCAGCTCCGTGCAAGGGGATTGCTCTTCTCACATGAGGTGAAAGCTGCTTCGTTTGTCACCTGCTGCAAGCTGTTAGCTGTTAGTTGTCAGTAGGTGTTAACAGGATGCACAGGCTTCTTTGCTTTTATTGGTTTTGATACACTTTCTCCTAAAATACCAGCGAGATGTCAGAAGTTCCATTACAAAGAAATGTCATTCAAATGTCTGTCTCAATCCTCAGAGCTTTGCAATCCTTATTTCATTCTTCTGGCATGAGCAATCTCTTTAGCACTGGCTCTGGCAGTCTGCTATGCTGCCAAATTTTTCCCTCTTTTCTTTTAATTTTTAGTGTATCCTTCTGTCCTTATATTACAACTTGCATTGGTAGTTTTAGAGTTCTTGGTTTCCAGATATTTGGCTTATAATGTTTTTTTTTTATTTGTTGTAGCCAAAGATGTAAAACATAAGAAAACAATTTTTGGGGTAAGGACGTGGTTCAATATGACACCACAGAGAAATATCAGACCAGTAACGGGATATTTTGGACTGTCAGTTAAGTCTTTAAATCCCAGGGGTCCTGTAACAGGAGGAGGAGGAGGAGGAGGCTGTGAGTCAGCACCCCAACAGTGGTTAAGAGTGTTTCTAATAAGAATTTCCATCTCAAATTAAGAAAACTGGTAGAAGAGTGAAAAATGTTGGGAAACAGAGGTTCTGTGGAGGGGGAGCAGCTCCTGCTGGGTCACCTGGAGCTTGTCTCCCATGGCTTCCACTTGTCAGTCACAACTTGCCCAAGTGATGTTTTTTTGCCTGGTGCTGTGGGTTCTGCTCCTGGGATCAGGGGATGTCTGTGAGCCTTTGGGTTTGGTGTAGCAGAGTATTTGGTGTCTGGGCAGTCTCTTGTATTTAAACCAATTCTGAGCATTTAAATGTTTCTAAAATGGCAACTAATTATATAGCAACGGCTATTTTAAAACTTTGAAACCATGTGTGTGTTGGTTTGTGACAGTAATTATCGGATAGACAATGTAACTCTTAACAGATTTCTTTAATAGCAAACATGCACATGAAATTCAGCTTTCGGTTAATTATAGGAGGCTCCACCAAAACCAAAGTTATTTATCCAAGTATAAAAAGGAGGAAAGTTTTGGAGAAACAGACATTCTGGCTGCTAGCTGGGGTCAGAGGAAAATCCTTATTCAATATTTTAATTTATTTTTTTTTAAAGTCCTGGTTGCATTTAGTTATGAAAAGTGGGAACAGTTCAGTTACATGTAGCTCCCTTCCCTTGTTACCATCTGCCAGTGTGTTAAGGGAAACCTTCTGCACTGTTTTCAAACTGTGATTGTGAAATGTTAACTTTTCTGTGACCCTCCAGTTTTCTTTAACTCTAAAGGCTTGTTCTGGCTAAAATATTCTCCAGGGCTTTGGAAAGAAGATGACCTAATTCTCTTTTGAGGCAGCTAGAAAGGCAAGGGAGGGTACTTACACTTGGGAGTATATGTGTGTGGTGAATTACATTTAATATCTAAAATGTGATAGAGAAATTAGAATTGATGTGTCTTACAGTGACTCAAAATACTCTCTCAAAGCCTGAGGCATTCTTTGCTGAATATCCAGAGACTGATTTTAAACATTAACAGAAAATTTTAAGAACAGTCCTATTAAATCCATATGAAAGAAGCAGCTTTTTAAAATCTTGGATAGAGGAAAAGGATTACTTGAATATGTGTTCTTGCAGTAATGTGTGTGTTCTTGTGACATCTTCCCTCTCTCACTTAAAAAATATCTCTGCACATACGCACATGGACATGGAAGTTAGAAGATTCTTGTATATACTGCGAGATAATCTGAGTTCAAATGTCAGTTTGTCTTTTAGTCATCTCAGGGAATTAACAGGAGAAAGGCTCTGTTGTAATTCCGTGGTCAGTGGCTGTTTTGCTGCAGCTAAAATTGCTCTGCAGTATATTTAGCAAGAGTAGTTCTTTGTTTGGCTTTTTAAAGAGATTTTCTGGAATGAGCCGTGTGGGGTCTCTGAAGTGTTTTGGTGGCAGTGGGGCTGCTGGAAGCATTGGAAGCTCAAGCATTGGAAGTAATCTGGAAAAACAGAAGATGTCATTCCCTGTGGGATTTGGCACTCTGCTCCATCGCCATGGTTCAAAGGGCACTTTCTCTGTGTAAAAGAATCTTCTAATTATACATCTGGCCCACAGTGATGCATATTTCTGATGGCTGCATAAAACCCCTCAGTCTGTGGAGATCAGGGCTGTACAATGCTGGTCTTTCTCCAGTGCACAAACCCTGCAGTTGCAGGGGTCAGGATATAATTTTGATATAATTTCATTATTGTTGAACTACATTACATTCAAAATTTTGTTGAGGCACAGAATGTCCTCTGATTCCCCTTCCCCCCTAAAGAGTGAAAATTGCATTTTAAAATGGTATAGAAATTGTAAGTAAAGCCTTTTTTAAAAAAAAAGAAAGGAACAACATATTCCTAACTCTCCAACTTCCTCCCAGGCAATACCAGAGCTGCATTACTGTGTTAGATCTCACAAATGAAAATATTGGGACATCAGTAGATGATATTCTAAAACATCTGGTCGCTGAGACCAGTTGTATGCAAATCAATGCATATTTGGTGGAAGAAACAGGCTCAAAATCCTGTTTTCTTGGTTGACAGCTCTTGAGCAAAATACATTTGAGAATAATTCCAGGCATTCTTTTCTTAAAGAAAAAACTAGTGGGAATTATGGTGTTCCTACTTCATGTAAAGTATCACTGCTGCAAAGTACAAACCAGAGCCCGTGGATGTGGATCGGGCGTCTCAATCACCGATGAGTAGCTGAGATTTTGGAGGTAACAGATGCTCTGTTACAAACTGGATGCCTAAGCTGGTTGTGTTTGACCTTATCAGTCCCACCCGCTGCCTCAAAACTGGTTTTGGAAGTGCTCTGCCTCTGTTTTTGCAACAAAACCGCCTGGGAACGGTTTCCCCAAGGTTTGTGTGGAAACCACGCCGGGCACCCGGCCGGAGCTGCGAGCGCACCTCTGCGTGCTGGAGCTGCACTGCCCCGTGCTCGCCCCTGCCCCGGGAGGTGAAACCTTCAGGACATGAGTTGTGTCCCCAGGTGCGCCTTTGGGCGCTGTTCCTGTGCTGGGCATCGCCCGTGGCTGCAGGATCTGCTCTGGGTTTCGCTGCTGGGACAGGCACGCCGTGGCAACCCCGCTTCTGCTGTTTCACAGGGACAGGGTCATTCTCAGGCCTCCTCTTGAATTCTTATCCAAAGCTGTCCCAGTTCCAGCCCATTAACCTCCTAATTTCCTTTCCCAGTCCTTGTGGAACCCCAGGGGAAGGTAAATGTCACACACTTGATGTAGTGTGAATTTGTGTTCTGCGAAGATGAGGAAGACATTTGGAAACATTCTTCTCTGCAGATACTCAGGAGCAGTTAAGATTATAGCTCAGATACCGAGGCTGGGACAGAAGGAGTTCACCTGAGGAGGAAATAGGGATTTAACCTGTTCATGTCACGTTCCCTTGTTATGCTGGAATTTCTTCCAGTACAGTTCCTATGCTCTGTGCTCACTATTGGGAAAATGCCCCATTTTTCAGTCTCCCAGGTGGTTACATGATGGATTATCCACACCTGTACTTTTGTATTGTTTAATTACTTGTTGTCTTCACTCTCAGTGTTTCTGATACCCTGCTGCTCTGCCTAGGTTTGGCACAGCTCTGGAGCACCCCACCTGGAGCTGTGCTCCTGACCCTTTTCTTTCATGCCCTTTCTTGCCTTTTCAAGTCATTTGGATCTGCAGGGAAAGCACTGAGTAATTCAACTTCCTTCAAAAGAATGGTGTGATACCTGGGAGGTAATTTAAGAGACAAAAGAAATAGAAGAGAAAATGACACCACCTAAGATTTTTTTCTGAGATGGGATTTCTTTGCTTATTGTTGATCTCTGCTCATGGAAGGTGTTAAGACATTTCTTCTTTATTTATAATAGTCTGAAATGCACAGATTGTTTCAAAGGGTAGTATATAATAATGAAGCAGGTTTTAAATTTTCAGGAAATCTCTCTTACAGTTGTATATCTTGTGAAGAGCTTTCAGTGTCAGGACCCAGTTTGTACTGGGCACACTGGGACACACACCAGTGTTGCTTTTGGAGTGTGAAAGAACCACACTGGGGTCAGTTCAATGTAGCTGCCTTGTACAGATTTTACTGAGATTTGGCTGTCATTCTGAAACTCAGAAGCACTGAATAATTTCTCCAAATTGCTTGACCTTTTAAAAGAAATATTTCTGCTCCTGCGTTGCCCAGGGTGTTTCAGTACAGAACAAAGTGTTAAGGTTGCAGACTGTGCTGCTTCCCAGGATTGCTGGGCTGTGCTGTTTGCAGGCTAAAACTTTGGGAAAGTCGTTCAGAGTTTTGAGCCAAGGCTAAAGTGTTTCTTGTTCCTGTGTGCTGATGCACTCATAAATGTTACTGATACGAGGTTTGTTAGATAAAATGTTTAAATGGAGATTCCTCTCATTTGCTTTTGGGAAGACACTTGTGATGTTTCTCGTACTCATCCAATGTTTTATTTTCTTTCCTTGATAAAATGGTCAGGCCTCTGAGGAAAGGGGAATCCCACAGAGGCTGTGCCTGCTCCCCTGCCACACGGCAGGTCCTTGCCTGGCAAGCACTGTGGTTCCTGGGGATCATGGAATCAGGGAGTGGTTTGGGCTGGAGGGGACCTTAAAACTCATCCAGTCCCACCCCCTGCCATGGGCAGGGACACCTCCCACTGTCCCAGGTTGCTCCAAACCCCATCCAGCCCGGCCTTGGGCACTGCCAGGGATCCGGGGGCAGCCACAACTTCCCAGGGCACCCTGTGCCAGGGCCTCCCCACCCTCCCAGGGAACAATTCCTTCCCAAAATCCCATCTAAAGTGTGGAGAGCTGCTCAGTGATGCTGCAGCCCTTGGTGGTTCATGGCCAGTGTGACCCCATGGACTGTGTCCAGCAGAGCCTTGAGCAGCAGCACTGACCCCTCCTCTGCCATCTTGCTAAGCTGGCTGATTGGCTCAGTGCAGTTAAACCAACAGCCATCATTTCTTTCTGAGTTGTGTGTAATTTGTAACCTGACTTTGCTGGTGGTTTGTGTGGCCCAAGAGCTTTTCTGCATGGTTCAGTTCCATCAGCATTTTAACAAATGCTACTTGGCAAAGTCCTGGTGTCCTCTTTCACCTTCAGAGTCGTAACAGTATTATTATTTGAAGTGAAGCAGGATAATCATAGTGGTTTGAGGATGTTTTATGTTGAGAGAAAGAAAACAATGAACCTTTAATGTGGTCTTTTTTTCCCGCAGTGGCAAACTTAAAAAGGAAAAGCAAAAAACAACTTTCCTTGAAAATGGGTTAGTGAAGGTGGAATAGCCATGGTCCTGTTGGCTATTGTTACTGATTTATCCACGTGGCTGCTCTTGGAGGAGCGCTCCCAGTGCAGCTGTGGAGGGACAGCTCCTCAGCTGGGGAGGGGCAGGGCAGTCCTGCAGCCTGTGGCTGTGTGTGGCAGCGGGTGTTTGCATGTCCTTCACTGGAGGCTCCTTCTGTTGCAGCTCAGGTACTCTGCCCAGAGCCTGTTTGACTACATGAAGAAAATCCAGAGTGATCCCAGTGCTTTGGAGAGTTTTTGTGAGACGCTGCTAAAGGTCTTTGAGGACAACCTGCGGAATGACCGGTAATGGTTTTCCTTGGCTTTTTTCCCTTTCACAGCTTTTGGAAATCAGATGTGTGGCACATCTGTTGAAATCTGCCTAGATGGGGAATGCCCAAGGCACATGCATTTACTTTAATAGAGCTGTTTGGTGCAGCAGGACCTGTGGTAAAATGTGTAACCGAGGAGTGATGGCAAAATATTTTGCATATTCAGGTTTTAAAATCATAGAATGGTTTGGGTTGCAAGGGACTCAAAGCTCATCTCATTCCAGTCCCCTGCCATGGGCAAGGACACCTTCCACTATCCCAGGCTGCTCCAAGCCCCATGCAGCCTGGCCTTGGACACTTCCAGGGATCCAGGGGCAGCCACAGCTTCTCTGGGCACCCTGTGCCAGGGCCTCCCCACCTTCACAGGGAACAATTTCTTCCCAATATCCCATCTAACCCTATTCTTTTTCAGTTTGAAGCCATTCCCCCTTGTTCTATCACTATTGTGTTTTTATTTTGTTGCTTGTCTCAAGTGTTGACAGGAAAACATGGCCATGGTTATTCCAGCTGATGTGTTGTTTTATTTGGTGCTGTAACTTCTGATGCAGCCTCTGGAATACGTTGTTTATATTGTAGAAAACAGATTCATATTTTCTAATACTGTCCAGTTGTGTTTTCAGGACCCTGCAAATGTAAAGCAGGGTCCTGACATGTTTTTAATTAGGTTTTCTCCTTTTGGCTGGCAGGGAATGTCCCCGTTCAGCCAGCACACACAAGTTACTGAGCACCCCTCCTCTGTGTAAAGCAGAGTTCTAATTTACGTATGTGTAGGTACATGGGAAGTTTCTTTCTTTGCTTCTGATTAAAAAAAGTATATATCTGTATGCCAAGAAATGTATTTACCTTGTTGAATCATTTTCTTTCCTCAGGGTGTCTGTGCCTCTCCTGACAATGCTGGACCAGATGCTGGCGAATGGCTGTTTTGATATGTTCACTGAGCAAGAGAAGTAAGTTGCTGGAATTCTCTTGGGTTTATTTCCCACTGGGCAGCAGGACTCTTAAACCTTGCCCTGGCTGCTGCTGGGTGGGTGCACAGGGCTCCAAGTGTGAGTGTATATTGCAATGCTTTAATTTTCCTGAAGCGGGACAAACAGCCTTGAAAGGGTCTTGATAAAATCCTTGACTCTTGGATCTGTGTAGAAGTTCATTACTTATTCATTGTTTGACAGCCTAATTTGCATTAATCAAAATCAATTTGCATGTTTCACCTGGCATTCTTCACACTGGACCAGTATCAGATCCGTTCTTTCATCTTCCAGCTTCCTAAATCCCTGCTGGTTGGAGCACACTCCTTGCTGTGCTGGGAGCCTTAAGCACTGGCAGTGTCCCTGTGTGGTGCTGCAGAACCCTCTGTGCCTACCAGCTATGGCTCCCCCAGTCCCACTGCTTTGGTTGATGTGAATATCTCCAAAGACATTAATTAAGATTCTAATAAGAATAATAAAAAGAAAGACATGTCCCAGCCCTTCCACCCTGAGCTCGGTCTTGTGGAAAGCGTTTGGTTTAGGAACAGGTAAACATGAGTGAGATATTCCAGTGTGAAATCATGGGCTTTTGCAGATGCTTCAGAAAAGAATGATTTTAATTTCAGTAATACTAAAATCTATTCCACGAGCTCTCCCAGGCAGCATCTTGGCACATCTGCAGGTATTTACAGAGTTGTGCAACGTGGATCCTGCAGGCACACATACTGAGCTGGGAATCTGTTGATTCAAGAATTGCTCACAGGAGATAAATCTGAAAAGCCTTCATCATTCGAAAAATTTTGATTGAGCCTACTCTTGTCTTGAAGTGTGGTTTTCTTAAATTGCATTTGGCAGTCCCTGTTTGAATGGGAATTAAAGTAAGCCAGAGACAGATGGAGTGAATATTGTTCAGTTTGGTAATCATGCCAGTGATCTGAGGCTTCCGCACAGGTTCCAGTCATCCCTGCTGGGAAAGCTGAGAGATTAGGGGTGGAAATTCCAGTTAAAGTCTTGTCTCCCATGTCCCAGGTCACTGAACAGAAACCAAGTGGTAGCAGCACTGCCTTTGCTGTGTGAGTGACTCAAACTCAACCCTGTGGTGCCATTGTGATGCTTTGTGTAAAAGACCTGAAATAAAATCCAGGGTTATTGTGGGGGGAAAGATTTTGAAGCTGGTCCAGATGTATTTGCCTGCAGTTCGATGATGAAACCAAAAAAGAAAATTAATAATGAAGCAGGCAAGTGGATCATGCTGATGTCAAGAAATGCTGGCCTGGGGTGCAGAACTTGTTACCATACAGAGCCCAGGAAGGGCAGAGCTGGGGGGAGCTGGAAGACAGCTAAAAAGATGGAGAGTTTAGTTCCTGCACGTGTCAGATCTTGGTAATGCAGGAGCCTCCTGGTGCAGAGGTGGCCGTGGGTGAGTTCCTGTGGGTACTTGACAGGGAGCCAGGTGAATACCCAGGGCTCTGCCGTGCTCTCTGTGTGTGGATCAGCACCTGGATGGGTGAGCCCAAAGTTACATCTCATGCAATGTTTGCATTTTGTTACCCTGGGGAGTGTCCTTTGGGTGTAGTTAGGGATGACTCCAGGGCCTGCCTGCCCCTGCTGCTGGATGCCACCTACTCCTTTCTGAGTAGAAGAGTCTGATTTTGGGCCTGGTCTCTGGAATGGAACCATTTACTCCCTTTCCAGAGCAGCCTCTGTAAGGACAGCCCAGGGCAGGTGGGAAAATGGAGACACTGCTTGGTGGCATGAAAAGGCCACGTGTGCCTGCAGAGTCAGGTGGTTTTATGTAGAGTGTGCCTGAAATACAAGCTGAGATACATGCTTGTGTTTTTCCTTGGGATGTTCAGCTCCCATTTCATTTCCTTCCCTCATTTGTTCACCATGTTGCGCTGAATGGAATTTTAGCAGGGGGATTGGGATGTAGGCTGTCTGGCATCAGGATTATACGTAAACCAGCTGCCAGATAGGCAGCTGTGGCATTGTAAAAAAGTATTTGCAAACGCATTTTGAAGTTTGAAATGGAAACTGTGCACTCTCCCACACGTTCGTTTTCTAACAAAACATCAGCAGTCCAGAATGGGTAATATCCAACAGTGCTTGATTTAACCAGGATTAGGAGCAGGATCAGTTTGATCCAGTGCGTGCTCCAGGTAAAACCAGTTGCCACAGGGTGTCACTCCTGCCTTGCACAGGTGGAACCTGCCAGGCATTTTCCTGCCTTTTCACACCCTACAGCTCATACAGTTTAGAATATAAAGCTCAACGTTTCTGGTGTAGTTTTGCAGCTGAGTCTCAGTGTTTGGGAAGCTCTGTGTGGCTGGGGTGTGATCTCTGTGCAGAAGGACAAGTGAGCCCCTGGGTGTTCCTGCTCCACTGTCGTGGTTTGAGTGCTCGTGCTCAAGGGAGGTGGATTTGCTGTGTGTGGAACTGGCCAGCAGGGATGAGGAGTGTGGGGTAAATACCTGTCCTGTGGGGTTGGAAATAATCAGCTTTAGTGTCACCAGGGTCATCAAAGGCTTTCAGAACTGGCTCCTCTGTTGTACTTGGCTTAGGGGAAAGGACAGCTGTCTGGCATATTCCAGGCTGTTATTTCCTACCTGGCCTAAGGTGACGTAAACCTGCTTGTCCAGCATGAGAGGTTCCCCCTCCCTCGTGCTGACAGGAATGGTTTGTATCACTGCTCCACGAATGGCACTGGAGAACTGTTCTGGGTTAGAAGTGCCCTTCTCCCACTCAGCTTGAGGTGTTTCCTCAGTCTCACAAGTCGTGCCAAAATAGGAAGGGAAGGGAGGGAAGTGGGTTGCTCCTGGCAGCAGGACAGGTGGGTGCTGGGCTGACGTGTTGGTGATGCTGCAGCATCATTGACCTGCTGCTCCCCCTGCCCAGCAAACAGGGCAGCAGAGCCCTCAGCTCTGTGGTCACACAGCCCAAACCTCCTGATTCCATCCCAGAGTACAGCGAAGCTGCTCTTGTGACAGGGTAGGGAGTGTTTGTGGGCTGGGCACTGCTGGAGGCAGCGGGCACACTGGGTGCTGGGAACTCACCGGTGGCTGCTCTTACTGCACAGAGGCACCTGGCAGCTCCCTGCTGCTGGTGGGACAAGGACAGGGAGCACAAAGGAGAGCAAACAGAGGCCACTGGCAAAGCTGGCACTGAGTTTCACTGCTCACAGCTCCTATGGCTGCAGGGTCCTGCTGCTCCAGCGGCTGAGGGATCACCAGCGGTGCCTGGGCTGCCCAGAGCCCTGTGGATTGCTGGCTCCTTAGAAGTGTGGTAAGATGGGTCTAATGCTCAGTGCCATGTAAACAGAACAGCCTTGGCATGACAGTTCAGGATCTTCTAGTGCTTGCAGGGGTGGTAGGTGGCATTTCTCTCTCCTGCATGTGTGTAGTTTACACATTCAGCAGAAGCACCCATGTGTTCTGGTTTTTTCTGGTGATCTTGCAGTGCTTTAGGAAAGTGTGTGTCCCCACTGATTTCCAGCCGATGATTTCCATGTATCCATGCTCCCGTGGATTATTTTTTTAAGCAATCTTACTGCTCTTGCATAACCAGCCATAAAGCAGAGAGCTGGCAGTGGCTGGTGCCTGTTCCCTGGCCGTGGCAGCGGTGCTGCTGGGACCCAGCTCACCTGGAGGAGGGACCCCAGCACCTCTGGCAGTGCCATGTGTGCCCACTTCACAGAATGCCAAGAGACTTCAGACTGATCCCCTTTCCCCAGTGCTGACGCTGTTCCTGCTGGCACAGTGCCCACACAGGAGAAGGAATTTTCTCAATTTCCTTTACAGAGGCCAAACTATTTGAGTCATTTGAGATCACACATAGGTTAGGTTTGGTTATTACAAATGTAGAGCTGGCAACCAACAGAAAGGAAAGTGCATCTGTTTTAAACACAAAATGCTGCTCATGAGGTTCCATGTTTTAAATTTATTCCAGATGCTCTTGTTCCAATTGGTCTCTTTGTTGTTCCCCTTCTCAGCGACGTCCCTGTTGTTCAAGCGGTTTAAATCTCACCTAATTCACTGCATTGCCTGGGCTGTGCTGAGAGCCAGGCATGCACTGCAGGGATTGCAATTAGCTGTCTGCACAGGGCCTTTGTGTAATTGGGGTGGGAGGAGGAGAAATTCCACCAAGGTAAGACAAAACACACCTCAACATTCAGAGAGCTCTTCCTCACCCACCCAGATGAATCCACGTCTGTAGACACTCAGGGACTCCATTCATGCAGATGTCTGTTGTTCCCACCACGTGTAGAATTCTTTACCTTGATTTACCATGGTTTGTTGCTCAGTTTTTTTAAACAGGTCACTATTTGCCAGTACATGCCAGGATTTTGTTACGAACTTCTTAAAAGTCATTAAAAACCACTGACTCTTGTCTGGAAAACTCTACAGAACAAGGCACATTACCTTAACAAAACATCTTGGCACTCCTATAAACATCTTATTTTAAATGTTCTGCCCTTCAACAGATGACAGTACCCAGCTTTCTTCAGTACTTTTTATCCACAGCTTTGAACTGTGGTAGCAGAAAATGAATGTTACTATTTTTGCTTTCTGCTGTCCATACACGGTGCAGTGAGGTTTCCAAAATACACAGCCTAGAAGTAACTGTGCTCACTAGACAAATATGAAATAGTTTCTTTTGCATCTATGGCACTTCAGCCTTGAGTGTAGCGAGTAAAAGATTAAATAATTTGAACTGAAATAAAAGCATTAGTCCCTCTTTCCTTCTCTTTAATAGATCCTTGGAATAACTAACAGTACTTGTGTTTGTATGAGTGTCTGGGAAAGAGCTGTGAGAATCACGTTTCCCAGACTGTGTGGAAAAAGAAAAGAATTTGCTAAATATATTTAAAGATGGCTTCATGGCTTGCACACGTAATAGGACTGTAAGCCCTGTGTTTAATTACGTTGTCTGGAATCTCTGAAGGAATTTGGGCTGTGAAATGGTGGAGTAGTTAAGAACAACATTCGTCCTCTTTTATGTAAAGTTTGTTTGGAGACCTTAGGGAATGACCATGATGACACACAGAGTAAGTAACTGTGATTTGGCTGTAGGATAATGTCATTCCTGACATGGTGTTTCTGGTCATACCACACTGTTCAAACACAAGCCATGGCAAGCCAGTTATCCTGCATGGACCGAAGCTGTTTGGCTAAAAAGAGTTCACTCCTCAGCACACAGATAGTAGCAATGTAAATAATTAATAATAATAATAATAATATAGTAATAATAATTTCTTCCCTCCCTTGTTAAAAAATGAAAGGCCCAGGAACCTGGTGGCCAAACTCTCCTGAGCTGCTGGGAGGAAGCACAAACCGCCCTGCAGTCTTTCCTTGCCTCGGACTGTTAAGTTTGGCACCCTGACAGTCATTAAATGTCTTTGAAATTCTGCTGAAACCTACTGCTCATCTTTTTTTCTGTCCCATTTTCAGCCATCCCTTCCCAGTGAAGTTGTTCACCCTCTGTAAAGAAGAGATCAAAAGATCCAAAGACATCCGGAAGCTGCGCTCCAGCATAGGAGTGTGAGTTAATGAAATCAATCTTTTCTCCTGGAGAGTGAAGAACATTTAACTTGCCAGATGTAACAGTTAGGTCTAGTTCATGTGGAATTTCAGTGGAAAATACACACAGATACGTGTGTTTGAAGGTTGTAAGAGTTTTGTTTTGTAGTTCTGGATGGTTGAAGTGAAACATATGATCTGATAAAACTGAACAACTTCTAAGATTTTTATACTCCTAAAGGTGCTTAAAGGAAATAATTTGCTTTTTCTTCGTAGAGAGCATAGCTTCCCCTCCCTGCATTTTTCCCAATGCCCATCTTCATCCTGGTCCTCAAAATGTACTTGTGCAGTTATAACACAAGATCTGGGTTTTTTCTGATATTTTCTAGGTTTTGTGGCCTGATTCAATTTCAAGGAGACATGAGAGAGAAAGTTTTCTTCCAGTTGTTTCTCCTCCTTTGCCATCCCTTTCCTATAGTAAGTACTGAAGACTTTGCAAATTATCAGCTCTATTCTTTACAATACTTTACAAATGAAAAATTATTGAAAGTGTATTAAAGCAGCATTAGAGTTTTGAGGTATTAATGTATAGAACAGGCTTTATTTCTCAAGGATCTGCTCTCTGCAGCGCTGCCCCCTGACACAGGCTGCTGGCTGCCTGCCATGTACCTGGCAGTGCCACACGTGCTGCCCTTCCACCTCCTGGCCTTACTGGTTAAACTGGGAGCAGTGCAGGTGCCTCAGCCATTTGTGTCTGGGAAGACCTGTTCACCATTTAGTGCTGAAAGCTCCAGCCAGAGAAGTTACTGTCAGTTCTCTGACATTTCTGAGAGCAGCAACACAGGAGCAGGGCTGGTTCAAGAAAAACAAACGTTTTTTGTCAGGTGTGACAAAAGCTGGTGCAGTGCAGGGAGGTTTAGCAGACTTTTAACCTTTTTCCTGTAACTAACAGGACACAAAAATCTGAGCATGTACAAGAGATCGTATGTGTGATGGTATTGTTTCAGTCCTTTAAAATCTGTGTCGACTTAGGAAGGTTTGGGGCTAGGTTTTTTTCATTGCACAAAACGTGGGAGCCCTGACTCTGCAAAGTTTGGTACTTCAGGTTTCTGTTCCATTTCCATGTTGTGTGTACTTGCTCCGTGAGGAATCCTTTGCAGGAGGGGCACAATGTAAGGAAAGGAGAAAGATCATTTCAATTCTGTGGTTTATTGGTATTTTACATCACAAATGTGTTTCGTTTTTACAGACGGGTCAATTTGCTTTGGCACTGCTAGTCCAGAAATAACCCTGTAATTCCTTGGGCAAAACTGGGCCCTTTCCAGTTGGGCCAGTCTCACATGTTTGAATTCCTTCCCTGTGAGGGACAGAGGTGTGGCCTTCCAAATGGGAAACACTGCCCTGAGTGTAGGAGCAGGAATTCTGTGAGGTGGTGACGTGAAATTCCCCGAGGTGCAGACACGAGGCCCCTTCCTGCAGGAAATCCCTGTCAGAGGCAGGAGGGGACTCGGTGTCCACCATGGCGGCCAGTGTGAGGGCCCAGGACCAGAAACAGCACTGGGCTCTTCCCTATGGATCAGAGCATCCAGAGAGGCCATGAGGATGGTGAAAGGCCTTGAGGAGAAGCTGTGTGAGGAGCAGCTGAGGGCACTTGGTCTGTTCAGCTGGAGGAGACCGAGGGGAGACCTCATCGCAGTTACAACTTCCTCGTGAGAGGAAGAGGAGGGGCAGGCGCTGATCTTTGCTCTGTGGGGACCAGGGACAGGACTTGGGGAATGGCCTGAAGTTGTGCATCCCAAACCAGGGGAGGTTTGGGTGGGATATCAGGAAAAGGTTCTTCCCCCAGAGGACGGGGGGGGCACTGAACAGGCTCCCCAGGGAATGGTGGCGGCCGGAGGCCGCCTCGGGACAGCGCTCCCAGGCCCAGACTCTCGNGACTTGGGGAATGGCCTGAAGTTGTGCATCCCAAACCAGGGGAGGTTTGGGTGGGATATCAGGAAAAGGTTCTTCCCCCAGAGGACGGGGGGGGCACTGAACAGGCTCCCCAGGGAATGGTCGCGGACCGAAGGCTGCTTCGGACAGCGCTCCCAGGCCCAGACTCTCGGGGAGGGTCCTGTGCAGGGCCAGGAGCTGGGCTGGATGGTCCTGGTGGGTCCCTGGGGGGCTCTGGCCGGTTCCTGAGGCTGCCCCTCCCCGCAGATCCGGAAGACGACGGCCAGCCAGGTGTACGAGATGCTGCTCACCTACGGCGACGTGGTGGACGCGGCCATCATGGACCAGGCCATGGCCATCCTCAGCGACACCAACTGGTGAGTGCATGGCCGCCCCACGGCACTGGGAGCTGAAAGAAATGTCAGCATTTATTGGAGTTACCAAAATTCAACGCCTCTGAAAGCTGGGGGGGGGGAGCAAACTGTAAGAAGTGATAGCGTAGGCTCGGCTCTTTATTGCTTCCAGGCCACAAAAGCACTGCTGCAAGGAATTCCTGTGTTCTAAAGAACTCTCCAGGATACTGTCCCACTGGAAGGGGGATGTATAAAATCACCATTAGATAAAGTAAAATACCCATATTTTTCTAACAACATAAAAAGGGAGGAAATCTTGGAAGTTTTCCATGAGCCAGAGACTGGGCTGTGCAAACAGTCAAGCTTCAACTGCACAGACAGTTTCTTGGCATTTATGAGCACTGGCAGGATTTGGGGAAAGGAAGGATCTCTGCAAGCTGGAAAACAACAGAATTAGCAGAACAGCTCAAATCTCCCATGAAATGTAATTACTCAACATGCTACAAGAGTTGTATTCAAGCAAAGATTTGGAATTGGAGCAGTTCAGATGTTTCCCAGGCATAGGATGGCATGAATTAAACAAGCACTTTATAGAATGTAATTCAGTTTTTACCTACTCTTACCTGTACTGGTAGCTTCTTCCAGGGGGAGGGGAAGAGGGTCCTGTTCTCCATGAGCATGACCCAGTGACTTTTAGAGCCAAGGAATCATTCCATGAGCACCTCTGCAGTGACAGGAACAGGGAACCAGGATTTTGGCTCGGGATTTTTCCCCTTTCTGCACATTCTAGCATTGTGCATTATCATCACCTGGGCAGGTTGATAAAAGGCTGCATGCCTGGGAGATTTGAGGAAATACAGAGTTTTAAGCTAACAATTAGTTTATTAGTTTTGCTGCCTTGTTAAACATATTTTTCCTTGTCACACACCTGGGTCATGGGGCTGCTGCCCCAAACAGTAGTCACAGAGAACAGACAAATGTAGAAAAATACATAATTTATTTAGTCATTGTATTAAATGGCTTTTTGTCTTCATTGACATTTCATGGAAATAAATTGATGCCAGACAAGCTCCAAGAACAAATACACCTTAGGGCTGGGTGACAGATTTGCAGACTGCATGTTACACTGTTTGACTTCTGTGTACTTTCCAATTTACTTCTGTGCTTGAGCTTAAATAACTTTGTATTTGTGAAAAGAAAGCTAAGTTTATCATTATGAGGGGTGGCTGCTGCTCTTTTTCTGAATTTTCCAGTGCAGAATCAGAACAAGAGTCTCAGGTTTGAAGGAGTGGTTACCAGCAGTGCTGCCTGTGGTTACAATTCCTTGTTGAACTGCACGTGGAAGTTTAGGATGGTGTGGGGTGTGATTCAGTGATTTAAGAGCAGGCTTGCTCAGGAATTGCATCAGGAATTTGTTAACAGACCCTGTGGAGCAGGATGAGCTGAGTGCTGTCACCAAGGGGTGGTTCCAGGGCCAGCACTCACAGTGGTACAGGAAGAGCAGTGGCACTTCAGCTCTGCCCATAAACAACGGGGTTGCTAAATCAAAGCAAAATCCTTCCCCAGGAAAACACTCCAGAAAAATAAATATTCTGTTTTCATCCTGTCATTTTTAGGGTGTGCCTGGCTTATTCTTGGAGCAAGCCCTGAGTACCCTGCTGCACGATGGCCACTGCTCTGAGATGAAAGACAAAGAGCTCGTTTACTCAAAACTTAATTCTTTTATCTTGGTAGATTTGAGCTGTTTACAGAGGAAGAGATTTGAAGTTGTTGCTGAGTGTCAGAGTTTGTTTTCCTTAAGCTCTCTCAGTGCTAAAGTAATCAGTCTAAATTCTGAATTACCCTATTAGCAGCAGGAAGCCAAATGAGAATTTGAAGGAATATGGTAATTACTGGGATACACAAATTTTCCTTGTTGGGACTACAGACACTTTATCATACAATTGTGTCATGCAGAGTTTAAACAAATTACTCTTTAAATAATACATTTTGTTTAGCCACAGGAAAGTTTCTAGTAGTAAATAAGACAAATTGTGCAAGGTGTGAAAAAAGGAAGTTCAGGTTATGTCTAACTTGCCCCTTTTTTGCTTTTTCTCTATAGAGGGGATGGGAGAGTCTTCTCCAATAACTTTAGAGAATAAATTAAGTGAACCTCTGATGAAAAGGGTTGTACAAATAAGTGGATTTTTTAAAATATAAAACTCTATAAAAGAATAGTCTTGGGCATTTTCATAGCAACTGGTTATCTGTGGCAGATGGGGTGTGTATTTATGGTTTATCTGGCTTAGGATGGAACAAAAAGGGCCCATTAGTCTTCAAATGTGGCACAACATAAACTCCTACAATTTGAGAGGTGCATGAAGGGACACCCCCACTGTGATGCAGGGGGCACAGATCACTCCAGGAGTTGTGTGGATGTGTCTGAATTAACTGGAAACAACCTTTCCTCTCGCAGGGAAGCAGAACTGCCCGTGGTGAGGGAGAGACGCAACTGCCTCTGTGACCTCCTGAAAGTGCCCAGACCCCAGCTGGTGCCCAAGGTGAGGGGGGAATGTGCTCCAGGGGCTGCTTTGTTCATGGAGGTGTCCGTGAGGATGTTCCCAGCCAGCTGCAGAACACGTGGCATGGCTGGAGCTGCTGCCTGAGGCCCTTCCAGCCTGGTTCCCAAGAGCATTCCAGGCTGGCAGCGCGACATTCCAGCCACAGATGTGCAGCCACTGCTCCCCTGCCCTTCCTGGGGAAAGGGAAAAGACAGAAACTTCTCAGTTTCAACAGCAAGATGATGACAGGAGGTAGTGTGCAAACCACAGGATTGCAGCACTGCCTGTGTGGATGAAGAGGATACAAACCCATAAAATGTATATCTATGATATATAGATAATGTCTACTCTTATACATTTTTATGTTATGTTTTATATGTTATATTTTTATATCTGTATGATATATATAAAAAGCATACAAAAGGACCCATTCCCAGGGAGACAGGTGACACATCCAGCTGTAGGTCCCACAGCATTCCAGTGCAGATAGTTTGGACTTGCCCACCACCTCAGTATTTCAGAGGTACAGAACTTTCTCCTTGGGCAGGGGTTCTGGAAGAGGTTTTCTTATTACTGTTTTAAAGAATATGTGTTACTGTATAAATATAAATATTTATCTTTCTTTAAAGACTCATATTTAAGACATCTGTGAATACCCTTCAAAGCCCTCCTGCTGCCCCACAGCAGTTTCTTTACTCATTTTCCAGTTTTTGTCATCTGCTTTTAGTACAGTTTTAAGAAACCTCAGCAAACAGTTTTATAATTCTGGAAAACCAGAGTCTGAACCTCCTGCCCAGACAAGGAATTGTTTTTAGAACAAAAACGGACCTGAGTGTTGCTTTTAAAGGTTTTCTAATCAAGTAATAAAAAGGTTATGCTCAAAAGAAGAGATCTTACAAGATGAACTCTCTGATCTCAAAAATCCCCTTATTTTGATGCTTAATTATTGAAGGCTGAGAGAAGACGGATACTTTAGGAGAAAACTGTCTCTAGGGCAAACAAAATAATAAGAAATATCCACATACACATCCAGGTATCTCCAGTGGAGCTGGTACAGGTGGGATCTGGATGTTTTGTGCTCAGTTTGGAACTTTACCTCTTGCTCCCCTGAACATGAGCAAAGAGTCAGTGTAACTTCCAGCACAGAGCTGAGCCTGCAGCTGCTGTGCCAAGCTCACGGTGCCACTGAAGAGGAGGGGCTGTCCCAGGGTCCCCAGTGCTGCTCCCACCAGTGCCCAGCACTCGGCTTGGCACAAGTGGGAGAAGCCAGAGAGGAGGCCAAGCATGGCAGGATGAAAAGGTGAATGAAGCTGGCTCCAGCTGAAATCAGCGCTTTCCACTCCTTTAAATTTTGTACAAGTAAAACTTGCTGGAAGGTAGTTAAAACCACGGTGTTAAAAGAATAAATATTGCAGCTTTGTCTGTCTTTTCTGTTCAGGTAATTTAATTCCGTGGCTGGGCCAGCGATGCCACAGGCCTGCTGCATGTGACCTGTCCTTTTCCTTTCTCTCTGGCAGAGTTCAGCATGAGGAGGAGCAGGCCCTGGCTGCTGGGCTGTACTGGAGCTCGTGGTTCCTGTGCTGCCAGGATGGGAGGAGGCTGAGCCGTGGCATCCCCCCACGCTGGATCTCAGCAGAGCTGAGCACTGCACTGCTGGACAGAAGAGGCAGAGCCTGTCTGAAAGCACAGATGTGCCACAGGAAAACAACCAAAATTCCCTGTTTTCAGTTTTTAATGTTGCTGTCTGGCAGGTTCCTGTCATGCTCTGTCACACTGACCTGTCTGGTTTGGTGTCAGGGGTTTGTACTTCCCCGACTGAACGGAGCCTGTGCTTGTACACACACTGAGAATTAAACCTGACCTGCTGCACTGGTCTCTTCAAGACTTATTTTCCAGGGGTGAGAATGGCAACACGCAGTGATACTGAAATCATCCCGAGCATTAAGTGTCCCTGTGGAGAAGTCTGTCATTCCTATGTCACAATCAAACAAAAAAACCCCCAGGTTTCACTTCAGCTGATGCCAAAGCCTCTCCTAACTCTCTTTATGTAACTAATTCAGACAAATTGTTTTTGTGGTAAACTCAGTTTTGAAGAAGGTGAGTCGGTTCTTCAAGCAGCTGCCAGGAATCCAGCCCATTTCCTACCCCCTACAGAATGAGATGGCTCCAACATAGATCCTTAGTGAGATCAGTGTGATGGGGAGGTCAGAGGCACAGGCCACATCATATGGTAATTACACTGTTATTTTATGGCTGCAATTAAATCCCACTGTCCCAACACTTGCAGCAGTGGCTGTGTGTGCATTTAGACACATCTCTACAAATTTGAAAGGAAGGAAAAATTCAGGCAGAGAAGCTAAAACCAAGCCAATTTCTCTGTGAAATACCTGCTGCAAACTGCAGGTGTTCACTTCCAAACCTGTTTGTTTTTGAAGAAAGTAACTATAAATGAGATTATTCAATACTTCTTAAGGATTCTTGCAAGCTGGACTGGCAGCTGGAATGAGTGGAGCTCAGGGTTCTTCACTGACTGTTGATGAAATGGGTCTGAGCTCCCACTGAGCAGAGCTGGCATTGGCCATGTGCTGCACACACCCCAGGAGGAAATGCTGCTGCACCCACAGCCCCTGTGCTGCTACACTGCCGCTCACAGGGCACTTCTGGAACATTCTTGGAAGACTTTGGGGTTGTAAAGTTACACCTGTAGGTCCCTGCTGCAAGAACAAGCTGTGCTGGCACAGCCTGAGTGTTCCAGTGGGAGAAGGTGCAGTGGAAATGGGGAGGAGCTGCACGTGGTCTCACCTGGCTGCCAGGTGCTGTCACAGCCCCAGCCGTGCTTCTCACACAGCCCCAAAGCTGAGGATGCTCCCTTTGAACCAGGCCTGGCCCTCTGCAGAGCCCCGGGAAACACCAGCAGCTGCTCTGGGAGCAGGGAAGGTGCTGGGAGCAGGGCAGGGCTGAGGGCTCCAAGCAGTGTGTGACACAAAACTCTGCACTTGCAGTGCTTCAGGCTTTGCCTGAGGCATGGCTGAGGTTTCCCTGTGGAAACTGTGCTCAGGTAAACCTGAGCCTGGCCTTGGTGGGTGTTTAAAGTAGAAACACAATTTCCCAGCCAAACTGAGTGATGTGCAGCAGTGGAACTGAGCACACAGCATTACCATGGTGGAACTATAGCCTCCCTTACAAAGGGGTTACTCAGCCCAAAGATTAAATTAATGAAGCACAAATGATAAACAAATTCTAAACCCCTGAAGAGTTTGGTCTTCCTGCACCCAGGTACACAGAGCAGCACACTTAGCAGCACTGCCTCACCTTGGTTTAGTTAAAGTGATAATAATCCATCCCTTCCTTCAGGTTCAGCATGTCCAAGTTTGTTTCAAAGGCTCCACCTGTCAAATCCTGTGAGGGAAGACTCTGAAAGCTGGATCAAACTCATTTCAGGTTGTAACAGGTTTGGGTTATTGGTTCTTTAGGTCACAGAAAAAAGTCCCATTTGCAGAACTAAACAAATAAACCAAGGCTCAGGAAAGTTTCTGTTCAAAAATTAAGGGTATGTTGAAAAGCTGGTGTTCAAATCAGTACGGGGGGGGATATCAGACAGGGCCTCAAGTCTGCTGTGCTGCTCTGGAGCACACAGGGGCTGCTCAGCCCAGCTCTTAACTTCTGTTTGCTAATGCAGACAGAGGCAGAAAATGGACCAAGGGAGTGAGTTTGACAAAACAAGTCAAGGTTTAGGTGGATTTTGAGCACTGAGAGCTTCTCTGATAAAACAAACCTTTCACCAAGCAGCTGAAGGACTCTGCAGAGTTAAAGGTGTTTCCTTGAGCCTCAGTCAAAAGGACAGGACAGTTATCAGGACTGGGTCCATTTGGTCCATGAGCAACCTCAGTGATGCCATTAAGAAAACAGGGCAACTGCAGCATTCCTGAGCACTGGGGTCTTCCTGGAATCCTTAATTCTACTGATCCTAAGGAATGTCACCAAAAAAAACCCCCACAATTAAAGCTGACAACACCACAGGTGGGGGATAAAGTGGTTGTTTGTGTTTGTGTGGTTGGCCCGGAACAGCAAGAGTGAATTTTTAACTGTGAATGTTTAGGATGGGAAATTACAGAAATGGAGTCCCACTGAAACTGGAATTGAAGGAGTTGGAAAAAATAACCTGCTTTCTAGAGGGATTAAAGAAATACCTAAGAGACCAGATGCTAAATTAAGTGGGAGAGTTAAAGACAAATCTTTCATTCCCAGAGCACAGGAAAAACCAGGCAGGGCTGTACAATAAGAGATCTAACCACAAATTTTCTGAAAACTTTATACAATCAAACTGGTTTAATTGCTGTGACAGAAAAATAAAAATCCCTTTCATTTCCAGCCATTGGAATCCAAGCCAAGCCAGGGCACAATGCAGCACTTCTGAGCATTTTGCTTTTAGCTCCAAGTGAGAGCAAACACGGAGCACAGACCCCTGGGTGAAGTGGCCCATGCTGCTCTGAGCAGCTAAAGCCACACTTCCATTCTCTTCAGCAAAAACTCACACACACAGAGCAGAATTCCTGCTCCAGCTGTCTGTGAAGCCATTATAGAATGCAAACTGAGCAAAGAACAGAGGATGCCTGCTTCTTCCAGAAGGATTTGCTCTGGTACCAAAGCCATGCCAGTGCTCACAAGGGAGGAACTGCCTGAAAAAATAAATGAGCCAATGCTGCTCCAAGTGCATGGCCAACAGTCACTTCCTGTAAACAACCCACTTAATAAACACCTCTAATCTCCAAAATCACCCTCTTAGAGCTGCATAGAAACACGCAGGTTTTGTCTGTATCAAAAGGAAAAATAATCCCCTACCATGAACAGCAAAATAAAAGCCAATAAAGCCCCTTAAAGCACACTTCCTTCTTCAGAAATTGGTGGTCAACTTAGGCTGGTAAAGAATAAGCAGGCAGAAAATGCTCAGTGGCCGTGAGGGGAAAAAGAGACTGAAGTCCCAGCTGAGGTCAGAGACCAGAGTTTGCAGACGAGATGTTGTATAATAGTCTCATTGTAAAGGCTTCACAGATTAAATGTGCTTCAGAACAGGTTGCACAGATGTTTTGTCTGGGGACTTCCACCCACCACTACACGCAGTATGAAAAATTAAATTAGTTGTAATAGTACTTGCTGATCCAAGAGTTCATCAACCAACAGTACATGATAATGCCCCGAGGCACTTTCAGCCTGGCTTTCCAGCCCAGAGTTATGAGCTCAGAGCTGATCATGAGCTTGGGAGTGCCAAGTTAAAAGCATGCTGTACCAGAGGAGAGGAGATTCAGCTAATCCATCTCTGGAGAGATCCAGCACAGCGTTAGAATGGCAGGGTTGTGTGGAGCTGCAGGTTTTAGTTGCTGTCAGAGGGGTTTTTATTAGTGTTTACCACTGCAGTGTATTTGCTATTTTAAAGCTGTGTTATAACAGCAAAAGAACTNCATCTCTGGAGAGATCCAGCACAGTGTTAGAATGGCAGGGTTATAACAGCGAAAGAACGTCTGGTTATCATCTTCTAATTACATTATCAGGGCAATTAAACCAGTTGAAATAAGTTACCACGGTGAGGCACAGAAGATGCTTCAGAACTGGCAGGGCCACACAAAATGGCTTTTAAGGTCTGATCTAAAAAACAAAGCCTTTGCCATACATGGGGCTGCAAAGTGCTTGGCCCAAAGGAGGCTGAGTGCTGTGCTCATTGGGATATATTTGGTACTGGGCAAGGAAGTTCAACAGGTCCAGCTCCTTCACAGAAGCTGTGTCTTTTCTTATTCTTAATTCTACCCAATACTGCTGATTTAAATCCCCAAAATACCCTGCACAATCGGTTTGATAAAAAAGGCCATTCAACTGCACAGCAAAAGCTGCTGGGAAAAGCCACTTGCAGTAAACAGAAACTCATTTTGCTAAGGAGCAAATGCTGCTCCTGCAGGTAAAGCCAAAGGTGGAACTCACCAGCTTCACACAGATCACGAAGGGCGGAGCCGCGTCCCTGAAGTGACACACAGGAATTTTTGGTTTTGGTCTCTCCTGCAGGAAGAAGGGGTACAGAAGCACACAGGTTATTTGCCAGCTTGGTTTCAGGAGCTGCTGAACTCTTAAAAGGGGAAAAGGAATACGTTGAGCACTGATGCTAAAGAGACCTTGCTCACTCTCTGCCCGTTGTTTCAGCGCCCGTCACATTTCAGTGATTGTGTGAAGTTACACCAAATCTGAATTCGCAGCTTTCTGCTGCTGAAAGGAGCAGGCCTCCCTGCTCCACGGCTTCCTCCTCACCTCCAAATTCTACTTCCAGCCCTTTCCCAAACAATTCCCTCTTTGACCTGATTGCAAGGTATGCAGCCTCAATAGCCTGTCCCATAACAAACTATGTTCCTTCTTTTTTTGGTTAATTTTTTGCCATTTTAGTGAGCTGCATCAGTTCCTGTGCCATCAGAGAGCATCAGAGCAGGCACGAGAGCAGAGACAGAGGAGGATCTTTCCCTCCTGGTGGGAACTGTTAAATGGCTTATGCTCAGCTGGGACTTCACCAGATAACTTGCTGGAAATCTTTTAATTTTGAGGGTTCCTTCCCTTTATCCACCATAAACCAAATTCTACTCCCACCTAGAAGACAAACCTGTCAGTGAAGACTATGTTCTACCCCATCATCAGAATCCTTTCAGAATATGTATTTTTGTCTTTCTAAACTGACTTCACTGAGTGTGAAGCTGACACTCCTGGCTCCTGTTTGCATTCCAGTGTCCATTCCTGGCCCTCCAATCATCTGCCACGGCCTCTTTACCAAAATGAGCTGCTACACAACATATAAAATCAGTGACAAATTCCTTCATCACATTGCCCAGGACACTTCTAGATCACAATAAAGAATGCAAGAGTGGTTGTAACTCACCTCAGATTCCTCATAAGTGTAGAATCCTTTTGTTATTTTCTTTTCATCAACATCACAAAATGCAATTACCTGGAAAACAGGAGCAGAATGTTTCAATAGCAGCATTTCACCTGTCATGAATCTCTGTGAGCAATGCTGCAGGCATGGGAACGGACACAGGAATAGGGCAAAGCACCCCAGGCTTCCTTTGGAGCTTAAACACTTCCTAAATCCTTTCTGGGTGCATCTTAAGGAGCTGGGGAAAGGGATATATTTGGTACGAGCACACTCTGCACCTGAGCACAGGAGATCTCAGTCACTGACTGCATAAGAGAACACCATCAACCCCATCCTCGGGGAGTAAACTCAGCCTAGAGACCAGTCTCCAGGTTTTGGCACTTCCACCAAACCCAAGAGGAGATGAAATAAAAACCTCTCTCTCTCTTCCCCTGTCTCTCTCCCTCTGTCCACCCCAAGCATGGAAAGCACCCCCAGACATGTCGGGACCGTGGTGCTGCACCACTGCTTTGGGTGCTCTGCAACACCAGCCTCAATTCCAGGGCACAGCACACCAAATTCGGGAATTCCTATGGTTGTTATGGAGTTGTATTTTTCAATTGAAAAGTTCAGCAGGTCTGGTGTTTAAACACAAATAATTACTGCTTCGTTTTGCTTATTCTTACTAGAGTTATGAAAGCATTATTTGCAGCCCTGGGTGCCAGATATTTCAGATGGGTTTTTATTTGCATTCCTCATAAATATGCAGGCAGAATAAATGCCTGCCATCTAAAATACACAGTGGCCTTATTTCTGAGCCACTAGGTTGCCAGGAATATTTTGGAAGACTTTTTAAAATAAACATGGCTATGTTTTCCTCTGACTTCCGTTGGATCTATTCACATTATCTACATGGAGCTCTTATGCTGAAGCAGAACAGTTGAGGTAGTTAAGGTCGTACAGAAATCAATTATTCTGGTGAGAGCTGGATAGCAGCTTTCATATCTTTTTAATTGCTCCATTAAAAATCGATTAACAACACTTACTGCTGAGAAAATTTGAAAAGCCAAACAGCTGTTTATTAATTTATTAAGTTAGAGAAGGCTGAAAAGGCTGGCTCGCTTTCCGTGTCTAAAATCTCTCTCACACATTTTCTTCCTGTGATTAAGATGGTTTTTCTTTCACCTAAAGTGACCTCATTCTGTTTGTGTAGAGGGAAACACTGTTTTTCTAATACCATAACATCACTTCCTGCATTAAACATCAATGGCAAGAGAATGCAAACAGAAGTATCAAGGGAGTGCAAATAAGGCTGCAAACCACCAGTGTCCAAACCCACGTGGGAAATGAGCTGAGGAACTGGAGGGGGTGGGCAGGGACAGTCCTTGGAACCCCTTAGAGAGAGGCACTCAGACCTGGAGAAGAGGTTGCTGGAAAACAGGCACCAGAGGAAGAGCAGAACGTGAAGGAAACGTGGAATTTCCACAGTGAGGACCCACATCAGGGACACATCCAGATTTCTGCTCTGTGTGATCCTGGTGCAGGGATTGCTCTCAGGACATTAATCCTGTGTCAGCACTGGAATGGAAAGAGGGAGGAAGGAGGGAATTCAGGGCAGTGCTGGGAAGGTCCTGGACGTTGCACAAGGTGTTTGTGGCTGGTGCAGCTGGGTTGGACAGTAACACACGAGCAGCTCCTTCACAGGTTAATACATTTTACATCCCTGGCCCCGTTTCCATGCCCACAGCAATGCTTTATTGTAGCTGAAAAATCAGATGCTGTGGATGTGTACGTACACACATCCATACATAAATATTTATAAATATGTGTGTACATGAAGGGAATCAGGTAGAAGTCACTGTGGGAAGAGAAGCTCCCCAGCTGGATTCTCTTCATTCTGTGCTAACCACCTTTACAATTCTCCAATATTCAGCAAATCTCAGTTCTACCACCTGTGTTTTACTGTGCTGGAAGCTGTGATCATAATAAACAATGTTTAGCAGGATATGCCTTCAGTGTCAACCCAACAGAGCTCTAGGAACAAATACAGCCCAATACATTGACTTACCTTCCAATAACTGAAGCTATTTTTGAAGCTGCTTATGCTCTTATAGATAATAAAACCCAAAATAAAACACCTAAACTTATGACACAAGGTAAAGTGAAATTCTGTTTACACTTCACTGTCAGGAACTGAGAATTCAGCTGCAAGACCTGTGCTGGGAAGGATCACTGCTCAGCCCCAGCGTGTTACAACACATTTAACAGAAACCCCTGACTGGTGCCTGGACTTCTCAACATGAATCAATTTCTTCCTAATACCCAGTCTCAATCTCAGTCAGTTCAAAACCATTTGTTCTGTCACTCCATCCCCTTGTGAAGAGTCTCTCTCCAAAGACAGTTCTTGTATCGCTGAACTGCCATTAATTCTAATCCTCCCTCTCGCCCTGGGCCATCACTCACATTTCTGGGTGTAGAAAGCTCTGCCTTTCCCACAGTGACTCCCCAGCCCCCAGAGCACCCCCCACACAAAACCCCTCCGTGACAAAAACCAACCCAGGTGAGTCTGTGACAAATTTCCCTTGGAAGATGGAAAGGACTCGAACCCTTCTTTGTTATCACTGAGGTCCTGCCCTGGGTGATTCTCAACGGGTTCAGGCAGCTCAGATCTGCTATTTACAGTAGTATAAAAAACAGGTCAGACTTGAATGGGCAATTCTTCTGCCAGGCTGCACCATGTGGGTGGCCAAAATGTAACTCAACTATTTTTCTGACACACACTATTTATTTTCCAATTAAAGCAAAGCTATGTCTGGAGTCTAAATACAGGACTTAGGCACGGTTGTTTATCCTATAAGGAGAAGTCAGGGCATCAGGCTTATGTGAGTTATTTACTTTATACACTATCAGGATAAACCCAGAGACACCTATTTATTTTCCTGCATTAATGGGCTTCTTTCTTGTAGCTTTTATGAAGAACATCAATCCATGCATGAACTCCTGTCTCCCTGTGAGAAACCATGAATTATAAAGCCATAAAAGAGTCTCAATTTGCCTTTTTTTTTCCTTCTCCTTTTAGCAAAATTACTTTTCGGCAATACCTCTGACAGTATGACACCACTGAGCCCTCAGATCCCACTTCAGTGTTACTAAAATATATAAATTATTACATGGTTTTGTTTTGAACATGACTTGTATAAAAATCTGCACAACTACAAAATTTCTGAAGGAAAAAACACTGCTAATTCTCTCAGCTCAAAACTGGAGGAGACAGCTGGGTATCTGCTACAGAACTACTGAAAGTCATTTTATAAATATGGATTGCAACTTCCATTAACAGTGGTGTAAGGGAAAAAGGAGAAATCTCCTCCTCCCTCATAAGAGAAAGTTTACATAGCTTGAAAGATAAGATATTTACTCAGAAACAATCTCTGCTAGGGCGAGACACGTTTGAGGAAGATAAAAGCCCTTCTCTGGCTGGCTCTTCCTAACAAACACAGGGGCTCTGCAGGGCCAGGCTGGGGCTAGCAGACCTCCCTGGGGAAGAGGAGATGAATGGGCAGCAGATCCTTCTCCAGTGGACAGCCTAGGGAGCCACTGAAGGACCAGGAATGACACAAAGAGTGCCCTGGGGTGCAGCTGGGACTACCTGCCTGCTTCAGCCCTGCTGTGGTTGCACAACAATTCACTGTTTGTTTCCTGTGTGACTCGCTGGCTACTGCAGAGGAGGTTTCCTCACACTTCCCATTCCACTCAGATTTCATAATGGAAAAACTGAAAGATTTCATCAGCTTGACGCTGTCCTTTTATGGTGAATGATCTTCACAGGATTTTATTCCCCCATCTTATTTTCACCTGGGGTTTGGTTTAGGTCTGTAACAACCATTTACAGAAAGCAACAACGTTACAACATCACAGCACATCCTCAAGGTCTGTGCGAGCTGGAAGGGCTGCTGGAGAGGCAAGTTTGACATGGGAGAGTGAATAACTGAGTAGAACTGACAGAAAACTGGGAAACCCTTTCAATAAATGGTCACCTGCACTCTGTGTCTTCTTCTCCCTCCTCGTTACATCAACAGGTTCTGTAAGAGTCACCTTCAAAGAGACAACCTGCAAACCCTGCAAAATCCCACACGAGCAGATCTCCTGCTGCATTCCCTCCACATTTCATGCAATCCCCCATCTGTTTTAAACTTCTAGTGACCCTGTTAATTCTTCTATTTATAATTCTTTCACCGAAGCTTGTAGGAAGCCTCGGAAGCATGTAAATATACATCTCTGCAAAAGCAAAATCAATTCTGGCCATTCATGTCAAAACAAAGTATCTGAAAGCATTTCAATGCAAGTTTAAATAGACACAGCTAATGGCAAACAGAACAAGAGACACACAGGGGCATAAACAGCTTCTGCCAGGACACGGAACCAGCAAGCATCAGCCACGATCTGAGGGATTTTCTGTATCAGGAGCTGCTTTTATTTCACCTCTTTAAGCATTACAGCCAGGACAGAAGCTGTGGGTATCTTTAAATCCCAAGCACGTATTTCATTATTCCATTTAGACACCATTCCACTGAAAGTAGCAGCAGCTTCCCCCTTTTGCACAGGTCTGTAACAAAGTCCCTGGGGAATTTTAATACCAGAATCCAACATGCAAAAATAAGCTGCTAAACACTGGACAAAGAACATTTCCCTTATTATGTACAACACACACAGGTAACGGGACCTTGTTGCCAGAGTCTCATCCCTACAGAGTAGAACTGAGTTATGCCAGGCACGTTCTGGGTGTGCACAGCTCTGTGCTGACAAAACTGAGCTTGCAAAAAGCACTTCCTCCCAAATGGAAGGAGCAGGGAGTTGTCCTGGCCATGAAGTATTCCCTGCAGTCCAAAATGAAGCCTCTATTTACCCCACGCCATTTTAGGGTGTTTTATACCTGGATTTAACTGAAACTTTCCAATTTCATCTCTCTCCTTGTCCTGGAGGCTTTTAACTTGCTTTCCCATTGCCATCCCACTGTCAAGGTGGGTGTAAATATTCTTCCCTTTATTCCTGTTTCTTTGCTTTCCATGCCCCCACTCCAGGCTCTGACAGTGCCACTCACACACTTTCCGAGTTGCTAAAATGCTACAAAACTGAACCATTCCTTGGCTGTGGGAGTGGGCTGGAGGACCAGAGCTGCAGCAGAAGGTTTGGTGACTTGGAAAAAGGAGCAGGGAAACCGATGGATGATTTTAAACGGTCGATGCGCCAGGGAAAAGGACCTTCAAAATACCTTTTCTGCTTGCCACCAGCAGACAGGGTTGTCACAGAGGAATGGCACGGCCTGGCTGTGTACAAGCACTGTTTCCAGGCCACTAATGAGCTGATGCTCGTTTGGTCCTTTCCCCTGCTTTTCCACGAGCCACCGGAACACTATTTTCAGCCATCGGAAATGACACAAAATGTTAATGCTGAAGTTCTCCTTTTAGCTAAAGCCTGATGGAGAATAAAAGAGCAGACAAGACAGCTCAGAAACCCTCCAGGCACATGGAGCATCCCAAAAACATTTGGTTTCCATCTTCAGCTGCAAATTACAGACACAACGGATGTGTTTTAAACAAAAAAAGGTCTGTTTGACTTCATTCTTGCAGAAATGCTAATACTGAACCACTGTCAGCAGTGTGAATCAAGAAGGGGACAGCCAGGAAGCAGAATTTCCCTAAGAATACTGAGATCATGGTAATTAATTCATAAAAAAACCTACCAGTGGAGTAATTTTTTTCGTGTGTTGCTGTTTAGCAAAAATACTGAGCCTTGGATTTTTGCCTGAATCCTTTGGAGACAAAAGCATCATTTTAATATTCACCATACAGATGGGCTGAGGGAAGAGGGAGAACTGCTGAGGTGTCCTTTTCTTTTTTAACATAACCATAATTCACATTCACACTGTTTTCCAAACAGACTAAAGTAATAATTTGTTAGTGAGTATGAACACAGACAGACTGCTGCTTCCTGGAATTGCCTGGATTTTGTTTTCTAAGAAACAATGCTCTTTGGCACGGGGCAGAGCTGGACTTCTCAACCATCCCACAAAGACCTCGTCAGCATAAGAAATGCAATTGCTTTGTTTACCAGGTTCTAAAAACACTAGAAACATTCTTTGTTTTGAAAAAGATGTTTTCTTACACACCCTAAGCCTGACAGTTCAAATTAATGAACTCTCTTCCTGAGGATTGAGTAGAGTCCAGATTTTTTTCCAAAATTACAAAATAACATAAGCTGTATGTAGTAGGGTTTGGTTTGGTTTTTGGGTTTTTTTCGGGGAGTAGGGAGGTGTTATTATTAATCCTAGGAGTATGTGTCCCAAGTTTTCTACAGGTACTTAGTGCCAGCTGAGAAAACAACTCCACAGTCCAGCCAAAGTCAGTCTCAGGACATCTGATGAAATTCTGCATCTCAATAAAAGCACGCAGTCAAACAGAGCATAGGTGAAATTTTCAGGAGCCTAAACTGACTTAAAGTATAAAACCAACTAACATTAAGGTTAGACAGAAGATAGTTGTCTAAACTTCATTTTAGTTGGTTTTATACTATAAGTAGAATAGCCTTTTATATATATATAAATAAACTAATTATAATTGTCATTATGATTCTTATATATAATATAATAATTAAATAATATATAGAATATAACTGTCACAATAAATTAATAAATAAAGCATGCATAAATGTAGTTAAATCTTAGTTCAATTATACAGCTAATTTTGGCAATGCTACCTGCATTTCCAAGGGCATTGGACCTTTTAAAAGATCACACTTTTACACAACTGGACCTTCAAGAGGAGAAAATGGTAATTACATGGCTGTAATACATCATCTTTTGCCCTAAGGGCCTTTTGGAATTGGGTTTTAAAGGTGTCTAATTTGCATAATTGATTAATTCATATTTCAGGGCCTCCATTTATTTACAGGACAAAGCGAGATTCCACTTGCAGATTCAAACTGATACTAAATTTCTGGTGCTCTCATAATTAAAAGAATATATGAAAGCTTCAATCTTGTTAAGTTGCTCTTTAAAGGGTGAGACAGGAAAAGCATTTCATTGTTTTCAGGACTGCAAAGGATGAAGCAACAACTATTTACAACCTTTGTTCATATGGGAGTTTAGAATCTTTGGCAAGAGTTGCAGATTAGTCACAAAATACCTGAAGGACTTTAGAGGAAAAGTATAATATGGAGTTTCTCTACTGTCCTTTTACTGTTACTCATTTGGAATAAAATTAAAACTGCCACGAATTACCTACTGCAAATAATAGGAATTTATCTCCTGAAACTCCAGCAGCATAATCCTTTTAATAACTCTTGGAGAAGTGAGATGTCTTCCCTATTTCTACAGCCTTTTGCCAGTGACTGGTATGAAACACAAGGAGGTCATTTGAGCTTCAGTTCTGGCCAAGATGGGCAGACTTGGGATCTCACTTCTGGGAAAGCTGGGAAGTTACAGTGGCAGTCATAATGAGTCTGAACAGATACACAGAACTAGTGCCTTAACCCCTACAGAGAACACTAATTTAATCAGAAACCAGCTACCCAAAAGCCTCTACTCTCACTTAGGATGACACGAGTCCTTTTCTGAAGCTATTTATCTTCATTTGTTATGAGAAAGCCCCTGAATACTTTGGGTAACATAAGTTACCATGTTATCATGACTGAGGGGATGGTTCCATGACTCTGTCTAGGGTGTTAAGGATCACTGTGCCTGCATTTTGGCAGCAGTTTTCTGCAGCACGTGTGCAAACTGAGCCACGCTTGGCTCGTGCAATTGCATCTGGCACGTGGGTGTGCTGAACGTGTCTGCTACAGCACCCAGGCACTCAGGGGTTAATGCTCGGCGCACAATTTCAATAATCAACCAAACCACGCTGGAATATGTGCAATTGTAACCTTGACAGAAGCAAAACAGTATCCCAGCCTGAGCAGTGCCAAAGCAAACGTGAAGGAAAGGTCAGGGGGAGGAACGCCAGGATCCCGCTAATTGGAACCACTCCGGGGCTCGTGGCACGGAGCTCCTTCCCCAGGAAAGGAGCTGGGCTCGGGCTCTTGGGCAGGAAAGTGCCAAAACCCCAACAATGTTATTTTTCTCTTGCCTTTTTTATCACCTCTGCTGCGACATCTTTAAGTTGTCGCTCTGTGCTGAGCGGGGTGTGAAGTCCTGAGTGAGCCACCTGCAGAAGGAGGTGGCAGATGTGCTCTACCTCAGCTCTGTCTTAGCACCAATTTCCATTTTGGCTTGGTACAAAAAAAAAGCTAGGAAACCAAACCAAACAAAATCCCAGCACCTGAAACGGTGAGACACCACTACAAAACCAACACAGTCTGTTTTTTCTGTAACATCTCAAAAACCTACCAGACAAGCTGCCTTCTCTTCCCTTGGAACTTATTTCTAATTTTCCTAATTTTGCAGAGAGAGAAGTGCAGTGGTTGCTGAGCTCAGCCCAGTGGCCACAGTCAGTCAGTGAAATTCAAAAGGTGCTCAGCAAATACTAATGAAAGAGAATATTTTCATAACCCCCCCAAAATCTCGAGCACACCGCACTGCATGTCCAAGATAAAATCATATTTAATGGACAGGCCTGTCCTCTCTGAATGAAACAACTGACTGGAGACACGTAGCATTTAACATCTTTTCATACAGCTCACCCACTGCCACTGATGGCAATGACTGAGGGATGGCACTGGAATGGCACTGGAATATCAAGCAGGAAATTCAGTTCAATTTTTGCCTGGTACATTTACTGCCTGAGTGTCTCCCATGCCTATTCAGTAATTTTAACTATGTGTATACAAATGTCTTCTATTTTTTTTATATGTGTGTGGTCTGAGGGCCACAACATTAATCAGGTTTATATATAAATTTGTCATTTTGTCTTCCCGTCCATATTCTTAAGAAAAGAAAAACACATTCAGCAATAAAATGAATGTTGTGTGGCTCTTTATAAGAAACAGCCATTTGACATTAGCCCTGAAGCCTTTATCTAGCACAATGTTATTGCACACGAGAAAATGCTATAAAAATAAGGTATTTAGACTCTTGGACAAATCTATCCTGAGAAATATCTGCCATTGCCAAATATAAGCATTTTCAACTGACTGTAAATGGGACAGTCACGTCCAGCAGTTTCTACTCACCCACTCAGCCCACACCACACCCTTTTTTTTTGGCAGCCAAGCTTTCCAGAGGGAGTCGCAGTGCCCAGGCTGTGTCCCAACAGGGACCTGTCCAGTACCCACTTGGGAACTGGGCAAATATTATCCACGTATGGATGACCCTGGACAAAGCAGCTCAGTATCATACAACCAAATAAAGAGTTAACTCTACTCGCCCTGAGTACCTGGCTACTACAGCTGTGTGTCACCCACTCCTGTGCTTAGCTACCAGCAGGCTATACCATGGTGCATTTGTTGCCCCCCATACACACCATGAGCTCTCCATGAAGTATCACGGCATTTTAAAAGAAGAAATACATCACGCAGAATATTGAGTACTGCCCCAATTTATATTAATTACCAACTAGTGCTTTGGGGACAAACTATCCTAGGAGAATTTGGCTGCATTAGAACAGAAGCATCGAGGGGGCACACGAAGAAGAAGTGGGTTTGTACAAATGTTACTTTCCAGCTCACCTTTTTCCGATTAGCTGGTGACAAGCTTCTGTAGAGCTTCTTGCCTTGCTTGCCAGCATTCCAAATGGTGAACGATGTCCAGGAGCTCAGGACTCTGTCCTCGAGAAACCTGACTCGGTGATTCCAGATGGTTCCCCTGGAGAGTTAAAAAAAGGGCAGATTTTGACCCCTAAAACTTTTAGCATTATTATTATATACCTATGTGCATATGTACACACTCACCTACGTGTAAACCTCACCAAAGTGATTCACACAATACAAAAAAACATCACATCAAAACATTATACTGGAAATTCCCGAGGGAAATGTAGAAGTTCTGTGGAAGTTCTGACAAAAAACATTCGGATAGATAGGAAGCAGTAGCTGAACAACTTGTATTTTTAAGAACCTTCCCAGATCACAAGAATACGAAAAGCTGCATTTGTGGTAATGAAATTCAACCCTTCCCACACCTGTGCTCACCTGTGAACTGCCCTAGAACCCTGCAGTGACACAGGCAAAGCATCTCCTAAACCCAAGCTGAGCTCCTCCTGTTCACCTGCCCGTGTGATCATTCTCCTTGGCTGAAGTGAAGCTGGAATCTCACAGATTTAGAAGTCCAGCTTACCCCCAGCACCACCCAGTGCTGCAGCATAAATGCATTTACACTGTGGGATTTGGTGTCAAAGCTCTGAATCTGACGCCCTCCAGCAACAACCACTGAGCTGTGGAGTCCCACACAAACCACCCTGTTACACAATTCACACTGACTGACCTGCACACACACATATTTTACACCAAACGAGAGAGATTTAACTGTAAAAGTTCCAAAGTATTATTTGGCAATGACACAAACGTGACTGTCCCTTTATTTGAAGGTAAATTTCGTAAGAAACTGCATTTCTACAAACAAAAAGCAGTGGAATTTTTTTTTTCTTCTAAAACGTGGTATGCCTCATAAAACTTTTCAACATACGCTTTAAGAAAAAAAAAAAATTCCACTGGCAGATGTCTGTGTGCAATTACACCTTTAAGTCTTCATCTTTGGGCTAAGTTCCACAACACAATTAAGCCAAGTGGTTGAGGCAAACAAGGGTGACACTAATGCCAAAGGACAAATCCCACGGCTCTGGAACCAGTAGCAAGGGACCATCCAACACCCTCAGATGCTGAAGAGCTGGTGACATCTTCAGCAAGTTCAAGACAGGTTCTCAGAAAGAGGAAACAATGTCAAGGACAGCAGTTTGTTCATGGTCCATTTCTCCTGACTGGCAAATCCACTTGGACAATTACAGCTTTTTTTCATCTTTGAGTGTGTGTTCTACCCTATAATGTAGTATTTAAGGCTACATCATTTATCATGGGTTAAAGAAAGCTGCCTGCTGTTAAAAACATCTGCTTTATTTCCAGTGTTCATTTAGTATTCATTAACTAGGAACCCACCTCAGACTTATTAGAAAGTTTCCTAGATAGAATAAATTGATTTCCTCAGTTTGACAAATGAATCTTGCTAACCTACATCTCTTAAACAAGGCACCTTGAGCTGTAACTTTCTTTCACAGGAAATTCTGATGGACACCTAGTTGTGCCTCCTTATTGAAGGCAATCTTCAAATAGGGGTTTCCATTTGCTGTTTTGCATCTTCCTTCCCAGCCCTGAGTTATGTTCTGAAGACTGAGGCACATGGACTCGTGCTGGGATTGTTCCTCAGCTCCAGTGACCCCACTTCGCTTCAGCACAGCCAGATCCTGCTTAGCACTTCATCACTTACCCTGGTGTGACAGCTTGGAAAGGACTTCATGCACAAATAAATGGACCCAAGCACAGCAGCCACTCCATACAAAATCTCCTCAGGGTTTCAAGGATGACGGCTCTGCACCAGCGTTTCAACTAATGGAGAAAAGAAATTCTTGGATTTGACCAAGAATCTCTTCTAATGCAACCACGAGATGCATTCCTGCTGCAAAGCTTTAACTGCTGCTGGCATCCTTTGGCGCTTGCCTTTTTCCATGTTCATTAGAGCATACTGTATTCCCAGAAGGAAAGTTAAAGGAACGAAATATGAAGGTCAAGTATTTTTCCAGGATCACTTTACTAGAAATTTTAGAGCTTCTGCGCACTTCTAAAAAGGAAGATTATTGCTTTGCACATAAATGGAAAGGTTTTAAAAGTGATTTTTCCTTTGAAATGTGACTTCAGAAGGATAACGCCGTATTACATTCCAAAGGAACTCCAGAATCCGTTCTGCTGGCTTGAGTGACACCGGCAAGTTTCCTTTCCACTTGAGTTTGCAACATTAAGAGAGCTAAAGTAAAAAACCAGGCAGCTTTACAAGGCACAAAAAGAACTTCTAACCAGTTTCTAGGTGCAGTGCAAACACTGCAATCTGCCTCCAGGCTTAGAGAAGATGTTTCCAATTGTCATGGAGATGGGTGTCCCAGCACAGCAGTAGTGGTTCTGTCAGGCAGCTCGTGGCTGCTGTCTGGGTCATGGGAGCCTCCGTGCCACAGGAGTCCCTCCTGAGGTAAAAATGCAATCAGCACAAATCTCAGTGTTCTTAATCACCCATGAGGACTTCAGACTGAAGCAGATTTATTGACTCATCTCACCTATGAGTGTTATCCTGGAAAAAGCAAGTGGGGAAAGCATGTAAGAGAACTGCACTCCAAAATAAAAGGGTATGAAAGATAGTAAGCCCCAAATTAATTGGATTGTTGTTCAACCACAAGAATATTGTCAGACAGCTTCATTTAACATCAGTAAAAAACTTTCTTAAATACCTACTGTGGGCTGTAAAAATGAAGCCAATATTGCCAGCAGTTGTGATTGTTTGCATCACTATGAGGCATTCTTATGACAATGCCCACAGAAAAGCATTTGAAGCTCACGTCCCCATACTGTGTGTTTTCAATGAAAAAATTAAGTTGTATCAAACACTTTGAAGTCTCGAGTCAACCCTGAAATACTTTTAACAGTGCAAGCTATCAGATAAATACAGAACTGAGGGGAGAATTTGTGACTGAGCTTTAGAGTGACACTCACAGACTTCATCTTTGTGAGAACTCACTCTGCACAAACAATCCCACACGTTGAAGCAAAAGGGAGCTTACAGGTGTCAAAGGAGAGAGTTTCGGTTATTCCCCTCAGGTTTCCGGTTCACCTAATTTGCCACGTTTTTTTCATGTTTCCAGAAGAGATAACTGGGATTCCTGCCTCGAGGGATAAGGGAATGCCATTTTCCCATCCTTTACGAGCCAGTGCAGGTGCACCAGACAGGAGCTGTAGCAACGTGCAAAGGGTAATTAAAGAAAACGCCTGAAACGATCTAGAAGTTGTACAAACCACTACTCAGAGGTGATTCTCACAGCTATTTTCAGATTATGCATTATTACATATTCGCAGCCACCAGCAAAACCTAGGAGGTGTTATTACCCTGCATCGCCCCAAATCAAGACTGCTTTTCCTACCCATCTCAGAAAAGATTAGAGTAAGCAATTCGCAGTAGCCTTTAGTGCCATTCCCAAGCCTATATTCAGGTCACAAGATTTTCCTCAGCCAGAAGGTGGGATAAAATTCTTCTCATTGTGCAAATGTGTTCCCATATCCTAACACTCTTTCTTGACCCTAGGTCTTGAAATACATTCTTTTCCCCATTTCTTCCATTTTGTTGTCACAGCTTTGTAAGAGAAATGTTAGAAGTATTTCCACTTGAAGCATCATTCTTGAGGCTTACATAATTTTCCTAAGATCTCACTTGCCACGGCCCCTCAATGCTCATCAGTTATGGAGCCTGGGAGGAAGAAGAGGAGCCAAAATCCTGCAGGAGTGAAACGAGGGTATTCATGCAGAGGGTGAGAATGACTACGCCGTGTGTTCCTCAGCCCCAAGTAGTTATTACCAGACCATCCACCCAAGTAATGCAACAATGGAGCTCTGTTAAAAATGTGTGGTGACCTACTGACTGAATACAGGAGTCAAGAAACATCTGCTCCACTCCTATTTTGAAATGAAAGATAATGTGACAATAAAAGCAATATGATTTAATGCCTGAGCTCAGTCAAACCTCGCCATACTGTTGCACTGCCTTTCCTCTCCTTCCCCCAGTGAGGCCACATAAGTGAATCCACAGAGCAAAGACAGATGTACAAGTACTTGAGAAACGCAGAAATACAAGCCCGATATCCTGAACAGTGCTGGAATTTTCGGCATCCATGTCCATCCACGGAAACTCTATAGATCCATAAATCCGACCCCTCCTCTCCGCGCCGGCCCCGCACGGCGCTCAGGTAACGCCGGGCAGGAAGAGGAGCTGCCCAGTGAACGGCCTCTTCCAGGGCCTTTTTATTGCTGGCAGGATAAGAGAGTTCTGTGTGATGGGTGAACCTCACCTGATTGATAAACCAGAGATGGAGGAACGGAGAACTTCAGAACCGCAGTGAGAGCTGAAAAAACAGCTCCCTTACAGCCAGTGCTGCACGCAGAATTCAGGGTCCTTACCATCCACAGGAAATTCAGAAATAAATCCTGTTTGAACCTTGGCCATACTGGTGAATAAACTGATTTTTTTTTGCCGTTGTTGTTCTGTTGAACTTCACGTGAACTTATTAATTGCTGGACTATATCGTCCCACTGAGTTATTGCATTTACACTGTTAATAAGTTCTATTAATGTCTGAGTTCATCTTCAGGTCACGGGTCATTAGCTGAGGCATGGTTTGCATTGTGGCCTATTTTTCATGAAAGGCTTATTAAGAAAGACAGAGACTATCAATGTTAATGGCATTTACTTTTCAAGAATCTAATGAGGTCATTAGTTTCCATGTTTAATTGAAGTGCCAAATGCAAGCGTAGAAGATAAAAATGCAGTTGACCTCATCTTTATTTCAGCTCTACAGGAATATGTTACACTGTTCCTCTCCCCTGCCTATTTTTGGCCATGTGTGTTTGTGCAGGAAATGAAGGAGGCATTCCTGTGCTCACCACAGATAGGAGACCCAGCCTCAGAGCACCTCTGAAACAGCCAAATGTGTGTTTCACACTAAGGCCTGTTCTTCTTCGCTCAGATGACACTGGAAGCTTCCAGTGCCTGAAACCAGATGGTTTCAATAGATTATGTGATTCTGGTTATTTCTGCACACCAATGTTATACTCATTCTGAGCACAGGGGATCTGAAATTACTGAAGCCTTGAAGGTGCACTTCACCTTTTCTGTGCAAAAGGGAATTACCCGGATCTTAGAAGGTACAGACCTTATTTTCCAAGTATATTAAATTTGTCTTGACTAAAAACTTGTAAATTGCTCCTAGGATTAGCTGCGTGCCCCAACCACCTGTCTTCATGAGCAGCACTACCTATAGCCAAGTGCAATGTTTTATTGCTCACCTTGCTCCAAGCTCACTTTCATCTCACAGTGAGGCATTGTTGTACATACAGCTCCTTTCTCTCCCCTTTGGCAAGATAAAAATCTATGAATTTTAAAATGTTTTTATCACTCTTACTCCGGTACTTCTCACTCTAAAGCCAGCCCTGATGTGGTCTCACATCAATGTAATGTGGCTGTGCAGCACTGAGCACACACAGCCCTAGGACACGACTCCAAATAAAGTGATTTAGATCCAAGAGATACGATATGTGGGATTTCGTGTTGTGAATTCCTAGCTGAAGAGAACTTTCTCAAAATCCAGCAGGTATCCATCACAGACTTTGGATGAAATGACAATGAGAACATGCATATTTCTGCATGCACCTAATGAAATCTAAATATAGACACTGAACTTCATGCAGATTCTGTCACGCACCCAAAACATTTAACAATGCAGACTGATGCCTCCAGGGTAAGGGAGAAGGCACATAAGATTTAGTTTCCTGCTTCACAGATATTCTCAACTCTAGATATTTGTTCCATAAGGATACTAATCATAGGAAATGACCTAAAGCACATGAATGTTTATAATTATACATACTAACTGAAAAAAAAAGAACCAAATGTCACTTGCCAAGCATTTTTACATACATTTTAGGAAGTCTGAAAATGCAGTGAGGCTTCTTTCCCCCTGAGCAGTTCTGACAGTCTGAAACAGACTGAAAGACTGACATAGACTGAAACCATCACATCACAGGCTACAAGTGACTGTTGTCTTTGCTGAAAAGAATGAATGATATACCTTTGTATAAAAATGTCCTGCTATGGTTTTTAAGACTGAAACCAGGCATAAAGTGTTTAAAAAAAATAATCAACTTTCCTACAAACACCATTTTGATCTCAGATAAGATATTAATTTGGCTGGTGAGTTATTACTTCCACATCCAGGTCTAGATTAACTCAGAATTAGAAAATGACAGAGGCCAATGGCAAAAAGCAAAACACCACAGAAAATGGCTCAATAAAACACACCATACAGAAAAAGGCTTCTAGAAAAGCCAGAACATGCATTAAATAAGGTGGAATGACCAAGAGGCAAATTAGGCAAGACCCAATTTAAATTATAAACTTGAGCCTTTGTGGATGAGTCCATTAACCTCGTTTTGCTCATCGCGCACCTCGTCTCCAGGCACAAACACCGGGCAACCCCTCACAACTTGGGCAGCAAACAAGGGAATGAGCCAGGACAAAGAGCTGTTGCACAACCTCGTGTTTGGAAAGTCACACCAAACATCATCCCCAGTAGTACCAGCAGGAAGCCAAGAGGAAGAGCAGCTCGCCTGATTTCTTAGAATGAGACAAGAAAGGCGCCAATTTGGACGTCCACCCCGCACATCTGAAACCGCTCACAGCATTTCCACATTCCCCCAGGATGCTGTAATTCAGGGTACTCGTGCCACACAACCTTGGAGATCTGAATAAGCAACAGCTTGCAGTAAATTCAAAACAAATTAATTTCCAAGAATCAGATGCTTTCCCACAGACAGGAGCAAAAGGCTTCCAAGAGTTCTCAGCATCCCATAACGCGTGGCTGAAAAGTTGGTCACTAACTGCCAAAAGGATCACACAGTGAAAGAGGGGGAAAAAAAAATCCTTACATTTAGACACGAATAAAAAGGAAAATAATTTATCTCACGCTTGTTTACAAAATCAAAATCATATGTACTATTTGCTTGAGTGACCTTTTCATAGTTAAATGATTTTGCATAGATATGCACATATTTATGTGTTTATAAAGATCTGTAGTGACATTAACCATGAGTGTGCTATTTATGGGACTTATTTATTTTATACTATGTACAACAATGCAATAATACAGGGATGGACAACTAAAATGTACACAGGAATGCTCAGATTTACTGGTCAGTTCTACAAAGCCATAAAACCAGGACTGACGGGGGAAAGTGTACTTACATCATTAACCAGTAAGAAAACGGTTTACTTAATTACCACTGTGATTCTGCATGGGATTCCTAAAGGACAGTAAAACTCATGTAATTTTTTATTAATGTCAATGCATAAGAGAAAGGAACAACTTTGGCTCAGCTTGAAGCATGTAGAGGAATCAGCAATTTAACACCTCCTTTAGGGGCTGAGCAGCCCTGGAAAGGCAGCAGGCAACAAAGGCACCTTACAAGGAAGCACCTGAGATAATTACTCCTAAACATCCTCAGGGATTTTTAAAACCTCATTATCTGATTTAGATGGTTTAGACCCTTTAAAATAAGAAAATAATATATGTAAAGGCAGCGCATTATCAGATTAAAGATTTGGTTTTGGTCTGGTTCTTTTTTTTCCAAAAGACCATTTTTGTTGGTATTACAAGTTTCTGTTTACTTTCTAAATACTGAGGCAGTTGGTTTTGAAATTAAGCCTTAACATTTAAAAAAAATAATTTTTACATTATGGTTCATACGGCAAAAAAACCCACGAGAACGAAACCCTTGCGTATTGCATATTAAAAATCCTAATTAAAAACCCCAATACAATTTCACCATCTTCAGTGCCTACGATCCAAGATAAACCCAACTTCTAAATCCTCCTAGAAACCACAGCTTACTCTAGGACGGAGTGAGTGGCAGCCTGGGGATGGTAGCGGTAGAGCAGGAGGCAGTGGTTCACTCGAAACACCTCACCACCCTTCTGGAGGTGCTCATAAAAGAACAACAAATCTTCCGGGACGCCCTGGAACAGAAAACAGGTATTTCATCAGCATCCAGTCACGTCTGAAGACGTTTCATTTTTCTGCCAATTAATATGGTTTAACATAATTGTTATTCACAAATACAGCTTTGCTGCTGCCCAGGGAGGTCGTGGTCTCCTCATCCCTGGAAGTGTCCAAGGCCAGGCTGGATGGGGCTTGGAGCAACCTGGTTTAGTAGAAGGTGTCCTGAAGGTGAAACAGGAAGATGTTTAAGTTCCCTTCCAACCCAAGCCCACCTCTGACTCTGTAACATTATTTGTGTATGTCCCAATGAACTTACCTAATGGGCCATGAAATAAAGGTAGCTGATGCTACTTAGTGATCAGTGCTATTTAAAAATAAAGTGCAGCTGACTGCAAGGACAGAGGTAGAGAAACCAACATCATCTCATTTTGACAGGGATCTCAAGCTTGGTGCAGGTGAATCCAAAAGAAAAAGAAACCCAGCTGCTGAACAGTTTGTGCAGCCTAAAGCTCCATGTAACCAAAGAGCTTGCACTGAAAAGGATCAGTGACTTCAGAAGGGGTGGTTTTTGTTTTCCTAGAATTCTCCTTCTTTCTCTGGTTGTCATACAAATACTGGTCTCTACGTAGGAAAGGTGTCTCAGGCCCCAGAATAACAGACCTCAATAAAAACAGCAATAAAGGCAACCTCAGAATGAGGCAATATCTGAAAACAAAATTTTATTTTCTTGAAACCTCCTTCCACGGTACATTCATCCTAATGGGACTGCATCCAGTGCTGCTGAAAACACTACAGGATAAAACCTCTCTCAACTGTGGATCTAGAAGGCTCTAAGAAAAATTAGAGATTTCACAATCATTGCAACATTTTCCACTTAAAAATCAGAGAATCTTCATGCAAGAGATGCAGTGGCAGAAGGGCAATTATGTGGCTCATAGTACTCAAATCTATTTTGTGGCATATGAAAGCATAAACCCACCTTTAAAGCCCTACAGAGAAGGTAAAAAAAGTAGCATTTATTGATATTTTGCAAAGCTACACCTTCTTGAAATACTAGAATATTTTGTTTTTTCATGTTTAAATACAGATATTCTTTCCCTCATGGTCAATGGTTTTACCAGACTAAAAAGGTCCCTTTTATAAAACCAGGTGGGTCAAAGAAAGTATTTAAACATAGCAACAATAAAAAGCTGAAAGAAAACATGACAAAATTGAGAGGGAAAAGAAGGTGAAGACATTTCTTTCTGTAGACAATACCACATACGTGAATAACCAGGGCATCAACCTCAACCTCAATTTTAACCATTTTATTTCAACACAGAAAAATAGTAAGAGTACAAGTTAAAAAAAAGATACTAATTGAATTTCTTCCGTATTACTACAGCTTCTGAGTTTCTTCCATAATTAAGAAAATGAGATTCTCTAATTAAAGTGCTGGACTGGCCCTCTAGTTATGAGAGCAATACAGTTCAATGGCTGTTTCTCATACCCACCAGGCTGAGTAGCCAGAGGGCTGTGAGAGTGCAAGAGAAACGAGACAAAAAAAATCTTTGAACCCTGGAAAACAATTCCAAAACGCTCGGCTGAACATGTGTGTCCTGGGAGAAATCAGAACCCAGTCAGGCTCTGGACTCTGCAGCTCCAGCCCTCACTGTGTGACTCGTGTGTGACACCCAGCTGGGCCACGCTCCCACAGCCTGAAGGGAATGGATTCTGCTCCCTGAGGGCAGCTCATCTGGAGCTATTGGTTGTCTTTGTAGACATTGGTCTGACTTTGGGTTCAAGAGCTGCAATGCAGAAGAAAACTTTTAGACAACCTCATACAATTTATGCTTTATACGAACCCACTTTAAAAGCCACAAAAGAAATCTGGGAGAAGCTGGAGTGGCAGCCAGCAACCACAGCCACCACGAATACAAGAAAAACACAAAATCTATTTTTTTTCATTTATCTTGTAGCCCCTTTTATATTTTTTTCTTATTCTAGACTTTAAGGAAAATACTGAGCCAGCAGCAAAGTTTAAACCTTTTTCTCTTTTCCAGTCCCACACCAGACTGTGTCTCAGGGCACAAGTGCAGCAGATATCAGCTTGCTGCAGGAGTCAGATTTTAATTCAGATCTACGATAACATCACAGACATCTCAGCAATTCCTTTTCCTTTGGATAAGCATTTACATTATTCAAAACAACTCTTAACATGTATATTTAAGAAGAGTTACTGCAGAAGTAAAAGGATCTTTCAAAACGCTCTTTGGTTCCAAGCGCTCTTTTGCTTCCCGTTAACTGGCAGAAATACTCTGGAATAAAGTGCACTCAGCCCCAGGAAGGAGCAGGTGCCTTGTCCTGCTCAGCAGTGGCCTCTCACATTACAAAGGAGCAGCACTGCCATGCATTTTTCAGAGGAGGAAAGATGTTGACCGTGTTATGGATCCTGCAGGGATGGGACTTCCTACGGCTCTTGAGCGTGTAAGTTTGCTGCAATACAAGAGTTCCTCCCCACTTGAGATCTATTATTGGATCCAGATGGCATTTTAAGCACCAGGAATCTTTGTGAAACAACACAACTTTGAAAGAAAAAGCTGTTTAACCACTAAAGGGATATTTTAATGCGTTTTTTTGAAAATTAATATCCATAGCTAAAAGTATCAATTACTAACCCAGCATTTCAGCAATAGGCTACCACATCAATAGCTTTCAGCAATAATAAATACAATTACATTGCACAGTTTACATCTTACTGGACTACATGCAGAATTTTCCACATCACAGGCAAAACCCAACACCACATCCTCTGTGGCACTAAGGGATAAACTGATTACAGCTCCCAGAGAAAAGCACAGCCTGCCCCTCCTCTGCTCTAACCAATGCAAAAATCAAAATAAATGCAAAATCATCGTTCACTTTATCACCTTCCTGCTGAACAGGAGCAGGGTTTCTGCTGACCCAGTATTTGGGGCAGGTACTGCTTGCTGTGCTGACAGTTGTACTGATGAGGGGACTGGTTTTTTACACACCATGGGGTGTCAAGCAGAACCCTAACCTGAGCTAGAGTAACTCCTTGTTCAGGGACCAAACACAGGTATCTGTGACCCTTCTCTTGCCACCCTCTCTTCACTCGCCGTTCTCACTCCGGGCACCAGACTGTGCTCCAACTGCAGCCCCCTCAACGTTCCTCAAGGAGGTTCAAGCATCTCACAACAAGGAATTCTGGCTACAATTCTTGCACCTCCACCATCAGTAATGATGAGGAGCATCAGTAGGGACGACCAGCAGTTTTTGGAGGAGTTTTAATGCAAGTGATGCCCTGTGCAATGCTGTAACCATTAGCACCTGGTGAGATCGTGCTGTAGCCCTGGGATGACCACCAGTAACTCCTGCAGCACTTCAGGCTGACAGCAGCCCTTTCCTTTGGTCACTTGGACAGAAACCACCACGGGGCTGTAGAGGCATAAACACAATTATAAAAGCTGCCTTTTACTGCTAAATCAAACAGACGAGAGTGATCCTGCCACAGAATCAATCTGTCCCAACTTCCTGCCATCTCTATTCAGCCTTGTCTCAGTCACCTTTGACTCCCTGCCCTCTCCCAGCTCACAGACACTCTGGCAGAGGTGGCAGATCCTTGTGAGCACAAGCAGTGGAGATTTAGCCTGTGCAGAGAAATCTGACTGGTGAAAGTGGGAGATCTAACATTATTTCATGTATACATCACTTATAATAAACAGAGATGATAAACAAGAGGAGAAGTACATCAATCCACACGGGAGAAAAGCCTTCAGGTTTGGAAAAGCTTGGTCCTTCCTTTTGATCAGGGGCATTGAACAAAACTGGGCTACAACTTGGTACACATTCTGTAAACCAGTCAGCACCGTCGGGGTAACTGCTCCACAGAAAAAGCCAAATTGCTTTAATTCATCAGAGGAGCCTAAAACTGGTGAATGGAAAGAATTAAATAGCTATTAATAGCTTTTCTACAGGATTATCCAAGATATTCTTAAGTCTCCCTTTCTGCAGATCTGTCACTTCATTTCCTGGCTCTCATCCAAACCATGCCTTTCCATCATTTGGCCTTGATTACAGGACCCGGAGCCCATCAGCATTTACTTCATTGTTTGGGAAATAACAGGTTAAAGGAAACTCCAAAAGGTTGCTTTCATCCACATGTCTTGGCACAGAGAAACGCAGTTAAACAAAGGTGATGGGGAAGTCAAATGGAAGGGAGGTGGTAAATTCTGAATGATATTTAATAACATACCAGCAGAAAATATAATTAGACATGGGTTATAGGGTGAATTTTCAAATAGCTTATAAAGTGTAATTAATCACGGGCTCCACCACTTTTTCTCTCCTTTTTAGATCAAATATTGATCTCTGCTCAGCCTTAACTATATCAGGCCAAAAACAAACAGAAAAACCCCAGTAGAGCCTGTGTTGTATCCTGATTTTCCCCAAAGCATCTTGGTAAGTTATTTGACAGACTGACAATATTCTCGTTCATGTTCCAAAAAACCAAATTCCTACTTAGCCTTTTACCTCTCAGGCATTTTAACAACCACTTGCCTTTCTGAAGGGAATGACATTGGTGTGCTCTGGCAGAGAAACATGGAAAATTGCATCAGCGAGTGCCTAGCAGCCCTACAGAGTTACCTCAGAGCTTTACAGCATGGGCTACAGTCTCCTGTGCTCAAAAGGATATTTTGACACCTCCTCAGTTCGTGTTTTTTGCGACCTTTTATCACAAAACCAGAATGAAACTGAGCTCCAGACACTTTGTTCGGAGGCACGGTTTGTATTCAGAAAGGCCAGTGGTTTACAATGCACTATTCCATCTGGGGCTCATTAAGAATAATTTCCCCCTGTTTACACTTCGAGATTAGCTCAGAACTTTAAGGCTGTCACTCCATTTTCAGTTTTCATACACTTAAAAAGGAAGGATAAACACGGGGGTGACAGGAAGTTTGGAGCCAAGTTGTGGTAAAATTCTAGAGAAAGAGACAAGTTTGGCACGTAACAGTTGTGATGTGGAGAGTAATTCTGCCTGCAGAGAGCCAAGACTGCATTTTTCCACACTTGCATGGAGTGGAGCCTGCAGGTCAGCAATGCTCATTTACACAGCTCTCCTTGTGCTCAGGATTTCTGTCAGACACATGAAACAATCACTTTTCCTCACTAATAACAGACACCTCGTCTACCCCTGCACACGACTGGGGAGTTCCCCACTCTAACAGCTTCAAAACCTGCTTTTCACATTATACCAGAACACAGACATTTTTTCCTCAGCACAGTTTGCTGTGATGCTTTTGGACACGGTTGTTACTTTTTTAACAATGGTGCTACTTATTAGGAGACACCAAAAATTCCAGCAGCAAACCTACTCGTGGTAATGTCACACACCGAGTGTCAAGTGGGAGTTCTGAAGGGTTTGGTGAAGTGCTGCCACATCTTTCAGTAAGGAAGTACTGCACTCTTTATCCAAAATTGCTGGATAACAGAGAGATTATTTTCTTTTCGTTTCCTAAAAAAAGTAAGTCAGAAACATGGTTCATGTAACTCTTCTTCTAGCAGGGGGTACTATTTGAAATGTTACTTTATAGGCTTGTGACCACTTCCACTGTATCATCTTAGTCTCAGCACACCATCAAAGCTTGCTAAAATCTTTTCAGTACTCCTGCTTTAATTATCATTTATCACAGATTGCATTAGTAACACCTCTACCATTTTAGTTAATTAATACATAAAACAAACCAACCTGGCAGGCTCTTAGAGACCATATATGAAGATAGTGTTTAGGATTTTGTTTGGACCTAAAAGGAATACACTTCCACCAAATGCAGATCTTGATCAGAAAGCACTTCATTAAAAAAAAAAAAAAAGGAAAAAAGAAAAAATCTGTTTTATCAATCAGCCTAGATGGCTGGAGAGAGACATACATATCTACCTGGAATGAAAAAAGGATTACACCATAGCATATCTATTTGTATTTCACCACTCCACCCATACTTGTTACCATAAACATCAAATCACAATTTCTTCCATGGAAGAATTACCCTCCATTTTTCCTAAGCACTAAAATATGAAGAACAGGTGTTTGGATTTAATTTCAAATGAGAAATGCAGCTTTTTGGCAAGAAACAGTTTAGCAAATGGAGAAGGCCAAAACATGGGGATTTGTTGGCCTGTTCCTGTGTTTACTTCCAGCAATGTGACACTTGCAAGTCTCATTAATAAACACTAATTCAAAACTGGAGATGGAAGCGATCAGATTAACACAGCTCCTGGCTCAGCTCACAACATACACACAGGGATGAGACCCTTAAGAGTATTCTCAGCTCTGCTGATACACAGAGAAAATCTTTCTTTGCCTCAAAGGGATTCTTTTCAAATGAAAATGAACGAGTTAGAGCAATGCTAAACACTTTGCAACACTAAATGCTGCAAGATTTAAGACTCAATTTTGTGTCCTTTAAACCCACAGAGGACAAAGGTTTGACTTCATTGCTTGTGCCCATTGCTTTGTTCAGATCTGTCCTTGTTTGTAGGGTATTTTTCTGTATCAGCCAGAGCCTGAGCTTGGATACGTTGGACACTTCACAACAGGGACAAACAATATGTTCAGCTTATCACTGGTAATTCTTAAAACCAGAAGGACATATCAGGCATTGTGGCTAAAAAATCATCAGGATTAAGCCTGTCAGTGTATTACAGCTGAACAACCAGTGGCATAGTTCCTACACAATTATACAGAGAGAGCAAAACAGAAAAAAGCCCAACTCATAAAAACAAAACAATGGGATAAAAAAACCCCAAAATGAAAAGCAAGAAAGCACAGAACAATAGTCTATTTAACTTAACCTCTTGAACTTTATCATTAGGCTTGCTGTTCTATTGTTGCTGCTGCCTTAACTTGCTTGCTTTCTTTTTGGAGCTTACTAACAACGCTCGAGAAGTTAAGTCAAACATCCTTCAGAGAGTGAAAATACAATGATAAGAAATAATAATAAAAAAGAAATAAAGAGCACGGGTCAGCAAATGTAGATTGTATTGGGAGCCAGGCACCATTCCCAGCTCTTCCACTCACCCACCATGTAATTAAGGGTAAATCCTTTCACTGCTCTAAACAATTCAGTTCTCTGTCTGCTGTCTCCTTATAATTTTTTGGCAGCCCACAGAATAATATTTGTATATCCTCATACATACATACACATGTGAATGTTTGTGTGTATATAGACACACTGCACATTGAAGGGCTTCATTTAGAAGCTATAAAAATAATCATCATCATCATCATAATGTGTTGTAGATTAAATAATAAAATAGCAAATGGCCTTAGCAGATTTTTTGAGTGCTAATAAATGAAAGCTTTAAAAAAACCCAAAAACATAACCACTCATTTTAGACCTAAAATCTCACCAAAACCACTGCAAGGAAAACCTCTCAGAACCAAACCACACAAAAGGGATCCAAATGTGTCTAAATTAGATCTATTTGTCAACATATTTCAACTACCACAATAAATACTGTAACAGGCATCCATGGATTTTGTTCCATAAAAACACTGGTGAGCTTAGAGCAATCAAATTGAACTCATAGAGGAAATTCATAAAGACAAAGAACACTTGTCAGGAAAGGAACACTTCTGAGATCACAGGTATTTAATTTGTAACCTCTCAGTCCTGATCCTTGAGGAGAAGCTACTTAAAACCTTCCAAGGACAAGCACAAGAACTACGACTGACAAGAAGACACGAGACAGGCGGATAAATGAATTTTTAAAGGTAGTAGTTTTATGGCCCTTCTTTCTTCATCTCGGGGATATAAATCTCCCCCCTTGGGTGAATGTACTTTTATCTCTCTGCCATCCTGCGCCTTTCTTCCCTCCCAGTCTCTTTCAGCACCTACTTCACCCTGCAGGGTTAGTTCATAACAAAACTATGGGCTCACCTTTTTTTAGCTTTCAGATCCGCTGCACCTATTCCAGGGACCAAAGAGGAGCTTGTATGTCTGAAACCTTTCCTTCTTCCTGGTATGCTGACATATTTAACAGATGTGTTACAATGGCTCAGGTAGGTCCTTCCATCACCAGGGTTATTCCCAAACAACTTTAGTTATTTGGAGACTGTTTTTTTTTAAATAAGAGGTGCATGGTATGACCCAGGTTTTTTCAGAGCTCAGTTTTCATCTACACCCCCTTCCCCTAGTGTTCCTTAAAAACAGGCACAGGGCTTTCAGAGAGCTGTTAAACAAAGGGCTGGTTCCTGGACTACACATGATCTGCACCACTCACCTTTCCACCCTCATCAAATCTTCCCACGTGGAAAAACCACTCTCGAGAACAGAACCAGGTTGGCATGATCACCGTGGGCCCATGGGAGGTAAACACCTAGGGAAGAGGTAAAAAAAGCCAGCCAAGTTAACAGAATGTCAGACCCAGCAGCTGCTGAGGAACAAAGCAGACCTTACACATTCACCTGAAATTAAGCCTACACATAACCTTCAGCAATTTCAAGCGCTGAGAAGAGCAAGGGCTTGAAATTTAGCATGTGCTCAGTGTTGGAAGTGCAGTGTGTGCCAGAATCTCTGAGGTGCCACAGCCCAAAAGGTGAGTCTGGTTCCTGCTTCATATTCCATGACCTTCCCTTCTATCCCAAGCTGCAACACGTGCAGAGCACTTAAAACATTTTTCCAGATTTAGAGTCTTATCCTGGAGATGGCACTTTATCCATAATGGTGATGTTGATATTGAAGTGAATGAATTGAGGAGAATCATGGGAAGTTAAAGTTCTTAAACTGAACTCTCAGTTGTTGAGCGTTGATTTTTTTGCCGTTTTATGTTCCTTATACATATATTAAGTAGGAACTTTCACTGATCTTTTATTTCTGCCAAAGGCACTTAAATCCTAATCAAGCTTGGACAAGTGAAATGCAATTTGTTTTAAACATTACCTGAGTACTATGGATTTGCTACCCAGGGGTACCTATGATAAAAGGTTGTTGGAAAGGAAGAGCTTTAAGGAGAGAAGAGGGAGCAAGTCTTAATTTCATCCTCTTCGCTCATGACAGCCAAGAACTACACAAATGGGTCTTTGAAGCTTTAAACAAACTTCTTGTAAATACAACTGTGGAATAAGCCAGAATGTGGATTACAAAAGGTAAACTGGTTCTTTCTTTTAGCACAAGGTGAAATAGCCAGGCAAAGAAGAGACTGAACTCGCCAAACACAATGTGCAAAGTGAAGGCAGGAGCTTGTGCCTGCTCCCAACAGCGACACAGAACCTACAGAGCACACCCTGGGTTCTGAACACAGGAGAAACCAACTTCACAACTCCTGTCAGTTGAACACCAGAGGCAATGTTGATCCTAAGCTGACAATTTCATAGCATGCCACAGTGGCAATATTAATATTCCTGTATAGCTGAAGTTCTTGCACTGAGAGCATGGGTGTACATTTGTCACACGCATCCCAGCATCGACACTTTAAAGGTGCTCCTCTTGGTGTCAGCCTAAGGGAGCTCCACAAACTCTTCTTATGTCTGGCAACTCCCATTTCCACAGATAAACATTTAAAACATTTACATTAAACATTTAAAACCACAGATTTAAAACCACGTACAGACACTTAAATCAATTGTCCAAATGAATGAATTAGAAATCTAATCAAAATTCAACAGATGAGCTACTCCCACTTTTCTTAGGGGCATCTGCCCAAACACAGGCATCCCCTTCCGGGTGAAGGACATGGCATGCCAGCTCCAGGAACACAGTGGCAGAACCTCACTGTCCCTAAAGGGATCCTAGGGTGACTCGCTTTCATTCGGACACTTCAATTCTAGGCACTCATATTTAGTCAGAACAATCCTATTACCTAATAGCTGTGGCTTAACACAGCAGCACGCTGCCCAGAGCTGAAATACTCTAGTTCAGAGGTGCTAAATGTAAAAAACTCCTCCTAAGAGTCAGTGGGAGCTGAAAGAGTCAAAAAAATCCCAGAAAACCAGAGCAGACGTGATTACTCAGTACATGGTTATTAGCTCCACATTAATTAGAAGGGCAATTGAGTATGGCCTGAACCAAACAATGACCAAACAGTAATCCCAAACGAAAACAGCAGTAGGGAGAAAAGCCAGGCCAGAGGGCATTGCACTGAATCTCTCACTTGTGAATGAAACAAAAACTTCAAAAGAAAGTCTTGAGCCCGTTGGTACTTGTGAAATGTGTTTGGAGAGGCCAGAATGCCATTTCCTCAGGGCTGTCAGGTCCGTCAGAGAGCAGAAATGCACTTCACCTTAGAAACGGAGCTCGATGCAATCAGCCGTGCTCACGTGTGAAGAGCATCCATCCCAAACATCCCAAAGAAGGTGTTCCACTGACACAGGTACTTCAGCGAAACCAGACAGAACAGACTCGAAAAATTTGAGAGAAACCATCCAAAAGCCACTTATGTTAACACAGATGATGATGATGATGATTTTACAGTAGCCCATCACACACTGCATACACCAATGTCCTTCCTAAATCCAGCAGTGTTCTATGGCTCACTGTCCACCTCAGGAGAGATACCAGAGGAGAAATCACACGGGCAAAACAGGGACGGATGATGCCACATTTGATTTCAGGATCTTATCCTTCAGGGAAGTCTTTAAACCTGTACAACACAGCAGCTGAGAGACAATGAATTGGCAAATAAACCTTTTCTACATGAATACTTACAGTGCAACATCAAAACTAACTTTAGCAAATTTATTTGTGCTGCTGTCACAAAGGACAAATGCACACTACCTTGTCCCTTGCTATGTAACAATAACTTCTGTGAAGCTGAAATTCTCTTTGTTGTTGTTAGCTTAGTCCTCAGCTGAATCTCCTCATCCAACAAACCACAAATCAGCAGTGCTACCACAAAGGACGATGTAGGAAGACAGGGCACCAAGCAGAGAGAACAAGACCCTTCCTTTCAGCAGCAGCAGAGATAATCCAGAAATAATCTTTAACCTGATAAAACGTCTGGAAGTCGACATTTACACCACAGCTACATTAACTGAAGAGCTCTCCCACTCATCCTGCCTCTGGCTACACACCCCAGTCACAGCCCTGGCACTCACCTGACCCCAGGATGGATCAGAGCACCACATCAATAAAAAGCCATTATTTCCCTTGTTTTTAGTTTTCTACAGCTTCAGTTCTGTGAATCAGTTCAGTGTGGGGTCAGAGCAGCAATACCACCGACACACTGGAGAGGGAAGGAACAAGCTCTGGAGAGGAAAACAAGCCCTCCCTTTTTGGTCACTGCCCACAGTTAATCAGCCTGGCTGTAACATAAAACTGCATCCTCTGAATGCCCACTCTGATGGGAGGAGAAGTGGCCAGGAAAAACACTAACAACTGTTCTGAAACACGGCGGCATCTGCCAAACTTCTGAAAACCACCTTCCAGAGCTTTTGAAATTTTATCTTCAAGAGAGGAAAAAAAAAAAATAACCTCAACCTTCTGCACTTTGGAAATTCTATATTTCACCTTGGTTTAGTCTGATGGGAAAGTTTCCTCTGTATTTGTTTTTTGTCTATTCTTGTCAAAAACTCTTGCCAAGGTGTTAAAAAATGGTCAAATTGCCTTATTCTGTGATAAAAACCGCAACTTCTCACTTTGTGAGACTGACACGCTGGATTTTAGCCATAAATCTTTTAGATTGCATGGACTGGAACAAGGAAAACAAAGAGGACATGCTAGTCTTAACTTGAAAATCAATCAAAAGTAGAATTTGAATGATGGTGCCATGAACTGCTGTGTTTAGTTTTCTTGGAAATATTCTCCAACTGCGCTTAACAAATGTCTTGTGTCATCTTGGAACATCGGTGGGTTTTCAGACCTCCTTGAGGAATTAATTCAGTATATTGGAGAGCAGGTTGAACCTGGGAACCTTTCACACACAGCTGGATTGAAAGATTAACGCTTATTAATGATACTTGTTAATAATTACAATACACTGTATGCTGTAAAAATGATCTAAATACATGAATATGGTTGAACGAAACCAACTTGTTAAAAACCTGTTACAGAGGCATAGCTGAAGGTATAAATCTGTCCAGGTTTAGCATTCCCGAAGAACAGTGCTGTCATAACCTAACTGGAATCCATCTCCAGACGATGGGCACAAACTCCTATTTCAGCATCTTATTTACTCAATTCTTTACAACTTTTATCACTATCTGGGTTTATTCCAAGGATCAAGTAGCAAGTAATTGAAACTGGTTTGTTCTTGTTCACTGTTTGGCTATCGAATTACATCCAACTGTTACACACAGATTCTCTGAAAATAAATCTGAAGAACACAAAGAGTTGATAAAGTGACTTCCATTGTTGAGTTTCAAAGCTGTCAGCAGCACATGTAACCCTGGTTCCCACTGATGCTCGCTGCAGATCACGTCAGCTTTTGGTGCAAAGCTTCAGTTCCGATACAGGGAAAGGCATTTGTGTGTTTACAGCAACTTCCCAAGGAAAGTTCTGTTTCCTGAAGCAGCAAATCAAAGTCTAACAGCAGTGTGACAAAAGCAGACGTGCAGATGGTGAAACAACTTCTCACGTCAGATATCATCATGCCGTGCAGGACACAGAGGGGAAATCAGGCAGTTCACAAGAGAAACAGATTTAATCGCGTCCCCAGACTGCTCTCCAAAGCACCCAGCCAATTCCCCAAAATACACCACACGTTTAATTCTGCTTACCCTACAGCGTTTTTCAAAATTACATCCACACAAATCAAGGATCAGAAACAATCTCCTCTGCTGAGACAAATGAAGCTTTCTAATATCCAGGGGCATACATTGACACATCAGAAGGTGAAAAAGAAACGAAAACAAATCTCATGGTGGAGGGCCACAGCGATTTTGCAAGCTGTGGGCAGACCATAGACCAAAGCACATCACTTCTGACCTTGAAGCAATGACGTGTTAAAACACCCGTGCACGAATTCAGCAGTGAATGTACCAGGACCTTGGTGCTGAGGTGTGCCAGGCTTACATCCAGAATCAGGTGTGTCTATGAGTCAGTGTGAAAGAAGAGGTACAGCAGGCAGGGAAGAGAAAAAAAGACTCTTCCTACTTCAAAAAAGTATTGGGCAAGAGTTTTCAAAAGAAAGTAACTACACAACAAGCCTCATGAAGCTTTTAGGAACCTAAACAGCCAGTTTAGGCTGTTTATATTGTATTGAACTGTTGTACCCTTTCCTAGGCCTGTACAAATAACTCCCTGTGTCACCTCATCACTGCAGGCTTCGAGAGCAGCTGAAAATCCTCCTCTAAAGAAGCTGGAATCCGGCACAGCAGAAAGCAGATTATAGAAATAAACCACACCTTGCCTCTCTGCCCTGAAAAGATGGTATAAACACAGCAATTCTGGGGCAGGCCTGACTGAAAATCAGGGGTGCTTAACCTTCACAATCCCAAACTCTACTAAGCAACAAAACTCATCAAAAGGAGTACAAGAGGCTGAGAACTGCTAATGCCAGTGAAAGCAGTGAGCATTCAGCACCTCCGAGAAGGTGTTCCTGCTCCTGGAAAATTTATGACCTACAGCTCCCCGCGATTTCCTCTGGATTTGAAGCCTGCATGAAGGCTGGAATGTTTCACAGTTTGCAGGAAACACAGACCAGAGCCAGCGAGAGGAGCTGTGAAATGATGCTTTCCCTAATGCAAAAAGGGGACAGTAATGGGAGGAAAGCTGGGGGGAGAAAAGCTGCATTTGCCTGAGCTGCTGTAACAACCTCCCTTGTTCCTCACAGTTTATTGCACTTCTAGTGCTTTTCACCAGGCCATTCACTTCCAGAAAAATACAACAGTCCTCTTCATAGCTATGTGAGCATTATAACAAAATATCAGATTTTTACAGATAATATTCCCTATGTTAAATAAAATTTTCATATCGAGTCTCTGCAGTGAAACCACCACCTGGAATGAATAAGAGGGTGTGAATCAGCAGGGCACCACCTCCTCCTGACATCTCTGGCTACAGCAGAGCCCCACAAAGAATGAAATGCTGGGAAAAGACTGCATATAGCAGGCTACTCTTTACCTAGGTTTTTAGATTTTTCTTAAAATTTGCTGCTGAAAGTAAAACTGTTTACAAACTTGCTACAAGTAAATGTATTAACTTTGGGTTTCTAGTCCAGTACCTATGGATTGAATTGGCTGTGGCTTTGCTTTTTGTTCCTGCCAGCCCCATTGTGTGGGATAATTGAGGGCCGACCATAGTGCTGAATATCTGTTTTGTAGCTGAATGCCCAAGAGCAAGCACCATTCTTCTTGTCATTTTTAGAGTTTTTCCCTGCTAATGACGATGAATTAACCTACTGCTGAAGCCAAACCAATAGCTGCACGCAAAGGAAACAGCCTGTATGATTTTAACGTGCCTTACATCTCTTTTTCTGGGGTCTGTAGGCTACTAAAAGTGGTCTTTGCAACATCCGTGCCTTAACAAGTCTCTCTAATTCTTGGAGAGTTTCCAGTATTTGAAGAGTCAAGTATTTACAATGGAAGAATGACTCCATCCAGTAAAATAAGGCATTCTGCACCAAGAGGCTGTCTTCTTGGCTTGCTGTTTGTGCTCAGGTTTTACTACAAAAGAAAGAAAACAATCTGCTTAAAGTCATATTGGCAGGTCCTAAATTGTGATTAGGACAAACAAGAAATCTGCTAAGAAACAACACTGACCAATGCTGATGTAAAATAAGCCATTAAAATTACCTTTCCACCTGACTTGTGGACATGCCATTTAGAATTTTCACAAGATGAAGACTGAATTGGGCTTTCATATTTGTGACTTATTCTATAGTATTTAACAGATGACCATATAGGCAACAGAAGTATCTCCCTACATGGTGTGTAGCTAAAAGATAAAACTATTCTGCCTCTTGAACTGCATGCTGCTATGTCCACAATTAACAAACTTCCCTAAAATTGCTAGCAAAGAGGAAAACAAACTCCCATAAAAAGCAAGCAATACACGAAGCTTCTCTCCATAGCAGCTCCCAAAATTAACGTTCAGCTGAAATGTGAGCAAACCTCCTGGCAAATCTCAGCTTCAGCAAAATTTTAAAATGCAGGTATTTGGAGAGAGAAACATGAAATACTTTTGAGTGGTCAGGATTATCCGAGAGCGTAACATATCCTTCATACTAATGCTCCCTGATTCTCTTTTTCAAATAAAAGCTCGTGCTATAAAGGTTTTAGGCAACTTGGAGTGGGGGGGGGCACACGACCCTCAGTTAAATGAAGGAAATACAAGCACCTTATACAAGCATCAAACTGTAGGGAAGGAGATCACTTTTGAATTTGAGAAGTTCAGCTGTGTGCTAATGTACATGCAAAAGACCCACAGGAGAAATATTAAATATTCATGCAAACTTGCTGTATTTATTCCAATATAAATTATATTTCTTCTGTGTTTTTTTTTCTCCCCTATAGACTTTTACCCTTTAGAGAAGGCAAAAAGAGAGAACTTAGATCACATCTTAAAACTACAGATTCTGATTATCTGATTAACAGCTGCAATAGCAGAATGTTTTCTTTAGGAAATCAAAGCAAACTTTACCCTAAATCTCTCCCTCATGTCTTCCATCATATCACAAGTCTTTGGGGAGTATCAAAGCACCAAATGCATTCCAGTGCCTTGAGAGTGTTTGATTTGAGTTCTGTAACACTTCAAAACTGCGAATGGGAGAACAAGGAAAAGACAGAAAATAAAAATGTGTTTTAGGAAAATAAATGTCACTGCTAGTGCAGAAACAGTAACAGCAGATTTTACAGGGGGAAAATTTAAGATCTCGGGGTTTTAGCCTTCTGCACACTGTCTCCAATCTTCTACCCCACAATCAGTTTCTCATAATGAAATACAGACATCCTGAGAATAAAAATAACCCAGTACCTCAGCAACAGTTTTTACATACACACACCTTTGATAACGAAAGGGACCCAGTACATGTCCAGAACCCAGTGATCTCTCACAAGAGTTTGTTTTTCAACAGTGCAGAAGGCAAAGCTGGACAGACCTCAGCCAACCCTGAGCCTTTGCAGAGATAAGAATTAAGTGCCCATCAATCTGTAAAAGTCTGAGACAAACCAGAGCTGAGAGCACTACAAAGCTTTCCCCTCCTCTCTGCATTCTCCTGTTTCAGCCTCCCTGAGAATCTGTTGATGGGTTTATATGTGAGATTTGATTCTGTAGGTTCTTCCCCTGCTTCCCAGCCAGAAACGTGACCAACATTTCCTTTAATTTGTGACTGACCCGAACCTCCAAACTCCCTCAGCATGGGCAGCACAGTCACACTGTGCCTCTGGATCCGGGCCCTGGGTGTGCATCACTCCTGACATTCATTCCTACAGAAAATTCTGCCTGAACTTGGCATTCCCTGTCCCTGCTTTGAAGCAGTTACTGCTCCGACAGTCATTCAACCTATCCAGCATGTTAAAGTATACTTAAAGAATTCAGGGATAAGAAAGAAGGCAATTAATAGCTTCAGACCTTCCAAGCAGAGGCTGTGAGCGATCGGGGTGCCCACGCTCCAGCTGGGACAACGTGAACTCAGCAACAACGAGGATCAGAGCCCAGGTTCTCCCCAGGCCGGAGATAAAAAGCAAGCAGCCTCTCTGCCAGGGAGAATTCCTGCCAGGGGGCAACCCAGCCCCTGGAAGGTCTCTGGCACCATCTCTGATGGATACAGAGGAGCTCCAGAGGGCTTCTAAATTCAGCAGTTCAGGTAGGCACCTTGGAAGGGTGAACACCTCACGTAGCCACACATTCCTATAATCAGACTGTTGTAATTATCCTCAAACTGATGAAGCTATTTTCTCTAATAAGGTTAAATTTTTAAGAAATCATCTCTAAAAAGCTGTTTCAGCACACAATATGAATCTGATTATAAGCAAAGTGCAGCTAAAATGTTCAAAGAATTAAGAGGAACCCAATTGTGCTACATGTATGAAAAAGATTTTTTTACATTCTTTTTTAATATCTCCTTCTTATCCTGTCCTGCAGAAAGATTCACACCAAAAAAGACAGTAGATATTTACTATATGGCCCTCAGCATCTACCACCAATAAATAATAAGGGCATCTGCATTAAAGGGTCTTGCTACAATATCAAAGAAAAACTATTAATAACTATCTAAAGGAAACCAACGCAATCAGAGAACAAAATGTTGATTTTTCATTTGCCAAGAAGCTGAAAATCAGTGGAGGAAGCAGATGCTAGAATTGTACCTAATGTAATTTAAAATTTGAGAACAGAACAGCAGTTTTGGCTATACTGAAACACGGCTGTAGCAGCAGCTGGGAAGGATCTCCTGAGCAGCTCTTGTGATTTATATCTTCGAGAGCTTCATGGGTCACTCAGCATAAACACCCTTGTTTGTCTCACACATCCTGCTAAAAATGATTAAGATTTAAATGAGGTTTCAGGTCTCTGAACTACAAATTCCGAGAAAAGGTAGTGCTAACACAAAAAAGCACAATAACAATGTGTCTTAGAGCTACTGTGGTTAAGATTATTTAGTAATAATTATTTCTCTGTCATTCTTTCACAGAACTTAGGAAAAAGCTTAGATAATCTCCCCCAAATTCTCCAAAATTAGTAACAAGAACTTTGCACGGGCTAAATAATAATAAATAATAAATAAATAAATAAAATAATAATTTAAAATAAATAAATAATTAAAAAAGAAATAAATAATAGAATAAATAAATAATTGAAAATAATAAATAATTAAATAAATAATAAATAAAAAATAATAAATAAATAATAAAATAAATAATTAAAAATAAATAAATATATATATATATATAAACCACAGCAATCCACAGGAACTTACAGCAAAGCTGTCTCTATGTTTTTTTCCTAACAATTATTGATGAAGAAGGTTGATCCAATCTTTCCTATAACAAAGGAAGACACCAGTTTGGATGTTCCTAGTGGGAACAGCAAAACTCTCTGCTGGCATGGGTGGAGTGTTCAGTGCTAGCAACTGAGCAAAGCAGTCATGGTGGCAGACAGCTACAGCTTTGAAACTCAACTACAACGGCAGCAGAACACAAGATCAAAACGAGTGAAATCAGATTTCCCCATAAGGCTTTATCCAACTCAGCTCTGTATCAAGTAAAATCAGTATTTCAACAGTACTTACTCCTATTTCTTATAAAATATTTGCTATAACCTCTTTTTGGAAATGGGGATCTCTGCCCTTTTCGAAACTGCACCACTTCACAAGCTGATCCTACATCAAAACAAATCACAGAACCAGAAGGATCCACATATGGCAGCAATGGAGTCCAAGTTCCAAAACCAGCAAAACCTCAGAAATAATCTTTTAAATCCCAATTCAGGAAACCATTCCGTCAGTAGCATGTATGCAGGCAAGCTGCAAATGTTTAAATATTTAGCCAGGTTGAGACATTTGTGAACAGCAATTTCTCACACATGCACATGTGTTATTCTGCCCCAGAAAAAATGTTTCGAGATTGGAAGGAGAAAAAAGCAGCTTTTTAAAGAGAAAATGGATCTTGAAAAACAGGCTAATTCACCTATAAAAGAGAGATATTTATGTTGTGAAGGTTACATCATCTCCACTAGCATAAAGTCACCTCTTCTAATTTGAATTCAGGAAAAGAGAAGCAAGCTGTGATCTCCCAAAACTGGCTGAAACGTTTTAGCCACGCAGCCAATTTCATGATCATAAACACCATCTTCCCCTTCAAAAAAAAACCCACCCCAAAAAACAACTTCAAATACTGCCAAAAGATGAGAAAACTAAAGAGGTACAATACCTTCAAGACTCGTTACTATGGCAAAATTCAGCTAACACTGTGTGAAAAGTGACACACACTGGGCCTTTGAAAGCCTGGCTGTGTCAGTGAAGAGTTGGTCACTGAGGAATCAGCCACAGAGAAGGAATTCCAACAGCAGCTCTCTGCTCTCAAACCTCCAAACTCAGCAACATCATTCCCAAACAGAAAAAAATCCTGGCAAGTCTTTCTTGCTAAGGCAAATGAAGAGGAGACATTGCCTCTTTAAAGCTCATGGAACATGAAAAGTTGTCCTGTTCAGTCAAAATCTCAATTTGTTTCCCTACTTCATTGAAACATGAGAAAACTCAATCCCAGGAAGATGTAGAGAATCCGGTGCTCTGTGTTACTGCTGCCATTTGTACTGTACAAGTGCCACGGGGGATGGGAAATAAAACACCCTCCGTGCTGGGAAAGACCTCCCTTTGCTAGCAGCCATCCCAGCAGCACAGGGACTGAGGGAAGAATGCTTCCATGATCCACACACGCTCTGGGGGCTTCCCCGCACCAGGTGTGCCAAGATTTTAGCCCTGCAGCAAGTGTGACACTTCAGGCACTTTAATGTGAACGGGGCTGTTTATAAAAACCTCTTTCCTCCATTGCCAAGGGGAACTTCTCACATGTTTCTTGCTGTACCACGACGCTGGTGTTTACACCGACTGCCACTTAGGGAAGACACAAACCAGGTTTATGTGCAGTATCTGCAAAATGTAAAGTTAATAAATGTTACCAAGCGGCTGGACAGTGTTTTAAGTTCAATGGAAGATGTTTCTGTTTCCACTTGTATCAGTGAAAATCTAGACTACCTTCGCTGCCTTCAGTGGAATTGCTGCATCCAGTGCATAACTGGCTGGGATATTTGTACTTCTGATCCATCCTAGACCTCTGGTGCACCTACAGGATCCCCTGCGGGCAGGCAGAGGTCTCTGCGAGGGGAGGAGGTGCATGAGCTCGGGTCTGGTGCCGCACCAAGCCACATCAGGGAGTCAGCAACCTGAATTCATCACTGGGATAAAACTCAATGTGCCAACATACCCCAAGCAGAAGCATTTCTGCTGGAATGGCCTGTCCCAACCCCAGGTCATTTGGATATCAAGACCATACCTAAAAGTTTTTAAGGGAGTATAAATATTTTAAAGCACAGCTGCAATTTAAAAACTCCCATTTTTATACACACAGAATAAATAGACTGTTTCAGCTGGAACAGACCTGCAGTGAGCATCCAGTCCCACTGCCTGAGCACTTCGGGGCTGGCTAAGTTAAAACATGGGTTTAGGGGCACTGTCCAAGCATCTCTTCAACACTGACAGACTCGGAGCACTGACCACCACTTTGGGAGCCTGGGCAAAAAATAACAGGCACTTTTACTTTATCACCATCAAAAGATGATCAGACAAGTTTTACTCAGCCTCCTCATATTACTTTGGATACTTCTGTGACAGGCTGGGCTTATTCTCAATTTCCGAGCTGTAAAGTTTCCAGCTTCCAAGCTTTCAGCCCGGACACATTTCTGCACATCCTTTCCCTCGGCTCTTGCCCTGCTAATTCCACTGGGCCCCAGTGGCCATCCCACCCCACCCCCTGATCTTCCCTGAGTGCCTGCTCCCACAGCAGTGGGATCATGGATGAGAGGGCAGTGAGCAGCAGCTTGGCTTCATGTCACTCACAGTCAAATACCCGAGACAGGGAACAGAAAACAAAACAGACATCCTTTGAAGGAAAGGGAAAGGAATATAACAAGATCATCAAGAAAACAGAAAAGAATAAAAGAAAAAAAATGGAGAAGACTTGAAACTTCCTCTGCTGTCACAGCTGTTCTGGGCCTTGAATTCTGTTTAAATATTGTTCAGCCTAACAGTCAAACATTCAGAAGAACAAACTGCGTTTGCTGGGCAACAACCATCATCCCTGGACTCTCTCATTTCTGCTGCACCGTGAGACCTCTCACCTCTTCACACGAATTGAAGTAAATAAAGGAAAGGAAACTTCTAAGATCAGTGTCACGAGGTAAGTATTTTTGGCAGAAGTACACTGAGACAAGCTGTAACACTACGAAATTAGTTAACAAAATTTTAGTTAAAATAAAAACATTTGTAGCTTAAGGTGTTAGTTTATCTTTGGAGCTACACAGGATATTATCAGGAGAGCTATCCGTGATTTACACCAGCTTATTCAAGTTAAAACCCACCATGCTTTCTTCCCCAAACGCATGCTTTTGCTAATCATGGCACTTTCTAGAAAATGCCAATTACTCCAGCTGTGGTAGTAGTTTACAAAAACCGAACCTCAATGTTTACTGCATTAAACTAAATATAAGTCAGAAGTGCTATGAAAGCAGAATGGGTACATAGAGACAAGTTTCTTTTACACCGCAGAGTTTTAGCAAATGTTACTTTTAGAGGAAACCAACTTCTAGATCTCAAATTTACAAAGTTATTCAGTCATGAACACTGATACAAAAATTTGCTTTTCAAGCATATTTCATTCCTTTAGAAAAACTGGCTAGGTCAATGTTCTTTTTGATCAAATCAAACAATGTATATTTTTGACAATCTTAGCATTTCATTAATTTTTTCAGTCTTATCACCTGTTGTCACAACAGCCTTGCCATTCTATATTGCTTTACACATAATTTCTTTTCTTACTAAGACAGGCTTACTATTGCTAAGACTAATAAGGTCAGTAATTGGTGTTGCCCAATTCAACATCATTTCTCATTAGCCAGTTGCAAACTCAAGATACCCTCAGCACTGCAGCTGCTCCACAAATCCGACCACGATTCTAAACACCAACATTTAAAACAGCAAAAGAATTTAAAATCCAAATTCATTTCATATTAAAAAACATAATCTTGCCAGGAATGTCCTTGGTGTTCTAAATATTTCCATCTGGCCGAAATAAACCATTCCCTGGACAAAACCAGGACAGCAAGGCTTTCTAAAGCGGGAGAGAATGAAAACCTTTACGCTGTGCTTTTGAAGCTATTCCTGAGCGTGCAGTTTCAAAACCAGTCTCAGCCAGTCCAGTTAATGCTTCCCAGCTCCTGGATGAGCCCTCACACAGCAAACACACCCCACGGCTTTTGTGGAGATGCAGAAATGCATCCTCTGCTACTGTGTGGGCCTGTGCTGTAACTCATTTTCAACAGCTGGAGCAAAGCATTACTTTGCCATTTTTGCTGCTTTTCATAAACAAGAGGAATTGTCCTGAAAGGCACTGGCCCGTGTCCCACGGCTCCAAGGCTGTGCAGCGCTGACCCTGGTGCCCACCAAGCCACTCTCACCTCCCTCCTCAACAGGATGGGCGAGAAAACAAGATGAAAAGCTCATGGGCCAAGATAAAGGCAGTTTAATTAAAAAAGAGCAACGTCTGAACACGGAAGCAAATAAAGAAAATAGAAAAAAGATGATTTCTTCTCCATTTCCCAGCAGCAGGCAATGTTTGGGCCTCAGTACAGAGAGTGGCTGCCTTGAGAAAAAAATGCCTTAATAACCAATGCCCCCCTTTCCTTCCTCTGGCTTTTGTCACTGAGGGTGACATCGCACTGTAGGAACATCCCTGGGGTCAGCTGAGGTCAGCTGTCCTGGCCATGTCCCCTCCCAACCTCCTGCCCACCCCCAGCCCTCCGGGGCTGCAGGAATGTGGGATCCCTGGCCAAACCACTGCTGTGTTACCAAAACCAGCCCAGGCATCAGTGCAGAACAGCATTCTGTGAGGAAAGGCAACTCCAGCCCAGCCAGACCCAGCACACCTCGATTTGTACACGAAAACACTTCTTAACCAAAGGGCAATACTCTGAGGCTGCTCTGGTTCTGAGTACCTGCAAACATCTGAAGCTGTTTTGTTAACAGCTCATGTCAGTGAAGAAAAGCATGACTACATATTCTGTCCTCAGTTAAGAGGAGCAAATAGCTTCCCCCTAAACTCAGCAAAAGACACAACATCGTGCTAAAAAACTCAATTAAAGAACTTGCATTCTGATGACAGATCACAAGTTTCAATACTGTGGGGAGAAAATTCTTTCCTTAAAAGAAAGGCTCTTGGAACTCATAGATGATTTATGACACCCTTGGGCATTTCTCTCTCGGTCTCAAAATTAAGAGAAATTGTAAACACAATCTTCTGATCAAAGAGCATCACTGGGTAACAGAACATAAATTTTGCTTTTTGTGTTTGAAAAGGTAAAACATCACTGTCCTCTGGGAAGAGAAGACAAATAACCACAAGTAGGATTACAAAAGAAAAAGTCAAAGATAAAAGAAGCCTAAAATTCAGCTCTGCTGGATATGCCCTCAGCCTCCTCTGCAGATGCCCCATACCAAAAATGCCCAGACACTGCTCGGGTGCAGGTGGCCAAAATCTCCTCAAGATGAGAATTGTAGTCGTTGACCTGTATCCAGCAAAACCAAATTGAATTCAAGTTTCAGTATGGAACAGAGAACTGAAGCAAAATGAGGAGAGATAAGGAGGAAAATGGAGCAGGGTGGAAGGTGATGGAAATTAAAGCACCCTGTGAAAGGCCTTTGGGCAGGACCCAAAAACTGTAGATAAGACTGAAAAATCTACAAGGCTGGGAACAGCAAGAAAATTGCTTCGCTTTGCTTCCTTTTATGCCTTATGGAGGAAAAAACCCAGATTTTGCATGGATAAAGAGACTTGACTATGACAAGAAATATCTGTTGCTTCCATCAGCTTGTCCCATCACAGCAACAGCTCGGGAGACCCCAAATTTTGCCCATCAACACAACCCAAAGGAGGTGATGTTGTGTGTATGCCTAATACCTTTCAACACGTTCTAACACATCTCATAACTCCACACTCAAGTCTAATTCACATGAAGTCATTTTAAAGAAAACAAAAGTAACATGATACACCAATTTATTTTATAAATGTCTGCACTTACAGACTAAAACATGTGGATTTGTTTTAAATTTAATCCACACCGTTTTATTGATGAGTTTCCAAAATCCATCCTAAATTAGGCTACATCAAATAGAAACCTGTAAATACGTTTTCTCACTCTTTGCCGAGCTGTAGAGGCTATTAGAATATATCAAAAATCTCCTTTACAGATCTCATACGACGCATGAAAGATGAAGAGAATCATTTCAATCATCCATCAAAAATTACTTCTTGCCATTAACATTTACTTTTTGTCTCTGAAAGTTTACGTAGTGCAGATGAGTAAGGATTCTGTTTGTCTTTCCATAAACATTGCCTCTCAATGGAATCTGCTCCAAGGTTAAGGTTCAGCCTAGAATCCCACACTCCCCTGGTCAGAGGAACTGGGATACTGCTCTGATATAAGGGTGGCAGTAGCAGCTTGGGAAGACACCCCAGGGGATGCACTTGCACAGAATATAGAGTTGGCATATACCAAAATAAATCCAACCAAACACAAAGCTTGTTCACAGTTCCGCCTCATTTCGTATTTGAATATAGACCACATGTTTGGGGATTAAGCTGGTGAACCCAATCTGTCTCTTCCAGGAAACAGCAATGAAACAACTGGGCTATAGAACTGTCAATTATTTCATACACACCAGCTGTGCACCAAGTTGTGCTCCAAACACAGGCCTTAGAAGAACATCTTCTGTAACAAGAGCCTTAAATGCAGAACACATTCACATGTAACTGAACCACTGCTCTTTCCACAAAAATCCTACACATTAATACTGCAAAGAGGACACCCACAACAATATCCCTTCAAATACCCCTTTTTCCATTTAATACTTCATTTACAGGGAGCGTCCCTTTTACCATTTCGTATAGGAAAGAATCTAAGAAGGGGGAATTGCACTTGTACTTGCTACCTTGACTTTATTGCTGCCCAAATGATGTTTCACCAGACAGCAAGCAGACCTCTGTGGAGAAAACAGCCTGCCAAATTCTAGAGTTACAGGTTAAAAACCAGACACGAGCCAAACGAGCAGCACAGGATCCATAAATCTCAGGCAACACTAAATTGAACTGATACTTATTTTTGCCTTTTGATCTCACTCAGCAGATTAACCAGGCTTTCCCAGTGATCAGTACCTAATACTTCGAAAAAAGACACACAGGAAAGCTGACAGTTTTTATGATTCATTTCCAATACTTATGCCTTTTTTCAAGTCTTTTCAAGAGCTGATACTTGCACATGACTGCAGAGGTACACAGAAAAGATGGATAGTAAATCCTGACAGGGAAAAAGGCCCCCATCACTTCTTGTCTTGCACTTCTAAGAAAGTAAATGTTAATGTTATCAGTTATGTTAATGACTTGTGTTAGTCATGTTTAATCATATATGTTTTGTAAAAAGCTTCCGGCCAGTAACAGCTGGAGTAGGAGCCACAATCTTGTTTACGAGGGACAAACTTGTTAAATGAACTATACAAAAAAGCCAATGAAGTCTCAGCTAGGAATCAGGATAGAGTGGGGGAAATAACCACCTGTACAATCCAGACAGTTCCAACAGCCTGAAAGCAAAATGTGACTCACAAAGCTACTGAAAACATGCCTTTTACAGAATCAAAAGCTGATTTCTGGAATGTGCATTCACTTCATTATTCGAAGAGTTTCCCTGTAAAACTTGCCCTCTGACAGTATCACAGGAGCAGGGCTCAGTTTCTCCGATCTCTTTAAAACTTGCACAAGAAAAGGCTCCTGCAGTGGAGAAACCATTTGGTCCTTCAGATCACTTGACTGACTTACTGAAACCAACACGCCTAAGATCACATCATCCTCTGCTTAACACAACCTTTTTGTGCATATAGACCCTAACTGTTATTATAAACATCCCAGGACAAAATGGACATTTCAGAAATGTCAGTCTGGCCATGAGACATCTGTCTTTCTGGATAGGCAACCAGCTGCAGCAACGAGACACAACTGTTGAAGTTCTGCTCCAAGCTGACACCGTAAGACTTGGAATCTGAAGATCCAGTGGCCACGAGGAAATGTTTTCACTTCCAGGCAGTATTGCCACCTATCAGACGGGTGCTTATTTTTTTATTGTAATAGATGCTTCAGGAATATGCTGATGACAGAAAAAGTCAACAATAAAAGTGCACACCTCGTGTTTCAAAATCATACTTTTTGTTTGCACCGTTTGCATTCATCACGCATTTCCCAACCTCTGAGAAAGTTTATGATGCAAGAACAGGACTTAAAAAGAGAATACTTTAATAGAGTATCTCTTCAAGAGATGAGGTAAATATTTTACTTCTCTTAGGAAGCACTGCCATGAGTGGTTCCAGTGCCATTCCAGCAGGTCAGAAGTCTGTCTGCTCTCAGTAATCAATACAGAGTTCTCCCTGTGGGCTTTGGCAGCTTCCCCGTGTCCCGCTGTGGCAAGCATGATCTGAAAACTGTGAACATAATTCAGTATTGAGACAGGAAAAGAGATTAGAAATGAAAATCTTGTTCAAAGTTGATACTTACGCCAGACCCACCAAGTTGCTTAGAGAAAGCTTTATACAGATAGTTAAAGCTGCTTTGTTAGGCAGCTTTAGAAATATTTTGAGCTGTGGGAATTTCTCCCCAGTTTGCCCTTCTTCCCTCCCTTTTTTAAGTAAGAACTTGTATGAACCACTATTCAAGGCCAAGCTTCAGAAAGCATACAGGGCCACTGGGTCATCTGCATTACAATGCCTGATTCAGCATGTATTTATATCATAAATTATGGTTCACTGTAAGAAAATTATTTCCTGTCAAAATGGAAGTGCTCAATTTTGACAGTTAATTTATAAGCCTGACCAAAAAATAGACCCCAGTGAAAAACTAATTAACTTAATTTTATCTAATGCATACCCATGTGGAGGCAGAGAGTACAATTAGAGATCCATAATTTTATTATCTGGATCAGAAGATTAGTTTTGAATAGACAAAGAATGGTCCTACACAGCTACAAAGATATAAATGGTGAAGATCCTGGACTCCTAACCACATCTGTATTGGTTACATTTGTATTTTAGTAATCGTTTCTTTTTTTCCTTACAAAATCTACAATATTTACCTTAATAGTTATCACATGAAAGTCATCTCAATTTTCCTTTGGGAAAGAAATATTGTATATTACAAGTTATATTTTGTGATGTTCCCTTCCAAAGTAAGAGATGATTTCTAGGGCCCTGCACTGCTCTTGCCAAAGCAAAGAAATGCAATGTGTGAATAAAACAAGTTACATTGGTAACGTATCTGTGACTATAAATACATCAGTGCTGTCCAGTTTCATTTATGAAAATAACTATAGTAGTCCATAACTATGGAAATTATAAAAATGCTCTTTTCAAAATGCAAATTATTTCTCAGCAAAAGTTTCTGTAATTCTACAGTCTAATCACATTACAAAGTATCTAAATTTGAGATATTAAAATCTACCTTTATTTGCCCTCGTTTTTTGGTTTTTTTTTAAGGGAATATTTCCTGATTTCTACAGGTTTTAACTTCGGTCTTAGATGCAAACAATAATACTTCAGAATACCAGCACTTCCAAATAGCTTGAAAATATAAGCATCACTGATAGATTTCATTCAATGAAAATGACATTAACTGTCAACAAACCAAGTACTATGAATGAATTAGAATTCCTTTTCTTTATTAAACTCTCCTAATCACACAATTACTGCTTGTTAGGACAAGCTCCCTACACAGTCCTTCTGTCAACAACAAATAATCAGCTTCACCCACCTGAAAATTCAGATAAACTATTAGAACTAATAACGGGAAACCTGCATAAGTCCACTCTTTGTCTCCATTCAAAGCATGTTCAAGCAGATGAAAAACCCCAAGTGGACTCGATGAGACTGAACGGTGCTCTCATCTGCTCACTTATCTTTGTAAGACACACCCATTTTGGGTAGGCAGCCACTCAAACAATTCCCAGCTGAAAACATGATCCGTTCTCATCTGACAGCCTTTTAAACTTGTCACGGGAACGTCGGTGTTCTGACATCCAGTTAAGCAGTCAGCAGAGACACGAGTCCCGGGCACAAGCCCGAATCAGCCTTGGAGACACCAAAAACCCCAGCACTGACAGCACGTCAGAGCCAGAAAAGCTGTGGCTGTCCCAGCCCTGGATGTGTCCAAGGCCAGGCTAGATGGGGCTCTGAGCAATCTGGGCTAGTGGAAGGTGTCCATGTCCATGCCCATGGCAGGGGGTTGGAACTAGAGGAGCTTTAAGGCCCCTTACAACCAAAACCATCCCAGGATTTGATGATTCTGTGGAAGTTGTTCTCTACCCTTGACCACCTAGGGCAGTTTCCCACATTTTCTCCAGTTTCCCCACGTTTTCTCACAGGTGAGTCCTTTGACCTGGGATTTACACACAGCGAATCTTCGAGTTCCTCACCTGGAGCCACGGGTCTTGCCTTAACCCACCCTTCATTTCCTCTGCAATTGTGAACCCTGCACACGGAGGCGTTACGCTCCTCGCTCCCCGTGCCACAGCTCGGTGATGGAAATCAGCTCAGGCTCCATCGTCTTCCCCAGTACAAAACTGAAGAAGGCAGCTCAAATTAAAAATGTCATGCACAGAAATGCATTTGCAAGAGGCCAGTAGTGCTTTTTACAGGGGATTATGGAACAAGGCACCGCAAGCTGTGATGATATTAAAATAACCGCACGCATCTGCGGGAGAAGAGCTTTGCTGAAAATCTAACGTAAGGACAAATTCCCAAGATTAAAGGATTTAAACAATGAGCTGCCAAACAAGGCGTCTAGGGGTATTTACAAGATGAATTACTATTTTAAACTCCATACAGAACTTACCCTGTACTGCCCAGTGAAAGCCAATATGGCCATTTGTCCTATCACTCACTCTAACAGCCCAGCCAAGCCGTGTCCCACGAACAACTACAATATTTAATAGAGCACAAAGCAGAGCTATCTCCTTCCTGGGGGAATGAGACATAAGTAGGACATTAGACTGCACAACTGCCAGATCATCAAGGCCTGGCTTTGGATTCTACAGAGCTACAATCACAGAAACAACAGTTGGAATACGTAAAACTGAGGAGAAAACAAATTTACTGGAACAACCCAAAGTTTCTGTAGCAGAATAAACATGCCCAGTAATTCTGATGTTCTGCTGCCTGCACAACATAATCAGAAGAAGAATTTAATTAGAGAGCTGTTAGAAAGACAGTAAACAAGAACCACATTTCTTCACTTTTGTCTTCTGCTCTGAACACGCAGCACTCACACCAGAGGAAAAGGCATTATTTTGCATATTGCCAAAAATACCACAAGAGCTATTAGCAATAATCAGTGAGATGACACACAGTGTCAATGTCCAAAGTTTCTGTAATAGAAGTTTCTAATTTTAATTCTCCTCTCCTGTCACGACTTCAATACCTCCATATCATCACCTACATTGCAGAACTTCCTGCTATTTTTTTTCTAACTTTCATCCTATTCTATCCAAATGAGAACATTGTGAATACTTGTTTCCCCAGTATTTACTGGGAAATTTTCCCAATTTGCCAGTAAATTGTGTTCCATAGCTTTGCTGTGTACCTGAAATGACACAGATATGTGTGTATATATGCACACACAAACGTCAGGAAAACACCCAGTGCCTGCAGGTGCAGAACTGCATCTGCTGCAACCAGCTGTTTGGGTTTTTTATCTTGACAGTAGCACCCTGGATACAAGTAGAAATATAATTTGCTTTTGATTTTTGAAGAGCTCTAGGAAAGTTAGAAAAGCTCTAAGAGACTTCAATGTGCACCTCTAACTTCTGTGAGAGCCTTTGAAGCTCTCAGCAACGTTTAATTGACTGATACATTTCCATCCAGCTCAGTAATTCAGAGGTTAAAGGGGAGAGACTGGAGGGAGGAGAGAGACTTCAGCAACTTCTTGTCAGTATTGAATTGTAAATAAAGGTTTAAGCCACTCAAAATTCTATCTTTTGTGCAGATTTCATAAAGTCTTCACAGATATCAATTAGTATTATTCAAGGACTACAGGTGTCTCAAATTCCTTAGATGCCCTGGTGATTTTAAAGTGCTTTTACATGCATGTTTCTATAACCACTGTTACGCTTTCTAAACAAGTAAATTAAAATTCCATAGATTAGGAAGGCAGGGATTGGTTCACTTCATTAGAGTTTGAGCCCTTCCATTTTCTGAAAATCCATTTTGTTAGGTAAGACTAAGCTTATATTGCATGAAATACCTCACTTCTTTTTTTTCCCCCCCAATACTTCAAATTAGCTCTACAATTTCCCCAAGAAGCTTCTCAAAAATATGTACTTTTGATTTAATCCACGAGTACTGGTCTAATGGAGGGCACACTGAGAACACACATGTTCTACACCCCCTAACAAAACTAAAGCCAAATTGCTTTTGCAATCAGAAAAATCACAGTAATCACTCAAATTTCCAGCTGTAACTACTGTTCTCCTAACAAGGAGCAGTTAAGTTCTCCTATGCCAAATAAGCATGAAGCAGGAATTGGTAGGAAATCAACAGAACAGATAAAAACTAATGTTAAGAGAATGTATTTGGATGACCTGTGAATAAACCAATTAAATGCCTACAGGTGTGTCAGTAACAGAGAGGTGATCAATTTATTTGCAAGATAAACTGATAGTATCTGTTTTATTCCTCTGCATCAGCAGCAACCTTTGCTAGCAATTAATAAAGATATCTGCCCTTTAAGAGGTGTTTTCTTTATACTTGCTTGTTCAAGAACAGAACCAGAAACAAAACTCATGGGAAAATGCCTGAGTTGCAGCTAACATCCAGCTAGGATCAGCTCAAACTGAAGGAGGAAAAGAAAAGGAAAAACACTTTTGTGGGCAATGCCTTTGAAGTTTTTCAATAGGCAAATGTCATGTAGGCTTCACTCACAGTGCAAGAATACTGTAAATTCAGACACATTCCGACTGCCAACTCAGTGTGTCCCACATACCAAAGCAAAAGGGCTGAAAATGCTCTGTTAAATCACTGCCTACCTCATGCAATGCCTCACTTGTGAAAAAGCCTCCCATTCTCCTGTTGCTAGAACTGCAGGTAGACATTTGCCCGCAGCTCTGGACTCTGCCTGGTGCTGTTTCTCTTTTTTCATGAAAGGGATGCTTGTGTCTTGCTGGAAGCCTTTAGAGAAATGTGATTGTGAAAGTGAAGCCAGACAAACAGTTGGCATTGCAGAAAAATCTGACCCCTAAGCAGAGGCCCAGCAAAGGAACACAGCACGCTTTGTCCACCTACAAAATACCTATGGTATTTAGAAAAGCCATTAAAAACCATTATCAGTTTCTGTCTATGAAAGACTGGCTACACAGGAACTGTTCCCCTAGGTTCTCCTGAAACATATAAACATTTGCCAGTCATTTTTTGTCTGGTACTTTACTGTATAAACAGCCTGTTAGAAAAGTCACCATCACCAGCAATCCTCCCCCCAACTAAATCTCTCTACTGGCTTTGGCAGACTGTCTTTTTAAACAGGAAGTTGAAACATATAGGTTATCTTCTTTTCTTTTTAAATATGGATGCTATCTTGGTTTAAACTTTTCTTTTTTAAATATGACTTTTAAGTCTTCCTCTGAAAATACTGCAAACATCAAGATCATCCTTCACCTAACTGCTCCACCTGACGTCATTAATAGAATGCCAAAACAAAAGCAGAACTTTGCATAACTCACATTCACACATCTGTGAAGCAAGATTTAATTGTCTTCATTTTTGCTTTAAAATAACGTGCATAGACAATACATCAGATAAACTGCAGTTTTCTAGTGTAATTTTAAGAACAAACTTGCTTTATTCTGGTTTTTGATGTATATCTAGGGCAAGTGTAAGAACTGAAAACCACTGTGTTAGAGGGTGAGAGTGACAGGACCTGGTGACATTAGATAGGGAGACAACACACTGAGGCAAGGAAGAGGTGCTGATAAACTTCTGACTATTCATCAAGACAAAGACTGAAATTTGGATAAATAACTAACTTCTGTCAGGCTGATTTGATTGAAAGTGCTGCAGCATGAGCTGAACAGCACTGACCCACAGACAAAAGGGGAAGAGGTGGCCCCATGTTCTCCATACCTACCACCTTTCCTGGCCTCAAATGTCCATCCTCTCCCTGGCACTGGTTTTGGCCCTCCTTCAGCTCCAAGATGGACTGACTCAGCTTGCTGAGCTGGCAAAAAAGGAGAGAGAAAAAAAGGAAGTGAGAGGAAAAGGGAGGGAGGGGGTCTCGGCTGGATTGTTTGGTGGCAGCAGGCCATGAGATCAGCCCTGCTGCATTCTGTGGCTGCTCCACAACGTGAAGCTCTGCAAAGCTGCTTGAGCTGGTGGAGCTGCACCTGCAGTTCTGAGGAGGATTTGCTGCTCTTCCCCTCCTGGCCACACATTCCCCTTGACTTCCCTCCTTACAGCCCTGCTGTTCGAACCCTCAGCAGTTCAGTTCAGTTCAGCTTGCCAGCCAAGCAAAAAAAAAAACCTTCTTTTTCTCTCTTTATTTCCTACCAGCCCAGGAAGATCAGTTGGCTCCTCCAGGAGAAGATAAGCACCAGAAATAGCTCAAGGCAGGGTGCTGGGCTGCCTTGCTGGCCATCAGGTTTTTGGATTAGAGTGAGTTCTTAGACAAGCTCAGCAGCTCTTCAGGAACCTTTGGCTGCAGCCCTACAACAATCTCATTAACACCTGCCTGGTTTCTGCCTCCTCCCACCTCTGTGCTGCACAGGTGCTCCTCCACACCTTGACATTAAACAAACAGGAAAACCTTTTTTTCCTTTTCTTTGTGAAGAGCTGAACTGGCTCATCAAGAAGTCAGCTAAACCCTTGTACCAGCAAGGAAATGGGTGGGGTCGTGAATAAAGAGGAGAGAGAGAGAGGGTAGGACCTTTGTAAACTAAAATATCAAAAGAATCACAGCTTAAAAATGCAGTTGAGTGTATTTAAATACAGGAGCAAAGACCTTTCAGAACTCAATCTGAAATAGGTATTTACTCTAAGACAAACTTGATGCTGAATGATGCTTCATTACAAAATAAACCCATCACTGCTGCCTTGTTTAGACCAACTAAGGGCAGAAATGAACACGCATGAGTTTCCTTTACAATTGTATGAAAATAAAAGATAGCTTGCAATGCTTTCTGTCTATTACTTCCAGTATCCCTATTAACCAGGAATCTCCTACCTTTCTTATTCTCACAGTTTTTCTAGGTAATGCAACCTGCATTTGTAGGTAATGCAAAGTACCTGCAACACAATCTTAAAGGTTGTAAGGAAAAACAACCTGTGGCCATGGTGTGCCCTTTCCTCTGCAGCACACACAGAGGTAACAGCTCCTGAATTTTCTGGTAACATCAGATATCACTGGCTGGCTGTCAGCCGTGAGTCCTGAGAAGGTGCCTTCCACAGCAAGGACAGGTCTCAGCAGTTCTCTCCAGACATGGTTCTACACAATAACGTGAAAAAATGCTGGATATCAAAGCTGCCCTTGGTTCACCTGTAAACAGCAAACGACTCACTGGTCACAGGTTTTTTACTGCACATTTCCAAGTAGAGCTGGATACTGGTGCTCTAAATCCGGCTAGTCTGGAAACCATATATTACCTCAGCCCAGATCAGACTGATCATATTTTACTTTTAATCCCACATATAAAATCTAGCAAGTGAGTAAAGGGGAGGTTATCACTCTAAACTCAATTTTGCTTTTGCTACAGATCTCATCATAGTCTTCATTTCCCCTGAAATCAAGGGGACAGGACTACTCTGCTTTGTGAGAACTGGAAATCTGGAAATGCTGCAATCCTGAATCCTGGTTGAGCGCCAGAAACAAACTCTTAATCTGTTTAGTAATTATTACCATGACCAAAAGGTGGCCAACATTTACCACTGATAACCACCTTCATATCTTGGGGTTTCTTCTTTTTTTTTGAGACACACAACAATAAGGCTGACCACTTGCTTTACCAGAAAAAGAAACGCTAAAAAAAAACAAACCCACTTCCTTCTGGTGTTCAAATTCACCACATCTTTGGATTTGTTTTAAGTTTATGCAGCTGACCAAATTCAGAACAAACATTACTATACAAAAAATGCTGACACATGGATTAAACCACAGAGCAGCTGATCTTATGTGCATAATAATGAACTCCCTGATGGAGTTTTAGACTTGGAAAACCTGGTGTGTCTTCTATTTTAGATTCCTTTCAACAACGAAGGACCTCATTCATGAGGTAAATTTATCCTGGGAAATGCCCTGGAAGCACAGACTGTACTTTTCCTAGGTACAGTGGCTTACTATTTTCTGAAGATTTATCACATACATTTCTCAGGAAGAGATTACATTTCATTACTTCCAAAACTGGTTGTATTATACATATAATGAAGCACCTTTACTAAAAAATAGAGGATTTTTCTCACAATCCTTCTCTTCTGAATAGTCTTACCTAGTTATATAAACCTTGTAATTAAGGGATTTAGACTCAATAATTTTATCCTTGTTTTTTATTGTCCTGTGTTTATTTATTGTTACAGCAGCAGCTGAGGGAAACATTTGGAAAAGATCTTGCAAGGAAAAGTTCTTTTTGGCTTTTCACACTGTAAGTGTCCAGCCAGCTCCTGTATAGTTCACAATAGTCAGTGAATTAGGAGTGTGGGTTTTAATTTATTGCAAGATTTCTTTTATAGCTATTTTTTTTTTCCTTTGGCAACGCAGATCTACAATCCAAAAACCACATCCAAAGCCTAGATGGCACTGGACTCTGGTTTCAGTTCATTCTTTACTTTGGCCACGATGTGAAACATAAATCAACCCCCCAGTGGAATGTAGCTGGGGTTTGCTAACACTTCTGTGACACTGCAAGGCAGGGATCTGCACGAGAAAGCCAAAGAACAGGGATATAGAGACACAGGGTGAATATTTATATAACTATTAAATGACAAGCACTATTGTCTTGTGCTGCTAAAGGGTATCATTCCATTTCCTGAGAGCATCATAAAAGAACTGAAGGAACTGAAGAAAAAAAGAAAACGTTATATTGTAACAAATTCATCTAGGTTTTATTTTAAACTATGATCTGCTTTAAAGAATGTAGCTCTAGATGACAAACAAGTCAATTGTTATTACTTATAGGTAAGGATATAAAATTCCTCTAAGTCTAAGCCTTTCTCTGCCAAAATAACCTATTATAGGCTGATTTCTACAAGGATAGAAATACAAGTAAGCTTCACTCAAAGTAGTTGAAAGATGACTGAATTTTATATACGCGTGTAATAAGAAACTTGGGTCTCCCTGGACACAGGAAAGCTTCACCCCCAGGACTCAAGGACATTGATCCAGAGATTCAAAGGAACCAAGGGAGGGGTTGGAAGCCAACACACAGGTATGGCCACAGCTGTTCTGTCTGGCATCTCCAGAGCTCCAATTGCCTCAGGAAACCTTTGGTTCATAACCACTTGGATATATGTAAAATCTATGCACTCTTTGCAGCAGTTTTTTACTGACCAGGAGGTGACAAGCTGCACAAACCACAAGAGATTCACCACTGACACTGCACTTCCTTGTATTTCTTGAAGACTCCCGAGGCAGATGGACAGTACAACCAAAAGAAGCACTGGGAAGGGTTGTACCAGCATCCAACACGTGGGAAAAGGGATGAATATTGCATACCTGGACAAGGGAGCAACGGTTCTGAAAGCAGGAGAATTATATTCAACTGAAAGACTAAACAAGAAATAAATGAATTATAACAGAAAATGAAGGAGAGGCCATGCATTCCAAAACAAAAACTTGTACAGGGCACAGGACAGTGTCTGACAGCAGGAAGATTGTTATCTGTATCCAGAAGGAGCCCAGTGACAAAAAGAGAAGCCCATCTGCCTGCGGTTACCTCATCTCCTTGCACTCTGCCTCTCACTCAGTTCTTCTGGAAATACACATTGTGGGGTTCTACAAACATCATTTTCATTTCCTTTTCAGGGAGTTGTCTATCATCACTCTTTATTATTGTGCCTAACTATGTCAACTCCACAGAAAAGTTCCAGCCTTCTCTCCAAACATCCCTCAGCTTCTTTCTCAAAGCCTATGAGGAAACAGAAGCAAACACAATATAAAAGCACTGGAGCATATGTCTATACACTTTCCACTATCAAAATAGAAAAATCACTGACCCAGAAATACCCTGAACTGTGTAAGGTTCTCTAAAGACCCCAAGCAATCAACAGAATGTATCTTGGCTCTGGACGAATCAGAATAATATTTTTCTTTATCTTTTTCTTTTCCTTAGACAAGTGCAATGGTAACCTCCCATGGCATGTGATGAGGTCTGTGGTGAGAAGGCTGCAAGGAAGATCAGAGTGCCCAGAGACTGTGAAAAAGCAGAGACTGACTTAAATGAAACTAGGATTCCAAGCTGTAAGCAAAAAGGATTGGCTTCAGTATGTGCCTTGATGAAAAACCTCCTAAAACCTCTGTCAAGTGTGGCATCCAACCGAGCAAAGTGGAACAGGACCTCATCTCCGAAGCACAGGCTGGTGGGAAGGATCAACAGAGGGGCATTCTGCCACAACAGAGGCGATGGCACTGCCTTGCTTTTCTAGTAAGAAAAAGTACAGGCTTTTTAAAGTTCCCTGTTGAATTTGCTGGACTCCTACTTAGGAAGCACACAGCTCTTTGCAGCACAACCTCAAGGGCTCTGTTTTTCTCCCTCTACTTCGACAACACTGATGGGTTTTTTGTAGGGTTTTAATACCTCATCTCATTAAAGAACACAAAAAGTGATGCTTTATTTCATAACACAACACCAGGAAAATAAGCACTTCCAGCTGCTGTCACGTGATGACCACCTTAAAGCGTAGCACGGCTTCTCTAAAATTCTCTCAAACAACTGTTTGCAATTGTTGCATCTGTGGAGCATTATGTGTTTCCTTTGATTCTGATGGACAAAAAGAACTGCTTGAGACCCAATCCTGTAGTGGATCAAGGAAGTGCAAACAAAGCAAGTACATCTCCTTTTAAATGAATCAGAGAATATCCTGAGTTGGAAGAGACACACAAGGATCATCAAGTCCCAATCCTTACCTTACAGTACAGTCTGTTTAAATTAAGAATAAATCAGCATCCAAAAAGACAGCACTTCCTAAAATGTCTAACATACAAAATACTTGTTAATATTGCTACAACTGTCTTGCCAGCAAAAAAAAAAGTCAAATAAACCCTAAATCTACTGGCTTCTAATAATAATCTTTTGTGTCCTGTGTAAATATACTAGCTACTAAAATGCATGCCCTAAAATACAAAAAAACCCCAGTTCTTCCATGTCAGACTGATTCTGCTGTAAGGACAGAGACAACATTAACTTGGACCTGTAAAAGTAGGCAAAGCACTGAATAATCTTATTTTGATACACTTGCACTCCTGAAAAATACCACCGAAACTCAGAAAACTTTGATTCGTATTTAAAAAAAAAAAAAATCGAAAAAACCATTCCTTTGTTGAGTGTCAAGAATAATTTCATACCAACATTGCACATACAGAACTCCGAGCTGCCTTTGGAGACAAAGTGCCCCAGTGACAGTCAGTGAGGCTTTCAGAGCCAGTCCCTTTGATCCACACATGTGAGGAGCTCCCGCCCAAACACACTCATTCAGCTTTCATGCCTCAGCTCCCAAGGGACACAGCAGCAGTTTGAGTGTCAGGCTTGTGAAGCAAGAGCAGCAAAATAATCCAGAAACAGTTACACAGTTTGTTAGTTCCAACCTTTACTGGCATTTTTCATCAGTGGTGTTTTACCATTACAACCAATGTCTGAGTGCTGATATTGCTCTTTTTATGGCTCACCACGTTCATGAATAAGCCATAAAAAGCAAACTCTCGAGAGACTGGAAGAGATTTGGCCATTTCCATTTCCAAGGTAGACAAACCAGTATTGTTAATTTTGCCTTCTCCCCTCAGCCTCTGGCATATCAATCACCTTCCTGGAACTCCTCTCGTTTCAGATTCTTCCCTCCCATATCTCTCAGGACGACTTTCATAACTCCAGTAAGCTCCCCAATCCTTTTCTTTCCATGGGTTCTCTGAAAACCAACCCACGTGCACAACATCTCTTCTCCCATTCCTGGCCTCCGGCAGCCTCAGTGTCCGGCGGACAGAGCAAACCATTCCATTAAATCAGGATATGCTCCGAAGGCTCACAGCAAGCACCCAGGAATGCTCTGTGTGTGTGTGTGGGGAGAGTATTTGTGCATCAGAGCTCAGAAATAACATGCTGAGTTCACCAAAAAGACTGCTGGACCTTGCAACAGCATAAAGAAGCTGTCAGGATGAGAGAGGGAAAGCCATTCACGCTTGGTGAAGTATTTAGGTTTAAAACTATTCATTTCTGATTGAAAACAATCAAAGGCCAAGGAAAAAGAGGCATTCTGTTGTCATCTGTATTCCAAAATATGCCTTTATTGACGGAGCAGAGAATTCTGGCAGGGCGTGTGGCTGATGGGGAGAAGCGGATGAACCCAGGGGATACAAAAAATCATCTGCCAAAGGAGGAAAAGCCGTGGACCAAATGGACTGGGAAGGTTAAAGAGGCAGCAGCAGAGGCCAGCAAAACACGAAAATCATGGGACTGAACAGCAGCAGGACACCCCTGGGTGTCAAAGCACTGGACAGGCACCAGCAGGGTATTGTTGGAGCTGTTCATGCTGGTGGGTGTGAAGGTCAGCTACTTACAGGCACTTCATGTCAAGGGACATTAACGAGGACAAAACAGGATCTGACTTCTAAATTGACACTTTGTTTTTACTGACTTCTAATGAGATGTAATTGGAAGGGTTTTAACAGGGACAGGCAGCCAGAAGAATTCTTTTTTTTAATCTAAGGGTAAGTAGATAAACAACTGCAATTAGCAGTGGAGAGAAAGGGTTAAACCAGTCAGGTTTGTGCTGTGACAAACAAACAAACAAACAAACAAATAAATCTTTCTTCAAGTCAGGCTTAAAGGTTCTCATTTCTTCCATAACAGCACACAGATGATTCACAGCTGTTTGGCATCTGCTGCACTTCTACCTAGAGAATGTGTTCTCTTTGTCATTAGATATCTCCCCACACATGGGTGGGAGGACTCACATCCCCTCCACCGGAGCACCAGTGTCCTGTATGTTATTAAAATGTGTTCTTTACACATTTCTGATGGTGGAAACCAAGACACAGAAATATGAAAGCAGGATCTGGTTATCCACACCTAAGGAATGACATTTTCACTCAGTACAGGTATTTAATTTGGGAAAGAATCTAAAAGCATCACCCTTCAATTCAAAGCAAGAATTTTATTATGCTCACTGTTAGCAAAAAAATTTTAAAACCCCAACCTTGCAGTTAGGAAGGCGAAAACATGTTTTTTCTGCCTTCTTATAATCAGGAAAGTCTCATGTTTACTGCATGATTCAGAAAACGTAGTTGTTACTGAGCTGCAGCATTTTACAAGTGCAAGATGAGCCAAACTTTTGGTTACTTTGTTCCAAAATGCAGAATTTTTTGACCACATGAAACTGACTTTATATATGCCACTAATTCAAAACAACAACAAAAAAAAGCTTATGTATTACTTGGACATCAAATTTTTTTTGGCATCAAATTATTCCGTAGAATCACATGGATGAAATAACTCTGTTAAAACAGCTGTGCAAAGTACTCAAATTGGCTTGCTTTCTTCCTTTCCAATAAACTTCTAGCCTGCTTGGAAAGTCCTATTTTTTCCAGACTTCAGTTTGGGAGGCTTATTTGGTAATCTGTCATTTTCCACAGGCACATGCTCTCTTATTTTCTAGCAGCTGTGTACATACAAATTTCCATAAAAACCTACACATATCCACTTAAAAAATCAATTTCGGAGGTTTGAAACATGGTAAAGGAGCAAAGAAGAACAGCAGAGCACAAGTAGAAGTTCTCAAGATAAATTACAAATAGAAGATACAAAAGCAACATTTACCTATTTTCTCTTCAAAAACAGAACAAGAAAAAGCATCAAGTTTTCATGCTAATGCAAGCACATCTATCAGGGGTGCATTTGAAATGAATTTGTGCCAGCCCTGTAACCTTGCCCAAAAACATTAAGAAGCAGCACTTTCCCTAAATGCAATATTTAAAAACCAATTAACAGCAACAAATGTAAAGTTGTGGTCAGAAGGTGCCCAGAGTTAAACCAGCTGGTGTGTAAAGCACTATAAATGACACAAAATTTGCATGCACAGCCTATATGGGGACACGTATAAAATCCAGAGCCCTCACTATTTGTAAATTCCTGACGGTGAGAAGCCCTGAAATACCAGCAAATGTTTAACAGCATTTTAAGCACAAGCACCCATCTGCCCAGCAGGGCACGGTGAGACAACCCCAGCCTGCTCGTGCTCACGGCTGAGCCCACAACATCCTGGTTTCAGGAAAGGTGGAAGGACTTTTTCAGGTGTTGTTAGAATGTTTCCCCCATCCTCTGCCCCACCAAAGCTCTGCACTAGGATTAACGAAGTAGTTTGTGCCTTTCAGAGCTACAGGAAGCCAAAATAATGACTAAATATTCTTCAGTTAACGTTTTCAAACTTGTCTGCACAACTCTCTTGAGACTCACGATTCTGATAAAATTACCTGGGTCTATCCCCCAAAGAACCAGCTACCCAGAGCAATCCTGATTTTCTCAAATTATAATTATTATAGATTACTGCAGGACCAGTGGCATAATTCCTTGGTAAAGAATCTCAAATTCAGGCAGGTAGAATTAAAACACATTTTAGAAGGTAATTATGAAAACTGTGCCTGAATAAGGCTATGTTTTTTATAAAAGGTAGGTGAGTTACCTCTCTTTGCCAGCTGCTCACACACGATTATGGATAGTCACAGATACTGAGTCCAAACAACATATATTTGCTTTAAAAAACGGGGTTGACAGCAGTTAAAAAAGCCAAAACCTGTTATTTATATTATCATTAAAAACAGACAGTAAAAACTTTTGGTTTGCAGATGGCGGTGACATCTCTACATTCTACAATCACCAAAGTTGCCAGGAAAAAAAAATTAACCAAATATATCAAATCCCAAATGGAAATTCAAACAACTTTCAGAATATGCGAAGCAGTAGCTTCACAGCTTGGTTTTAGAAAGAGGTTTATTTCCTTGTAAAATTTATTATTTGTGTTTATAGAGCTCTCTGGTAAGAGGCCAGAACTGAGACAAGATTCCACCTCAGGTTATTCATCCAAAGTTCTACAGACAGCAACAAAAAGTCCAGTGTCAAGGGGGGGGGGAACATCAGGCTGCCTTCCTGCAAAATAACTCTGCAGCTTGTAATTCTACTTGTAATTTTGGAAAGATTCTAACTTGGCCAGCAAGTATCTGGCTATATTTTCACTGAAGAGAAAGTTGAATTGAGTTCTATGTCTCGCTGCTTGCACCTGGTATCCTGCTATAAAAGGAGATTTTGGACTTCACCTCTCCTCAATACAGAACTTGAAACTAAAGTATCAGAGCACACATGCTTGCTACTGAGGCATGTAATTTCTTCCTTCCTCTTTATTCTAAAATTATTCACGTTACCTACTTGATGAAAAAAAAAAGCCCAAGCAACCCAAGCTTTGAGTCACACACAGATTCTTATCACAGGGACCCTGTTCTCAGGCAGCAGTGAAATGCATGCTGTCCTGTCAGACAGAAAATAATTTCTTGTTCCTGAATAACAAAACATGTATTTACTACAGATACTGTTTCAGCCATTTAAGAAATATTTTTATGCTTTGCTTTTGTCATTTTATCAATGCTCTATTTGTGTTCAATAGCATCCTCCATTGTACAGAGCAGCAGGATGACAGACCCAATCACTGGAACTTGACATTAACGTGCTCACATTCCATGGCTACAGCTTGGTTATAAAAGCCATGAAAGAGTGAATTTAATATATGGCAGAACACCAGAATTTTTCTGTTGTTGTTGCTGTTGTTTCAAATTCTAGAAGCCATCTTTCTGATCCTGAATAGCAACCAGGTCCACAAGGTTTCCTCTCCTTTAACTGAGCTGGTTTTGTTCATTCTCCTCTGACCACGGCCTCCCAAAGGGCCAGGGATGATTCCTCCATCACTGCCCGCACCTGCTGAACTTGAAGATCAGAAGTACTCCTCTGCAGACAAAAATGTTTCTAATTTTCCGTCACTAGTAGATGATTATTTATACAGCTCTACCAGCAAAGAGGAAAATGGGAATTCATTGACTCATTCATTCACCAACACCATCATCACTTCAACAAGCCCATTCAGTTAAGAGACAAAATGAGCTCCAGTAAAAATTCTTTTAACTACTGGGAAATGCCTATTTACACCAGTATGCCAAGCAGTGCTGTCAACAGCAGAGGTGCCCCAGATCACCTGCAACCATAAGAATTTTACAGAAAATTGCTCTGAAGGCAAAAGGATAACACTTCATCATTTTTAATTTGCAGGAAATTGCTGCCATTTAAGTTACTGTGTAAAAATACATTCAAATTTGGGAGGGACAGTGCTTTAAATATGGTTCAAGCTAAAAGAATTAAAATGTGAAACCACACAGTGGTAATTACTGCAGTAAATGAAAGGGCCAGCTGTTCTGAGGAGGAGGAGGCAAACATCTAGCAAAGAAACACAAAATCCATAAAAAGTTTTCAGCCCATAATTTTGTATCAATGGACATAGATCTCTCAGACCAGAACACTGAGCCTTCTAGCACCATCATTCTTTCAGCCCAGGGACAGAACCAAGGCCACACAAAAGTGACTTTGTACAATTTGACTGGGCTGCAGCCCCCAGGACCTGACAGGAAATAGCCGCTGCCTCGAGCCTTCATCTACCCACGTGAAACAGAGGAGACCACAGACCGGCCTCTGTTCTCCTCTAATTGTCAACATCTGCTCTGCACAGCTATGAATAATTTTATGACACACACAAAAAAATCTCTCCTACTGACTCCAAAGGCTGTTGGGTTTGTGTTTTTCTTTTTTTTTTTTTTTTCCTTTCTAAACGTGAAATCTGACGCTGAAATTAAGAGAGAGCCCGTTTTGCTTGTAGGTTAAGATTTACATTCTTCTGAAAGTTGCCATTAAAATGGAATTCAGGGCAGGTAGGAAAAGCCGATGGTGCTGGTTATTCCCTTCTGAAGTCAGGTGGCCACATAAATGCTGGCTGTTGAGATAATACATTATTTTCAAATATTGGAGAGAAATGGAGCACCAGCCCACTGGTGGAGGTAGCGACCTCCATGAGAGGTAGCTGTGATCCCTCTGGCTGCTTGTTTCATGCCAGGTACAACAAACCTCAACTCAAACGTCTCAGCCCCAAAAAAGTGAGGATGCAGATGCACCAATGGACACATTCAACATGACCTGAGTTTCAGTTCAAAGAAGAAACACATTTGAGACAGCTTAGCAGCACTGCCACTTGAAACCTCAACTCTCCTGCTCTTTCAAGTGAGCCATCAGGGGTTCTAAGACTGTCAAACATTTGGAAGTAGCAGTTTCTAATTTATTTTCACGTCACAATCACATATTTATTTATTTATAATAGAAGAGTGCCAATGTGAAAGGTATGGATAAAACTCTGGGGACGTGGCCACGCTACAATTTTAGATGGCCACTAGGCCTGGCTAAAAAGGAAGAGGAGAAAGGAAAAAGGGAGATGCACATCAGCCTGTGTGCAACCCTCATTAGCTATGAGACTCTTCATGAGCAGGAGAAGCAGAAGAATGGAAAGAGAAATAATTAAAGAACAAATCACAAGGGGAGCCGGTCCTTGCCAGTGTAATTCTCAGATGGTTTTCCAGGCCCAGAACATAACGTGGTAAGGCTTTAACTGACCCCTGCACAAAGCACAGGCTGGCTGTTGGCTGCACGTGGGACAACACTAGGAAAAATTAAAAAAAAAAATCTTTTCTCCCTTAGCTTAAATACTCAGAAATGCACAGGAGGAAAAGAACACTGAGAACATGAAGCTAAACACGGCTCTGTCAGTGAGCTGCTGAAGCACACGCTATATCCAGGACCACTGCAATGACTCCTTTCTCTCTCCTTCTGGCTTCTGTGACAATAAAGCTGAGAGTTCCCCGCAGTTGCCCAGCTGTAAATGCTGTGACAGTTCATTTGCTTCTTGCTAGCTTGGGTTCAGCATTACCTTGCTAGCCTGGCAGTGCTCCAGGTGAAGTGTGCAAAAAATGTGTGAGCACTTGGACAGTCTGGTTTCTCTCAGAAACATTGAAACCCTTTTAAACGCAATTGCCAACCTGGTGACCAATTTACCTCCTTCCCCTGAGGCCTTGGCTGTGAGAGAGCATTTCATGGACACACAACGGTTTCCCCTGAATATTAAGATGACTATTCCTCTGCCACTTTCTTGTACTCATGGGCGTACATTTCGATTTCTTCATTAAAAACTGCCAAGCAATCTGCTCCTTGCAAAATGAATGGGCAATTAAGGATGTGGTGAACTTGTGGCTCTTTTGTGAAGCATCAGGGAAAGACGAAATTATATGGGGGAAGAGATGAAACCAAGAATGAAGTAAGAAAGTGAAAGCTGCTGGCTGCTGTCACGGCCAGAACAACCAATTCCAAAAGTTGCAGTGGAAGATGGCAAAAATGAAACATACAACAGAACACACTAAAAAAAAATACAGAGTGTAAGAGTATAGAGTATAAGACCTGCCCATACAGTCCCAAACTCCCCAAAATTATACCGTGTGAAATGAACGGGTTTCAGAAAAATAAAAGCCTGGAATGGATGTTCAAAATAAATTTCAACTGCCAGTGAAGCTATTAGGTGATACCGAGCACAAACTTGGACCCAGTTTATTGCTTTTAAAACAGAACATGGCAAAGAGGCTTAAAAGGTGTACAGTAGATAAGAAAAAAAAAATCAAACCAGACATGGCTGTGGAAGAAGCATTTGTATAATACGTGCAGTCTGATGTAAAAAAATCAAAAATGCCCAAAAACCAACCAAAAAAAAAGGCCAAAAAAAAAAAGAGCAAGCTTAACAAGCTACATCATAGACAGCACACTTATTTAGTCTTTTGTGGCTAGATCAATCCTCCAAAGTTATAAAGATTAAAACATTCCTTTAAGTAAAATTTGAACCATTCACTAGACAGCAAGCAGTTTCCTCAATTTGTCTTTTCTACTTTATAAAATAATCATAACCCTGAGATTCATACGTTCATGGCTATATTTATTTCATTCTGACATTATTACAGAATAGGTATGCAAAGAATTATCCAAAATAAACATAGACCTCCCGGCATGCTCTGGAATTATACACCTGAAAATAATAATTCCTTTTACTATACAAACTTCCTGAACACCTATCTTTTATGTTGACAGGCATGATTCAGATCTACTCCAATAAACTCAACACCGTAAATGAATAGTACCCAGTTAGTCTAATAAAAAGAAGTCTGGTAACATCTGCTTTTTCCGTTTCAGTAGCTCTGAAGGAATCAAAGAAGTAGTTTGCAGCAACTACTAAGCCATCTTACTCTGCTCACCAGCAGCATTTGCTTTTATATATTCTCTCTGTTCTTTACACATGTATTTCTAGCTCTGTGGCCTATTATTGCATTTGTAGCCAGCCCCAGCACTTTTCCCTACCCTGGCAGGCAGGAACACAAAACACATTCCAGAGGCTGCAAGCTGGGGGTCCAAGGCCCCTGTCCTATCTGGGCTCTCTGGGAGCCAAGGTTGAAAACAGCTCTTGGAGACACATTTTCATAAACAGAGTTCAGTTCCTACCTACAGGGGGGAGGATTCAGAAAAAGGCTGAACCGAGGAGGAATTACCTCACCACTTGTGTCTCTAACTGGGGATTTTTGCCAGTTGTGCTAATTTGCTGAACTTATAAACTTGCATTCACCCCGTGCAGGGGTGGGCATTTCCCATACCTGCCCCTTGGAGGCTCCAGGGAAGAACAGCCTTTATATCACCTCCTACCCTGGCACTATCTCCAGAGTGTGGTGTTTCATCTCGAGGTTCTTTAAGGCATCAGAGGAACTGGATGTGCCACTCACCTCTAAGGTGATGGAACTCCCCAAGTGAGCAGGCAAACATCCGTTCCTGATGAAAAAGGACACGCTGCTCACACACACACTGAGCCAAGGCAGTGCACTGAAAAGCTCACTGTAATGTTTTTATTTGCACAGCTTCAGCCCAAGAACTTCTAATCTCACAGTCCGTTTGGCCAAGACTGCAAAAACAGAATAAAAATCCCATCCCCCGGTTTGTCACACTTGTACTAAGAAAAAAAAAATACATAAAAACTGAATTGCTCATTAAATCTGGATTCTTACACTCTAAAGCTGCTTGACTGGACAATGAATCCAGCTTTTTTACAACACAGTAAGGAAAAATATGAATTCAAACATAACAGTATAACATATATATTGTTAATACTTATGAGAGGATATGGTGGATGTAAATATTTTAAAACTCAGCTTCCTTAAGTAGTTAAAAAATCAGAAAAGCAACAACTACCGTGGAGACAAATGTCAAACATGGCAGGGTGAAGTCCGTATAAAAAAGTATTAAGGAACAAAATCTTGAGTGTGACAGATCAAACAGAATGTGCTCAACTCATGCTCATACACAATTTTTTAAACAGTGAAAAACTGTTCAGAGCCGAGTTGCAAGAGACAAAGAAATGTTTTTTCCTATGTATAAGGCTACAAGAGGGAGCTGCATTGCAGATCAAATACGTTTGAAATCCATAATTTTTATTGCACTAGAAGCCACACTAAAAATATTTCCCTGCTTTTGTGGAATCAGCGCTTTGATTTTCAAATTCAAAGAAAGCAAATTACAGAAGGAAAGGGTGTATCAGCTCTCACATATGGACAACCAACTGAAAAATAAACATGACTGAGTTGGAAATGTGTACTTGGAGTGGGTGGGGTCTTTGTCTTGAAGGGAAAAAAAAAAAGTTAGGGCTACTTCAATATTTTATCTATTATTTTAAAATAAAGACTGGATTTTTTCCCTCAAAAAGTGGCAAAAGTATAGTTCCTTAAGCTATAAAAGGCAATGATATAAAAGCCCAAATTGAAGTGTAAGGGCTGTTTATTTGGAAGTCAGCACAAGCACATCAACAGGATAAATATGGAAGATCAGACCAGAGTTAAGTGGAGCACTCAGAAACTGGAAGTTATTAGTTAGTTCCATCCACGTCCTTAACTGCAGCTCTGCATTAACAATTGAGTCTTCAATTTATTTTAACACCTTGCCCTATTTTTCAAAGTAATTTTCAAGAGTATTGGGATACATAAATGGCAATATTAACTTGGAAAGCCGATTATGCATTTCTGAAAATTTAATCCTTGATAGTTTTCCTTTACCCTTGGCATTACCTGTCCATCTCCCACATCAAATGTCTTTGAAAAATGGCATTTAGGATGCAAATCTGTTGCATTCCTTATGGGTATGATTAATTACTAAAAATACAAGAAAATGTCATCAGCTGGAACAAATTATAGCTCACATCAGAAATAGCTGGTTTCTACCAGTGTCATTTCTGTGCCTATCAAAATCACATCAGGCTTTTTCTGCCATACAAGAATCCATCATGCTGTAACGCTGCATTCATCAAGAACATTTTGGAATAAAGTCAAACTTACTGTAATCACAAGTCCCTTTTATACTGTATTACAATATTTCTGTTCCATTTGAACACTGCCATGTATTATGAGCCACATTTCAGCCCTGTTTAATCATGCAAATTATCAAACAAGATACGAAGAGGAAAAATACAAGTTATTTAACGCTCCTTCCCCTATGGGACACCTTTAAACTCATGCAAAACTGCACACACACAAAGCACAAGCTGTATACATTTCTGAATTCCAGCAAACCTGTTTCTAAGTTCAAAATATGTGACCCTGAGCTGCCTTTTCATAAAGCCTCACTGGGAAGTTCTAATTGTGCTTTGAGTTCACAGATGTGGCTAAGCCACTTCTCATTAAACTTCCTAGAATTCCATGAACCCTTTTGACATGTATTTTCACATGTAAATATAAACACTGTCAAGCTTGTGAAACTTTGGTTCATTCTCCTCCTGAGGAGAACAGGGATCAACCAGCCACAAAAGGAAGCAGCCAGTTGTTTTTTCTTACATGGTACAGGCTCAATCCCATACAAACCTCTAGAATCTGCTGTAATAACCAGCAACTTTGGCTTTTTCACTCACTGGAAAAGCAACAGGACCTCACTATTAATGCCCCATTTTTAGATAACGTGGGTCAAGGAAGAGGAAACAGCGATGAAAAAAATCCCTATAAAGTGTTGAGTATCTTCTTATTGAAAGACAACAAACACAAGTGAGCCATTAACAGTGGCAAAGATGGGACGGAGGGAGGGGGAGGGTGGAGGGGATTTCAATCAGCCTTTTCATGTTTTATTCATTCTTAAGTAAGAAAGCCTTTCCCTCTGGCCACTTTTTGCCTTTACTAACATAACCAGACAACAGGCATTGCATACATCCACTTTCAGATTGCTGCCTTGATTATTATTTCAGTTGTGACACACGGACAGCCAACCCAAGCACTAATGAAGTGGAATTTTCTGTCTGCAGGTAGACAAAACAGCTGCTGTAAGCCAGAGATATTCAATCTGTGGCCCACCTGGAAAATTCATCCTACTTGCAATCTACTCCTACCAGCTTTTGACTGCTAAGAAGTTCCCCACTGAGACGTGTGATGATAATGGAATATTGAGTGCACTGAATTTATGGAAAAGGCCCAGCCATGCTGTCAGATCCTTCTTGCCTTAAAAACAAGTTACATGCTCCTACAATGCTGCATCTATTTCCACACTGAGCATCTGTAATAAATGCTGATTTGTAGCATGAATGTTTATCAAATATGAATTAAACTCTAATATAGGAAGACTTAGTAAGTAGAAAAGCACAGCTTTTAAAGCTGTCAGTGAAATGTAACAGGCACCTATTAGAGCACAGAGAGGTGTGTGCTATGAAAAACATTAATTATTGCTCTTCTGTCAGGTGCTTGGCAGAGATTATTGCTAAGAACTACAAATCACCTGTGACAATTTCCGGATTTATCCAACACCAAGAGCTCCAAGATAACCTGCAAAGTCCAGCACGTATCAGAATTCGTACAGACACAGCAATCCAGAATCACCGTGGCTTTCTCAGACAGTTCTTTATCTACTTTAGGACAATCCAGCCTTACCATCCACAGGCCCTTCCTTTTGGCAGGAGCCTCCTCACGAGTCACTCTAAGTTTGCTGCCTGCTTCCTAAGTGAACAACCATGTGAAGGCATGGAAATGTCTCGTCTTTGAGGAGGAAAAAATGGTAGATGGAATTGTGCTTCAAGCTGAACAGAATACTTCAGAGGCTGAGAGACTAAACTAACCTAAAGCAGTGATTTAACAGATGTGGGCAGGAACTCAGCTCTTTTACTTACAGTCCTTAAAAATGACTTGTATAAATATTTGTGCAATTAATCCAACCTTAAAACCATTCAGACCTTTTCACTTACACAGCCCAGTAAACACTTCCAGTGTAAAAGAAGGGCTGCACGATCAAACCTCAATCACATCTACAAGCACAATTTGGACTCGGATATCCCGTCGGATTAGTTTTAATCTACATTTTCTTCCACTTACTTCAACATCAAAACAGTCAGTTCTCTTAATTTGTTTGCTCATTTTCTTCCTGTACCTGTCAGTGCAATCTGGACTTACTGAACAGTTACAATTAGCCATTTTTATTTGGTTTTTTCACTCTTGGCCAGAAAGAGCACGTCTTCCAGAACACGTGTATTTAAGGTTTACATCAGCATATCCATGAAAGTGTGGTTTAATCACCTATCATTTATACAGAAGATAACACTGAAGAAGCAAATATTGATCTTTTTAAAGGAGGTTTTTTCATTATCATGCTCTCTTTGTACTCTCTCACTCCCACCACACTCTCCGGGGTATATATTCTGAAATTTCACGCATACCATAAAGTATCTTTGGAATGTTACAGTATAATTGTTTAGAGAAACATTTAACGGATGAGTAAGCATCAAGAGGCCAGGGCTAAGGGAAAAGCTAAAACGCTGGCAGCATTTTGTATTGAATGATCTCAGCATGAGGACCGGGGATGGACATTTGATCCAAAAATCTGGTATTGACTCAAACAGTTTAAACCCAGCATCCAGCACAGAGGTGTCTGAAGGCACCTCCCAAAACATCTGCTACCAACCACCACCCCCAAACCTGCCTTTGGGCACTGCCCAGGAGAGCAGTCCGGTGCCACAGGACATTATTTGATCAATAACATAAACACTATGATAGGGGATGACATGATCTTGACAATTGGCTCTTTTTCCTTTTTTAATTGGTTGGTTGGTTTCCCACTTTCCAGCACAAATAATCTGCATGTCCATGGTGTGGAAATGCAGCAGAAGTGACTGGAAAGAGCTGGGCACCGAGTATGGATACAGCTAAAAAAAAAAACCTAAACATGCTTTCACTACAGGAATCTGCTGCAGACAATGTGCTGTAAATTAAAGCAAGTTTTCCTGAATTCCCTGAAGGACTGCTCCTCCCAGAGATTCTACAAATCCATTAGCACAGGTCCATCATTATAGTTTTTTGGGGTTTACGTACTGAAGAGAGTTTAAAAAATACACCCAAAATAAAGCATATGAGGTATCGGGGTAGATGAGAGGGACAAATCAGGCCTAACCTTAGATAACTGATTCACACCCTGATTATTAGAGTACAGCTGAGATGGCTTTTACTCCCAATTCCTCCTCTGCTCCATGCTTTTTTAAGTAAGAGAAAACAAAATAATGATGCCTCTACCTGAATTTCTCATCAGAAGAACAGATACAAAAGCAGGAGAAGTGCCACGTGCTCACATGCTCTGGAAACCAAGCAGAATTTTAGCTCCAAAGCTGGAAGAGCCAAGCTGCCCCAGGCTTGTGTCACAGCTGAAGCTCGTCTGATGACTGGGCACCTAAAATCTCCCTCCAAGGGCATTCTGTGGTGCTTAACAACATATGAGTTGCAGCTGGTTTCAGCACAATTTCTCCAAAACTTCAGACTTTCACAGAATTCTCAGAAATCTACTGTCTTTGAGGAACTTCTGTTTCTGCATTAAACTTAGTGGAGAACAGGTAGCACGTTAAAAAATAATGAGGAACACATAAATAATGTGAATGTATAAATCTCATCTTGTTAATAAACTCATGGGTAAGTACCACAAGTTCTGCTAGTTCCAAACCCAGTGTATTATCCAAAATTGCTAATCTACCTGTAAAACGTGCGACTCTAAATTAAATGTAAAAATAACGGATTCATTAAGGCTTTATAGGTATTTGTAGCATGTAAGATTGCAAGGGACTTCCCAGGTCATCGTATTTGCATCCTACTGTCAGAAACACTGCATTAAATCATCCCTTCCAGAACACACAGATTCCCATCTTATTTAAAATGAGGGTTTGTTTTTTTTTGCATCATCTCAAAATCAGGGTATTAGTTTTAATTTTCCACTTAACTCATCAAAGATCCAGTGGCCATTTAGATGAAACACTTCAGACTGTGTAGGACAAGCTTTTACATCCTCAAGTTTTTCTTTCTCCTCACCAACCCAATGATCCAGAGGCTGTTGTCAGATAAATACACTGGCTTAAATCTGTATTTTTTCTAATGCCACACTCACAGGGAAACCCAAATATTCCATGGGTAGCTTTTTCTGTAATTACTTTCCCTTGGTGAATTACAGGGAGCTGTAATACCACTGGTGATTTTAAAGCAAGGTCTGCAGATTACTCCTCGTGTTACGATGACCACAGCAGGGCCTGCGAGGACATTTTTGGAGCTCGGGTAACGGGGAACACAACACAGTTTATAATGAAGTCTAACAAATAAGGATATGTTAATCTTTTCAACCACTTAAATCCAGGGAAATGAAAACCAAATGTCTTCCTAACATAGCATCCCAAAGCCCAAGCCTAAATACTTGGATCTTCAAGCCTGCTGGGATGTTTGCTGCTAACCATCCATTAGATTTCTTATATTCTGCACAACATTCCTCCACAAGCTGGATTGATTTCTTCCACAGCTTAACTTGTTTTTGCCAAAGTCTCTTTTAGTCTCTATTTCAGTTCAGCTTTGGCCTCCTGCCTAATGAAACAACCGTTCTTTATGCCAAAACTGTCATCTTCAGTTGCACAAGACGCATCTCACTCACAAACACGTATAATGAGCCCGATGTTTAATGCCTGAAGAACTGCTGTCTTAAAGTGATCCTAAGCAAAACTTCAACAGATACAGGAGTGGTCAGTACCTTGGGCGGGAGAAGAATTGTTCTCAAGAAAGATTTTTTTTTCCCCCTTTTGTATGCAAATAAATACGCTTTTTGAAAAGAAAACCCTAAATACCAGAGCATGAAAGCATGTGTAGTTAACCACAGGGAGACACGTAAGGCTCACTCCAAACCTGAAAGCTTTGTTCTCACTCAGGGTGAAGTCATTGTTCTGTAATGATCACATGCACCATAACCTCGGCTTCTCTTGAACAAACTGTGTCTAAATATGAGAATCTGATAACCTTAATAACTGATAGAGTATTGCCTGTGACTGAAAAAAACCCTTCCAAATAAACCTCTTGCTCCTGCTGTAATTTCTGACACAGCTGAGACAAAAATACCTGTGTAAGAAGTTGTTCCTGGGTTAGGTTATTAATCCAGCGGGTGTATCGTTCCGTAGAGTCCACTGGCTCTCTTCTGACTTGGCAACCAACAATCTAAAGCAAAATGAAAAAAATCCCCTAGGTTAAACTGCTGTACACCCACGTGGCAACAAAACAGCATCATAAAATAAACATTCAAAACACGGCAACCCCAAGAATTAAGATTACCTATAGTCCTTACTAGCCCCCTTCTATGTTCATAAGATAATATGGCACAGCTGCTCTGTTCAAATGTTAAATAGCTACAGGCTTTAAAGGTCTCTAGAAAATACTGAGGGAGCATCTTTCCAATAACCTTATTCTTAGGAATATTTGAACCATTTTGGTTGAAATTTTCCACAGGCAGACATCTAGAATGCAAAATTTCAACTGAAAGTTAGGCCAACAAATGAAAAGTGGAACTTGAGTGACACCAAACAATCCTACCTATAACACCCTCCATTACTTTTAAAATGAGGAAAATCCCCCACATATTCTGATTTGTCTTGTTCACGGCAGAACAATGTAGACACCTCATTTTGATTTGGCCACTGAAGCACTATACACCCATTTGGGCAATAGCTCCTTACCCAATACTGTTCTGTATCTGGACGGGTTAAACATGAATTTGAATATTATTATGCCAGTAGGTGTTCAGAAATAGCTTCCAGTATGTACCAGAGAGAATACTGGGGGGATTACATATTACCTGTATCTGCACAGACAGATGTTAATGCAACCTCATAGAAATGCTAAACTGTTTGCAAACCTCTGATTAGACATGGAAAAAGCTGAGGAGAACCCCAGGAGTGTGACTGGACAGAACTCTGCTGTTTGCTCCTCCCAAAGTCTGCAGTCTACACAAAACCTCCAGGGTACCACAGGACTTAATTATTTATGCAAAGTAAGCTGCTACTGTTTTATACCAACTACTGCACTCCCATCACACTGTAACTCTCCAGTTCTCTTCCTGAGTTTGATGGTGCTTCCTGCTGCGGATGTGTTTGTCCACTGAGAACTAACACCACAGTGTAGGTATTCACGTTTCTGAACAGTAACTTCCAATAATCAAGTTCTATTCAAGAACAGGTGGGAAACTTCCTTGGTTTATTTTCCCTAAGCATTCATAAATCTTCCAGGTATCTGTGTTCACAGAGCTTTAAACCCCAGAGAGTTCTCTGTGTGCAGTTACAAATACTTTTGATGTGGGAACAAAAACACCACAAGAAGATCTTGCTGGGGGATTGCTGGCAACGAAACATCACAATTTAGAGTATGATTGAATACAGTCGAAATAACAAGCATGGAAAAAGAGAAAACGTTATTTGCTTGTCCCCTAAGAATAAACCGGAATGTCCCTGAACTAGGAAATGTTTCCTCAATGACAACAACAAATTACTGTGGAAAACGTCAACCCTCATCCTAACTTAACCCTCATATTAGAGCTAAGTACACTAAGATATTTTCAGAAGGTTTACCTAGAATTCTTTTAAACTGAATATCAATTAGAAGAGTTCATAGAGATGTTTTTAATGGGGGCACACCACAGAGATAAAAACCTGTCGAAGGTTGTGTCAGATGTACATCTATCCTGGGCTGGAAGGGTGATTTTTGTTTAAAAATAGAACTCTTTCTAGTATTCATATATCAAGCCCTCATTAGCCTTCTCTTGCATATCCTAGGTTTTCCCAACTTACAAAGGCACTTTACAAAACTCTGCATAAAAGGTAAAAGGGAAAATTTACCTTTATTTTATCTCTCAAGCTATTCTACAACAGCACAAGATGGAAACTCAGTTTCTTTATTTAAAGAGTCACAGTGAAGCTGAACAGATACAGAATACAAAGAGCTTTCAAAAGGTGAGAGATTAAAAAGGAGAATTTCAATTTTGTTTTTCTGAACACCTGGTTTTCCATTACAGCCAAGTAGGAAGTGCAGCCATCTCTCTCCAGGCAGTTTGAAATTTAAATTAGAAGAAGAGGACAGAGTTTCACAGTTTCATACTAATTTCTGACCAGACTGATAATTTCATAAATGCTGTTGATAATTTCAGCAAACTAAAGTAAATGTTGACTCCAGGTGCTCAGCTAAAGGACTGTAATTCCCTGAAGTCCAAAGAACAACTGGTTCAAATCTCAACTCCTCACACTTGAAGAGAAAACTGAACAGGTTTGATCAATTAGCTGTACACACACAAGGAGAGGTGAAGGCAGACAGAAGAAGTGCTGTTAAACTGGATCCTGACAGCTCTTTTCTGGATTATTTATCACTGTTCAGGCATCTGAATCTCTCTTCTCTAAGAACTCAACCACTCCACAAAACTAGGAGCGGAGTTAATGAATTGTATCTAAACAAGATTATCATAATGAATGTCACGGATTTGTGCTTTATGCCACTGCATTGAAAACATTTTCAGGAGTTGGAGAGCTATAAAGCCAGTACAGTATGATTATGATACAACTAAAATAGTACAAATAACAGTGAGGTTCTCCAGGTCACAGCACCCTGGGCTAGCCACGATGTGTGAAATAAAAACCCAGCGAGCACATTCAGTAAATTCAGAATTATGCTCATGTTCAGAGGAACGAGGCAGAATTACTGCACACACAACCAAATTCTGCTTAGAGTCACCTACAGTCACTGTGCTGTGAGCCACAAACCTGCTCCAGCGAAACACAAGGGTATTTCAGTCCCGGAGCTGGGGTGCCCTTCCACCAGCACTCTACACCAGTCACCGACGTGCCAGAACTCGTTCCAGCCTTTCACTCGTGGCTTTGAGACACAATATTCAGGTGGAGATGTTTCTTATTTTCATCATTTTAGGTCTTTACGTTTTCCCTTGCACATTTAAATGGAAAAGGAAGCGGGTGAAGAGGAAACAAAGTTTAAATGAGTCGGCAATAATTAAAACCAAGGCGCTTTCTGCAGATGTGGTGTTTTTGAGTTTTTTAATCACTACAACTTCCTTTGCCACAAACAATCTTCCTTATTCAGGACGCAGCCTATGGGTCAGAACCCACCCGTTGTACTAAAGAGGAAATGAGGATGAAAACATAATTGGTCTTCACTTTTATCCCAGTATTTTCCATCCTTGTTTTAAAAAAAGAGGAAATGAACAAAGACAGGCAAAAGCAAACTCTCCACAAGGCAGTGGGCACTGGATGTACAAACACAGAGAGGAGTTCTTCATATAATGTATCTTCTTTTAAGGAACTTTATTATTGAAACAGGTATTGGAAAAATATGCATTTTAGCATGAAAAAATCCACGGCTTTCCTGTACAAAATAAACGCAACTTTGAAAGGTTATATAAAGTACAAAACTTCATTCTACACTCTGAGGAAGAATGTGCAGTGTTGTGTTTCATTTTAGAAATATGACAGGGTGATGGAAACCTCCTTGAAGAGAACGTAATTAAGCACTTAGTGAAGCTTTAATTAAAAAATCATAACATCTGATCCTAGAAATGTTCTGTGAAAAGAAAGACTATCCAAACAACAAGCAAAATAGGGAGGATTATCTCTAGGGCACAACACCTTTTTCCCCAATATGCCTCTTTATGAGAGGAAAAATCCTAAAATAAAAAGCTAATAAGAGTTATTTACCTTATCCTGAATGTTTAAGAATAGCTTTAGTTAACCAAGCCCACATCTTTTGTGTTAAGGAAAGGTAGATGGCACCTCTACTGTCTCCAAACATCACTTCAATTATTTTTATTGTAGTAATTTCCAGGCAGTAATTTCCTTTAAGAAAGATTTCACGATCATCATTTAATACAATCAAGAGGGAAAAATAAACTAAAGAAATATTTTTATGTGGTTAAAATCTTTCCAAAATTACATACTGCAGGAAGAAGGCAGTAAAATGTGTTTCCTCTCCCCATCATTTCCAAGGGAGGAAACTGTTCTTCAAAACATGACACCTGTGAGGTAATTTGCATTAGGTGCAAATATACAAAACACACCCTAGTGTATTTAAAGCATGTTTTAAAAATTATAAAATATGTTGATAGTGCTGACTCCCCAAAGAAGCCTTTAGGTCAGATGAATATCCATTTCCACAGATGTTCTTATCTTGGAGCAATCCACATTTAGGAACACCTGTTAAATATTCTACTTGACACCAGTTAAGTCCGAAGTCCACAAAAGGATGTTACATGTTTATTCTCAGCACAGAAAAAAGAGTAATTAAAAACCAAGGAAGTCTGAATTTTCTTTAGTGAATTTATATGAGAAACAAGAAGTCAAGGTGGTGTAATCAGAATGAGCCCAGCTGAGCATCACAACACAGGAACATTTAAAAAGATGTTGTCACACATGTGAATTCACCACGTTTGAATGTGACATTTTGGGAAAAACTTCAAGTAAATATCAGTGAAGAGACACCAATTTCTATGTCTGTAGCTCCACAAAGTCTGATTGGACTGTAATAGCTACCACCTCAGCAAAATGTCTGAACACCAGGAGGAGGGAATCTTGATTTTCAAACATTTTAGGCTTCAGACATAGTTTTAAAAATGAAATATGTCTACATGAATGAATTACATTACAGTGAGATTTGCATGAATATTGAACTCCAGTAATCACAACTGTTTGATGGGGTTATTGGCATGTGGAGGCCATTTTAAACACAAATTTAATTACAAAGTCGTGTAAGTTTGGCTGTTTCCCATTTGGGCTATTTAATGAAATGTAGAACAGACTCAGACTGACATCGTGGCTTTGAAAATGCTCTGCGGTTTTTTTCAGAAATACCAAATTAAAAAAAAATCTTTAAGGAAGCTGCCTAATAAAAAGCAAAGACACAGCTGAATTCCAGCAGATCTGGATGATATCCATGGAAAGGCCCAATGACTGAAAATGTAAGAATAATACTCTCACGTTGTCAAAGAAAGAATTTCCATATTCTTCAGTGCAAAAAAAGAAAAGTAACCATATTTTTTCCTCTAAACATACCCCACTGTCACCACTTCAGAACAGAACCTTCGCACAACTGCTGCTTCAGCTTCCACCCTCCATACCAAGAGAAGATTATTGAAATATTATAAATGACTTTTCAAAGCCCCTAATGACTATTTCCTGAAGTGAAAACCAGAAATGTTTTTATAAGTATATTATATATAAGTATGTAACTATTTAGAAGTATCTGTATTGGATAGCCTTAATTCAGAGTCACATTTTCCACACGCTGGAGAAAAACGTAAAAGACTTGGTCGTTTCATAATAGTAAAAGGGAGCTGAATATAAAAAAGTTCTGCTGACCATGAAAACATTTCTCTGGATTTGTTTTTCTCCCACATCAAAAACCAACTGATGTTGGACAATCAACAACTGCATGTAATCATCTCAGGAATATATCTCATTTTCCCTTCTGTTTATACCAAAGACAGACCAGAGCCTCTTCAGATCTACTCAGCCCCTTTAGTGGAAAAAAATTCCTGCTAACAGGTTTATGCAAACAAATTTGATTTGCCATTCAAGACATGACAGTACCATCAATTAATGTCTCCTCAATAGCTGTTGTATGAATTAATTCTTCTATTAAAGCTAACCTCCACAGGCAGGGCTTGCTGGGACAGGCCTGGGCAGCACACACGGATCTGTCCCAAACGTGCTGAGTAAGGGAGTCAGAAGGAGAGCTGTGCAAATTAACTACGCAGAAAAAAAAGATTACTCAAGTTCTACACAAAGAAGATTTTAATCAACTTCATGTCCCAAATAAAAGCACCTATCAAAGGAAAATCTGCTCAGCTCTATGCCACAAATGGAGGGCAAAGCATTTAAGGGGAGATGGTAAAACCTGGACTTCAGAATTAAAGACACAGAATGAGAGAAGATCACCACCAACCTCGTTGCACACAGGAAGGATGAAAATGAAACAGAAGTGCAGAAAGGAATTTAAATGGAGGACAGAGAGGTAATATTTAGCATCATGTAGTTATTCTTTATGGCAGTTTAATAAAACCCCACATACACTCATTGTCTTTTTACATCGCAAAATTACAGAATCAACTGGATCTGATCATTTTAGCCACAGGAAAAGAATGATGTGATTCAAACTAGTGCTCTCTGTAAGCAGAGCACTCTGTAAGGGAGGGAGGAAAAAACAGTCTTTGTAGCACGTGGAAGAGAGGTGTGACAGGTCCCGACAAGCAGTGGCATGAGAAAAAAAAATTATCTATTAGATTATGACTTTCAAAATAAAAAAAATAATTATGTTTCCAGACCAAAAGAAAAATAAAACCAACCCTTCTAAATGTAGTTACTTTGTGCAGTTCAGTAGGGGTGGGAGGGAAACAGCCAGTGCCTTTGGCCTAGAGCTGTGCCTTAAAGAAGGGAGCAGCTCAGCTCTCATTCATCTGCTGATTTCTCCAGTTCACTGGCCGATTGTGCAATATTTGTTTCAGCTCTCCCAGGGCAGGTGAACAGGGCTGTGAGCCACCAGCGCCAGGCATTGTTCAAGTTCCCTCCATCCAATCACCTATCCCAGAGTCACCATCAAAGTTAACCATCAAAGATATGCAGAATTCAGGCAGTTGGTGAACACAGGCAGATAATGCAACAGATAAAAATGGCTTTAGGCACTGCTGCTCTTGAGCTAAATCCAAGCTCCAGAATATGCCAAAAATCTGCTTTAGAGATGCAAAATGGTGAGAATTGCTCATTGAAGAAATGCAAATGGTATATTCATATTCTCTCACACGCCCAGGTATCCTACCTGTTTGAGACAGAGGATGGTAATTCCACAACAAATAGGAAGGTGTTCATTGTGACACTGGTACTGATTCACCTCCTACTGAGCCAGTGAAAACAAGAGGAAATAATGTTCTTTATTTCTATTGCCCACATTCTGACTCCAGCTGTTGTTTCCTCACTGAGGTGGGAGACAGTGAGGAAAAGTTTAGCTATGTTTAAGCTCTTTAATGTTACTCACAGTCTCCAAGACTGTTCCCAGATCCAGTGATTTTCCCCCAGCATGCCCAGAGCAGGGCCTGCTGGAAGCATCCAGCAACAAGACAACCAGGGAGCAGATACCACTGACATTCCCCTCTCTCCTTGGAAGAAAAAACTTTGGGAGTTCTCAGAGGATACCACTCTGTTGAAATTGAATAACAGAATAAATGTGAGGCAGAGTGAAAGACTGCACAGTGTGTGTGATTCGGGAAGTAATTTTCTGGGCTACTCCAAACTCAGAAATGTTGTTCTACAGAACACTAGTATGTACACAAGGTTGGATCTCCTCGAGAAGAACACAGAATAAGATATGAAGGCATGATTTTTTTCAGAATTAAGGGAAATAGAATCTTGAATCTTCCTACTCATTAGCTGCCAACAAAGCATCCATGTTTTGTGGTGGGTAAATAAGCAACACCTGGCTTACCCCGGATGAATGGGATAGATGCAGCTTCCAGGGATAAACGAAAACTAGAGTGAGAAATTTTAGGAAGAGTTGCACAAAGTCCTTCCTTTTCTGAAGAGCAGAGGCCATGTGAAGGCACCTTTGTGCCCAGTGTAATGTGAGGGCACGTGGGCACTGGGCAATCAGTGCCAGAGGGATGGGAACCCCTGCATCATTAACAGCACAATGTCCCTGAGCTCTCCAACTGCTCAAAGGAGGGATTTGCATCGAGCCTTGTATTTCTTGAGCAGAATTCAAGAATTTGTGTACATACACAAGGTCACAAAAACTTGTGTCTTCTGAGACTGTCTGTAGAATCCATGTCAGCAGGACTTAGAGATGATGTAAGATTGTCACCAGAGATGGTGACAGCAGTCGTGGAGAGCTGCTTTTAATAAAAAGCACAATGTATTAGTGATTGGTATTTTGACATCCAAAATCCTGCACTCTGAACATTTCCAAGGACAGAAGAGTTCCACCCTACAAGCCTTTTTTTTTTTTTTAAAGATATTCCAGATAAGAGCAGCTTAAGAGAATAGAAATTAACTTGCTCTTTAAAGCACAATTAAGTAGTCTATGCAGGAAATGAGACACAAAGGCTGCTGCTGTTACCTCAGCTGTGTTCCAGTACCTGAACCTGGGGCAAGCTTCTGCTTTTTCAGAGATGGGAGACACAGGTTTCTTTAAAGAGCAACTTGTTGGGAAGATCCCAGAGGCGTCTGATATCTTTGGTTCTGCTGTTTAGTAACCAGGCCTCAAGTCAGAGTAAGGCAATTTGCATTGAAGAGTAACACAAAAAAGGAAGAACTTCAGGGTTTAATTAGGACCTGGCAGATTTCTCTTGGTGGAGGAAGTTGGAGACTTCTCCTACCTGTAGATCCATAGTAACAACAACAGCAGACTGAAGCCTACAGTATCAGGGCCCACTGGGAACACTGGTGTTCAAATCTGACTCCCAGTAACAATCAGCAGGACTAGGATGAGGAATAAAATTTCTGAAAGTATATTGAGACTCCATAAAGTCAAAAATCCAGGTCAGGAGAAGTTGCAAAACAGTGGAAAGTGCAAGTCTGCAAAACAGAATTTCAGGAACAAACCAAAAAAGCTCGCTGCTTCACAGGCATTTCTCAACCTTCTGCTTTTTCTTTTTTTTTTTTTTTTTGCCCCTCCACCTACTCTGGTTTATCAGAGTGATTGAAGCCAGGCCAGAACTTCAAATACAGAACAAAACTTCATTCAAACACCCCCAAACATCTTCCAAGGCCAGAAAATTGAATGGCATGTTTATTCTGAGGACAGCAGAGAGATCATTCTTTTAAGAACAGACGTCCACCCTGACACTGGTCAGTAGATTTGTGACCAGGTCAACTTCTCTCAAAGTTGTGTCAGAACTATTGAGGGGCTCTGGACCAAACTGATCTGTTTGCTCACCAGAAACAGCTGGATATGTTCCCCTTTCTCCTTCAGGCCTTTGAGTAAGAGTTCTGCAAGATCCAACATTAACCCAGGTTATACCTCACACAGGCATTCCACGGATTTTCTATACCTGTAACATGGAAAATGTGCTGGCACTGGTGGAAATAAAGTTAATTTTGCCCAGGGCAGCTCTCCCAGTGCTGTGTGCTGCTAACACACCAAGTCTGGCTGCTGCTCCCACAGCACCAAGGCTCTCTCTCCAACATTCCCCCTCTCCAGTAGGCTGGAGGTGGGCAAGGTCTTGGAGTGGCAGTCAGTGAGCTGATCCAAACTGACCAAAGGACTAATAAATAAATTACCTTTCTCTTGACCCACGAGCTTTTTCCACCTTCTCTTTCTCCCACCACCCCATCCTTCTGAGGAGTGACAGCACCCAGGCCACCACACTGGAACAGGACCATAAGTTTACAGAACATGGGAGTAACAAGTTTGTTAGAACAGCTCAGAAAGACCCTTCAGTCTACTCAGGTCCTCTTTATTACTTGATTGATTGTCATTTAACAGTTCATACTGAAGGCTGTTGGGCACTAAAGTATAACAGAATATAGACAAAACAGTTGAAGTGCTTTCTAAAAAGACTACAAACTCTTTAGTTGAATTTAGTCTAATTTAAAAAGTCTTAATTTACATCTATAGAAGCCATATAAGCAAGAAATATGATAGCTCTTAGCACTAATTTCCATAAAACAAGCATACTGGATCAACTTGCCTTTCTGGTTTTTTGGCCTCTGACTACAGAATTACATTACCTGATTGATATCAGAACAAAAACAACTTTCCATTTATCATTTTATTGTGTTTGTAACGTGAGTTGGGTTAACTGCTACTGAGGCACTATTAAAGCTATAATTTAATAGATTACATTGTAAGGATTATCAGATTTCAGAAGAGCCCTAGCACAGGTGGTGTGATGAGCAGGTACACATCCCAGCACTAAGCAGCAGGTTGTTTGGCAGACATTCCTCAGCTAAAAAGACTGAGGAATCATCTCTACTTCGAAGCAAGTGTGTTTTGGAGGGAAAGTTCAAAAGGTGTTTTGCTGACAGAGAGCAATAATCCTAAACTGTGTTTTGTTCAGACACCTGCAGGAAACACCTTGGTGACAGACCAAGTCAACTGGCCTCTCCTTTCCAGAAGCCTCTTGCACACTGAAGTAACTATCACAAGAGAAAATGCCAGAGATGTGAAAACAATAAGGCTGATTTTGCTGAATATTGCTGATAGGAATACAAACTCAGTTTTCAAGTTTATAAAGGAATATCTCTCCCGATAGTATTGACAAATTAACTAACTGCCATAATAAGTTATTTTTCTATATATTATCTTTGGATAAGTAGAACATATGCACAGACTCTCTCTAAAGAATACTGACCTTAATCACAGAAAATCATATAAAACCAAAATCATATAGATCAGAGAAAAACGATCTGACAGGATATTCCTGACAGTTTATTTCACAGGAATAAAGAATGGAATTCTAATAATGCTTTCTTTTGCAGGCAGAGAGAGAAACATCAGCTGAACTGCAGGCCAATTACTCAGTGGTAACAACCCATACATTCCCTATGGTTTACAGTTTCTTAATTATTAAAAGCAGATAAACCATAGCTGTAGCCAATCCCTTGCAGCTTTTCACATGACTTAGAAGGGCTACATAAAAAAGGCATTCTCCTTGAGATTACAGACATTAGCCAAACCTATATACTTATTTGCAAAAGAGTATCACTGCTGTAATGAGATCTGGTTTTCTGAACAGAGAAAATAAAAGGAAGAAAAGAAGTTCAATCAAAGCTCCTATTCAGTGCAAGGATTAAAAATAAAGGAAAAGAATACACTGGTTATTGCTTTGCCTCCACCAGCCCCACTGTGAAATTTTCATATCCTTTTCAAGATGTATCCGGAACTCTGTCAAAGAAAAACCCAGAAATACACACAAGTAAAAAGTACTCACACTGTTTGGGTGCTGAATGGCAACTTGGTGCTGCAGCCTAACCCGCTGTGGCATCATCACATCATCCTGGAATAAATGGCACACTGTTACTCAACATAAAAAGGGTCACAGTACAGTACTGACACACATTAGAATATGTTGCTAAATTAACATCATTTTACTGGCTTGCAGTCAGAAATGCAAATGGAACAGATATTAAGAGACTTCACACTTTTTGTGGATTAAATTTGATGCTGTTTGAGCTGGAAGTGATCAAAACTACTACATGGCACCGGTGCTGTGATCTCAACACACATCCACAGGCACCCACCCACATTTAACATTTATTTCTCAAGAAACTCACCAACTCTTTCACAACTCCCAGAGCAGCACTGGCAGTGTGAGGACAAGGAACTAACCTCAGTTAAAGCCTGAGATCTGAGACACAGCAATATGAGGAAATGGTGTCTGTAGCCTGGCTGTACCTTGTTCCACTGAAAATGAAAAGCCTTTGGTCTCCAGATCTAAAAGTACACCACATTTCGTGAGCACAAAAACTGGTACTCGTGAAATGATGAAATTCTAAGAAAAAGGGAAAAAGGGAAGTGCCCACGCTCATAAAATGCATTAGCATTGACGCTAGCTTTAAAACACACCACCTAGATTTCAATTTCATGTTAATACTTCTTCCACTTGTAGCATAAAGATCTGTTTTATTTACACACAAAAAGATAGGTTGTTTTGTGAAGAGTCAGTAATTCTGCTATCCTGCCTTGAACTGTTAGGAGAGATTCCTTTCAAAATTGTATTATTTCCTGTTCAAAATTAAATCCTTTCTAGACTGCGATTTTACAGTCTGTAAAAACTGTAGCACAATTTTTCTTCCCTAAATTTAGGCCCCTGAGGTTTCTACCTATATTCCTTTTCCATGTTGGTGCCATATTTCCTTCCTTTTAAAGAATCAATCATTTTACGTGCTGGTTAAAGCTAACACAGCCTATTTCTTCTCAGAGTATTTCCAAATAAACTTAATCGGGCAAACGTCATTCAAAGGAGCCCTGAATTCCTGTTCTACAGACATTTTAACAGTTCCTCACACTGAAAGCATTCTAAGATTCCTATTAAAGCACAAACCCTCAATACTGAATTTCCAACAACTTTCACATTAAAAGTCAAATTTCCCATCAAGTCAACAGCAACAAAAAATATATATTGGTGCTAAAATATCTACAGCTTGAAGAGTTGAATGACCTTGCTATAAAGGTGCCATTATAGTCTTATCAAAACAATGCAAGATAAAAAGTTTCAGAAGTAGATCCAACTACTTAATACAACTCAAGGTTAAAGATAAAACAAAATAATAAAAGTGACCCTTAATCACACGTAAGTTTATCAAAGACAGGAGGACTACGTTGTCAAAAGCATTTTTCTGTATTTTGCATTTAGGATATGTTTAGTAATAAGCATGACAGCTGTTACTGATTTTCAAAGCCAATAGAGTGAAAAAACCCCTTCTGATTTCTCATGACTGACTTCAAAACTACAGTGATATTATTTACTGTCTAATCCACTTTATCAATAAAGCACCAGAACTCCAGTATCAAGCAAGTGTTCCAATAAAACCTTTACCCTATTTCCCACAAGCAGAACCATAATCCTATTTCTTTATGCCAAATACAGAGCTGATTTCTGTAAATTAAAACCTGGTTTTCATACAAGCAATAGCAGATATATTTTGACTGAACTTTGTTCACTCCTTTACAAGTTGCTAAGGAACCTTAGTTGTCTTCCTGTCAAATCAAAAACAAACAAAAAAAAAAAAGAGAATGAAAAAGAAATCCACCCAAAAGCCAGGAATTTCAATGCTCAGAACAATGTTACCCTCATCTTTTACAAGATACAACATATGCTCTTGTGCTAAAAGATCTCACTGTTCATGATCCCACACAACAGAGGGAACTCTTACATTCACAAAGATGAAAAATAATTCACTTGATTTAGAAAGGTTAAATCAGCATGGAAAGTATTCAAACCAAATTAAAATAACCTATGCACCAAAGAGGTCGATGTCATGTTTTCATAAGCACACAATTTGACAGGAATGGCCCCGTTCCCCTAAGAAAACACTGGCTCATTTTGATGCTATTGGCAAAACTCACACATCTCCAGATCTGGGGCTTAGGCTATCAGAGAGCATCAGCATTCTGTAAACTCCAGCTAAAGAGGGGACACTATAACCACAAAAACTTCTAAATGCCTCTTTTTATTAATACAGCTTTGTTCTCTAATGCTGGAAAACTCCATGAACTCTTACCCTGGATGACCTTTATTTCTCTTAATAATTCTGTCTCATTTTTTTATTAGCAGCTTTACACACATGCTGCACTGCTGCATCCCTCTCATACCTTCCGAGCTCATGGAAGGAGAAAGAAAGAATGGGAAAAAAAGAATGCAATAGTCTAGGACATAATCCCAAATACAATAATAAAGCAGTTGGGTGATGAGGAAGAACAGCACAAAATGTAAGTCACATCCCAGAAAAAAACTGAGACACAACCACCATTCAGCTCTCTTGGATTCAGGCTGGTACAAGACAGGCAACTGCAAAATCCAACTTCAACAGATTTTTCACTATTGATGACTGGAAAGGTGACCATGGAGTGGAAAACAGAATGTATTTATAGTGAAATAATCTTAGGGAACCTGGATGGATTTAAGACCAGTATTTAATAACCAAAATAAATGCCAATGAGTAAAACCAAAACCATTGTACCACAAATTAAGTGCACCTGAAAACAATTTTCAGCTTCAGAGGCCACTGATAGGAGCAAAAGGCCCAACCATGCACTGTACTGATAAGCATTTATGGAATTTTAGCAACTAGAGTATTAAACAACTAAGGTGGTAAAATATTTTACCCAACTGTACATTATGCAATCACAAATTTTCTCTCAAAGCTGTTGCACTTATGATATTGAATTCAGCAAATGTGTTGCCAGACTTCAGTTTTTACAGGCAGACTTTGGTCATCTTTTTTTTTGGTTTAAAACTGAGAGCAAAACCTCAGTAATCAGACAAACACTTTCCAAATTATTTGTCACTCATTCCAGACATTAAAAAAAAAAAAAAAAGGCCTATAGCAAAAAGGGAAGTATATTTAGTTTGTTTCTGTCTCCTAGGTGAGAGTAGGGAAGACAACAACAGTAGCAGGGACTTACACTGAAAAATAATTTTAACAAAACAGAAGTTTTCAGTGAAATCCAGCTTTCTCTGTTCACGTGGAAGCCCGTAATGGTTGTCCCCTAGCAGATATACAGCAGACAGGATAAAGAGAAATTTCTCCCATGGAAAGAATGGACAAAATAAAAGAAATTTAAAATAAATGCTATATAAATGCATGTTTTTCCTAATCATGTGCTTGGAATACAACAGCTGGCCTCTTCAGCCAGGCTGTGTGGACCACACTGGGCTCCACAGTGGCAACTTCATCATTTTCCCTTAAAAATGGATGTTTCTGCACTTCAGAAAGTAAAACAAAATATACAACTCATGCACAATACACATCTACTTTTTGCAACCAAGGGCAAGTTCACAGAAAACAGAATTTTGAGGTGCTTTCTTAAGCTCACATCACAGACTCAGCATCTCGAGCTTTTCCAAACCTCTTCATATTTGGCTGCTCAAAATAAAAAAAAAAGAGGATTGAGAGCTGACACACTCCACCCCCATAACAACAGCACCTTCTCTCCATTACAGCTATTACAAACAAAATACAACCAGTAGCAACACCAGGAGGAACGTTTCACTCACTGAGCAACAATACAGCATCTCCAAAATCTTTCAATTCATCACGTGGCCCATTCACTTACCCTGCACCTGCTCAGACTAGAGGGGAAAAAAAAAATCTTTCTTTGCTATTGTTCACTTCAGCTCCTTGAACCAGGGAAGTGAAACGCCTGGGACCTCCAAAAACCGGCCTGTCAACAGCCCTTCTGGAGGAAATACCCTGAGCCCAGGCGATCCTCCAGGGGCTGGGTTTTTGAAGCAGCCCCACGCTATCAAGCTCGCTAGAGCCAGGCACTCAAATGGCACCCACAGATCACCTGAGACCCATGATCTGTCAGCACTCGCCAGATCATAGGAAAAAAACACTACATTTCTGTTTCTGCTCCCAAATTAAACTGAGGTAAAAAATGGGACAACAAAGAAAACACTTCAAATTTAAGAAGCTGACTGCACTGAGCACCTTTCTTTTTGTGAGCACAGCAACAAACAGGTCTACATGGAGAGATCTATGTGGTGTTCTTATGAGCCTCACAATCTTTTTATGGAATCTTGTAATTAAGCACCACTATTAGTTGGTCAGGAAACTTTTGCTGTAGAAGCAGCTCCCACCTCTGTGCATTTATTCAACAAATGCAGACAAATCCCTTTCCATATCTTGCTTTTCAGTGGTCACTGGAGACCACCTTTAGATCACAATTAGATCACTGAAAAAATGATGTGTTTGCAGTCAAGCAAAGCAGGTAACTCACAAGGTATTCAGCAGCAAAGCCAGTAAACTCAGACAAGAGGAAAAGCTTCACCAGCAATTCCAAATGCCCTCTTTAACTACTAAACAGATGAAGACACATGTAGGGAGAGGTTATGGCAACCAAATTTTGAAGGTTTGCTTCTCCATTTATGAAAGAGAAAAATAACATTTCATACCAGGCAGAGGCATTTAATCTGGTTTTAATACAAGCACATCTTTACAAAACAGTAATAGGAATGATGCTTTCAAGCACTTGTATTTTAATTTTTTTGGTGCTCATTAGTGATTAGGAAACATGGACAACTCTTCTGGTAATGGAGTTCATCACTACATCCACACACCTGCCATCTGAGTAACAGCTTATTTCAGTTTTTAAATCAGAGGATGAAGTTCTCAAGGAACAGTATGCTGAACAACAACAGAAGGGAAATACGTGAAGTCTGATCACATCTTCATTTCCTAAGAAATGCAGACATTAATTTGCAAGAAAGGAGGAATATTTCAGAAGTTTATCACTGCCTGTAATGTATAATGGCAACTAAGAGGAAATCCACGCTTCCAAACCCAGGAAGTTACAGGGGCTGGAAAAACAAGCTGTTTATAGCTGAGCGTGCCTGACACATCTACCACGTCTGGCTAGAGAAGGTCCAACCCCCTTCCTCCAAGGCCTTTGGCAATACCCCCTCTACGAGGTGGGTTTGAACTTGAACTTGAACCTCAAGGAACACGTGCAACTTCACAGCAATTAAGAATCACCATTCCCATCTTAAAATACACAAACAAATCTCACAAAGTGCAAGGCACAGGTCAGCAGCTGCCAATTCCATCAGGAACGACAAACCCGGTGTGGTTCACCCTCATTTTTGGTGAGGAAAACTTATCTGTGCTCCCATGGCGTTTTTGACTATTAGCAAGCAGTGACACAGTGGCAGCATGGTTTAGAGTCACATCTTTGAACTGCCTGAGAATCTCTGAACTGGTGACACAATGCCAACAGAGCCTTTCAGAAGATTAAAACAAGCACGTCAAGGACTCGAGTGAATATGACCGGGTTTGAAACACTGCAGGTCAAAAAAGGACACATTTTTATGTTTCTTTTTTAGCAGTCAGGAACTCTCCAACAACACACTGAATAAACCTGAAATAATTGGAAACTACACAGGTGATTAGGATGAAATGAAAGCACGATCCTTTTTAAAGAAATACAGTTTCAGACAAGTGGAGGCATGTTTATGTGCATGTCAATGAAAACAGCAGTTCAAAGCAGAATTTTCAGTGCAAGAGTTCTGCTGTGCTACAACTGGGTAAATGCTTTTAACAAAGATGGCACCACCCCAGAGAACTGATGAACTACAGCTACAGTACAATGAAACTGGTAAATAAAGTCATAACTGGAGACAATTTGAAGAAGAAAAGCTAACAGTGAAATACATTTGCAAAATTAGCTCTCATTTTCCCGTACTATAAATGTTATATATGAAAAAATTGTTAAGTATCTTCCATTTTTCTACTTGTTTTCCCAGGGGGGAAGAAATGCCTCAGTAGTTTGGAGGTGAAATCTTTAAGAACCACAGTAAAAAAACTCCACAATAGCTGTTAGTCAAACAGCTGCCACTTCATACTAGAAAAGGCTGATCAAATTCTGACAGTTCTGAGATCTGTAACCTTTTTTTTTCCACATTTCTTCCCAGTTTGTTGTCCTCAGAAATCTGTGTTGAGAGACATAACACAAGCAGCTTGACTCCAGCTGGAACGGCAAGCAGAAACAGTCTTGCTGGAAACAGTACTTCCAAAGATGCTCCCAAATATGCTGATCCATTCATTTCACTTCATTTTCACTCTTTTCATTTCAGAGAAGACAAAGGAATGCACTAAAAGCCACGCATGTATTTCTCCACCTATTTGTAATGTGCACAAACTCCAGCCCCAGCCCCACTCCTCTCCACATCCACCTGTGGCAAACCTGAAATTGTGGCTGCACTTCTGAAGGTCAATTCCTTGGCATTACTGCAGCACATTCCAAAAGGCTGATACCAGCATTCTTCCTAGAGAGCTGGGTACTGGATTGGTGGCTGAAATGAAGAAGGTAGGTGGTGTGTGTGGAAGCGGAGCTGCTAAACAGCTGGCAACATCTGTGTTCCAGCTATTATCACACAGCATTTACTGACTACGGCCAAAACACTGAGCAATTTTTGGACTTGGAGCAGTTTCCACATCCATTTGATTCTCTCCGATCTGTTCTCAGCACAACATGGTAGTCACAAGGACAGCCAGTAGAAAATACATTTAAGTAATGCCAGTCATTTCATATTTCTTTTGTAGCAAGATTAAGCTTCTGGTAGTCCAGAATGCCTCTGTTTTGAAGAAGAAATGGAAATGCATAAAACAGAAAATCTTCTAAGCTTCTCCTAAGCTTATCCACACTGTAAATCATAAAATCCTCAACTCACTTCACATAATTCTTGATAACATTAAATATAAACTTATGCTAATGATAATATTGCAGAAATACAATATCATCACCAGTTACATTCCTTAATAATTTTGATTTGCTTCCCTGATGTTTTGTTTTCCTGCAATAGTTAGTCAGCCAATAGAAACAACACAGCAGCAGGAAGATGTATAATACATGGTAAACAACAAATGGGGAATTCTGAAGAATCACTATAAAAATATGAATTAACTTCATTTGGAGAATTTGATTTTCCAGTTTACTGCTAGCGATTTACAAACAACTAGATCGGTCTGGATTGAAAGGAAAGACTAACCCATCATTTATTTCAATCCATTATGCTATATGTATTTGAGACAGAAGATACGAAGCTCCATGGGACAAGGGTAGATTAATTTCTCACTCATGCACACATGGATACAGCAAACTTCAGCCAACTCAAGTACACACACTCCTCATCCTACAGACTCCCTAGAGTGCAATGTGGTATCTGTCCAAGCCTGGAATACCCAAACTTTGCAACTCATAAGTAAGGGGGTTTTTTAAATTTTATTTTAGGTATGTGAACAGCATCACTGACTAACAATATATCACAAAAATCACAAAATTTTAACTTATGAACAAAAAAAATTTCTTCCATCTAGTTGACAAAGCAAGTGGAGTTTGCAAACTGCAAGGTTTCCCTAATTAAAACCTGAGAAAGGCTGTAGAGTTCACATACCTGCTCTCCTAACACTTTTTAACAAGCACAGACAATAATACTAAGTTGAATTGTATCTGAAAACCTACCCCGTCAGCAGCCACTACATTGGAACATAGTTCAGTTCCAATTCAGAGGGGGGAAAAAAAAAAATCAATCTTCAGGTGAAATTACATGAGATCAGTGAGCCTTGAAGGTCCTGCTCCTCTTGCCTGCTCCCAGCACACGGCCCCACTCCTCAGCTCAGCTGGGCACCTTTGTGAAACCACTCCCTGCATTTTCAGCTGCACAAAGTGAGATCCTTATCTGTGGGTTAGTGGGCTGAATGGCTTCACAGAAGACATCCAACAAAGGACAGGGGGAAAAAAAATTCAAGATGGAAGGTGAGACCTCTCCTATTTTGCATCAAAAAGCCAGTAGATTAGCTCTTAGTTTCTCATCAATACAATTTTCTGAAGAATGTGGGAAAGAAAAATCCCGAAAACACCTCAATACCAACCTTGCCCAGCCCTGTTCACTACAGCTTGTGAAATCTGATACAATCAAAGAATGATGTAAGGCTTTCTACAGGTTGGAATACAACTTTACAGCCATAAATAGTAACCAGCACATTTAACAACCAAACACCTTCGAGCAGCTTGTCTTTCAGCAAACCAACAACTCCATTAAAAAGGAAAGAATTACACTGAAAAAACCAAGTTAGACAAAAAGCACTAACTTACTGAATCCAGAAAGCAGAGATAGGTTCCTGAGCTCTGAATCACTGCTTGATTTTTAGCAAATCCAACTGTTGAGAAAGCAAAGATAAAAATACGTGGGAGCTTTTACTGTTGTATCTTTTAAAATCTTAATAAAGTGAGGAACAGATGAAAGAAAATACAAAAATCAGTATCACGTAAAGTACCCAAATTTCCATATTTAAAGCGAGGTAATTTGCGAATATTTAAATAGGATGCCTGTGTCAGTCATCTTCTCTGAGTGAGTACCAGAATTCTACAATCAAGCAGAATAAGATGGCTTTTGCTAGCCCTCCACAAGGACATAATATGTAACATGGATCTTGAAGAGGGCAAGTTTTATATCCAGAACCTCAGCTTGTAGAATCACAAAATGGTTTGGGCTAGAAGGGACCTTTAAAGGTCATCGAGTCCAACCCCTTGCAAAGAGTAGATGCTGAAAACCCTTGGCTGTACATACATTCACCTTTTAAGTCCTAACAAATAGCAACAAATCATAAAAGAGGCAGAGAAGGAATCAGAAACTGCTGTTATTCCTATCAGGGGACCAGGTTCTCAGAAGGATTGCAGAAAAGTTCTGTTCCTTGGTTCTTTGCTAAATATAAAGTTTGCAAATACAAAACCTTTGTGTGCCATTTATGTAATGGGACATGTAACACAGAGGGGAGCCCAAGCAGGCTTATTTATTACATACATCCACAGAGCACAAAGGTGGCTTATTTATACCATAACATGTTGTACCACCAGTGGGAGACCACACTGAGATGTCACTTCAGACAAATGACAACACTGGCATCTAGGCTCTCTTAGTTTCTGAGCCCCTGCCACTTGCTGAATGTTTTTACCAACCCATGCCTTTCAGGAAGCTGAACCAAAGAAGAAAAGTTTTTTGTTAGCCTAATTTCTGAAGCAGATGACTGTTCTGGAGGATCAAACAAATGGCAGAACCAGAAAAATAGGAAGGAGCAGGAATCCACAGTTGAGGGTAAGGACAGGACTGCAGCAACCAGCAACAGGATGAACTCAGTTTACCACTGAAACACATCCACAAGGTAGGAGTGCTTACCTGGGGTCATTTCTGCAGGTAGACAAGGTGTACCTAAGAACATTCTGATCTCCGAGTTCTTGCCCCGGGCAGCATCATAAAGAAAGACCACACTGTATCCAGTGTTAGTCTGAAAAATGCTGTATGAATTCCACTTGGTCACATATGTAACACTTAAGCTTTCTTTGAAGTATTTATGGAACCAAGTCAGGGAATCCAGCAAGATCACCCTGACTTGCAAAACAAACAATGTGAAGACATGCAATACTGCAGGGTTTTTACTCTTTAGGGGGAAAACTGGAAATGTAAAGCCAAAAAATCTCACCATGAAGTGGAGCAGAAAAATTTTAAATAATATTATCCATAAAGTTTCTGATTTTGCATTTGAAAAAAAGCAGAGTTCTGTAATTCTCTTGTCTTTTTATGTGATACGAGTTTAAGTTTGCTCAGGAAACAAATTTAACTGGGCTCAAAGGTTCCCTTAGTTGTAATGCACGTGCTCCTTGGCTATTTTGCTGAGCTGTCCAAGTACAGAAAAAGACTTATGACTGCATTTCTTACTGCCTCCATGGAACATTATGTCAACTACCACCAGAACACTGCTAATAAAGGCTCTTCCTTATAACTGTGTTATTTTTTCTTATGTACTTTAATCCTCACCTTAACTTCTCCTCATCATGGGTTTTTTGGATTTATTATTTTACAGGATATTTACACAGTGCCTTTCACAGACCTATGAATATCTAATCTCATATATACAGTAACTCTCAGTCTCCTTCCTACTGGCAGTACAAAAGCAGCTGGCAAAGACAGGAGCTGCCACAACAGCAGAGCTGGATGCTGGCATGAGCAGTTTTACTGGGAAACAACTGATGCAAGTCAACAGGTCTGGACATGCCAAAGCAGCAAACCCCCAGGTCTGTGGGGGTCCCCAGTAAAGCAAGAGATAAAAGAACAGCACAAAAACGAGGACAGAATTAAATGTGCCCAGCATCAAATACATCAGTGCTATCAGAAGCCATACCAGCTGTAAAGCAGCCTGGACTCACATTTCAGTGCTGTCATTAACACACCCACCTATTTCAACAACTTTCAGTAGACAATAAGGAATTACACAGAATCAAAAATGGAAGAAAAGAGTGAAGGAGACTTAAAGGCAACTACATGATGGCAATTATATTACTCCATGAACTTTCTGAAATATTTCAGATCTCATTTTCAAATGAACCACTTTAAATAAAATCAAGAAATATCTAGTACTTGTTATGAGAAAGAGTTGGAAAATATTTCTTGATGTGTTTAAGACAGAAACCATCCTGAAGTTTTCCATATACCAGATATCTTTTGGAGGAAAGACAAAGAAGAAAATACACATATTTTTTAAATTATTAAGAAGATAAATATAATTCCCCTTAGAAGAAACTAGGTATTAAAAATTCTTTCACCACAACAAATTCTGTGTTTGGCATGAGTTAAAAAATTTCTTTAATATTACTCTACTGAACAAAATGAAATGTTTGTGCCAGGTCTCTGAGTTTTGTAAGGCCTGCTTACTTGGTGAAAAGAGCCTGTTACCATGGTTACAGCCGTAAAAACTTAAGCCTCAGTGAGATATTAACATTCCTCACTCTTGGAAAGAAAAAGGTTTCCTTTTTTTAGGCAAGTGACCCTTTCTTTTTTCCTAGGTTCCCCCCCTTTCTTTTACATGTTAGAAAAGAATTAGAAATAAATCCTAATCTTGTGTAAATAGTTGAAGATGTGAAGCCTGACTAGTACATTGTTTCTGTACCAAAGCATCTTCTTTTAAAGGCAAGACTCCTTCCAGTTGTACCTAGTCCTTAACATAATGAAAGTAAATCACCAAAAGCAAACAAATCCTATGGATTCCAAGTAACCTGCTTCTAAAATTTAACAATCATGAAGTACAGATGTCCTCGTTTTAATGGCGACCTGAGAGTGTCTTCCACATGAATAAGCCTGGGTTTGTTTTTTAGCAGACCTCTGCATTTCACACTATTATTTAAATAGTGCACAGCTGCCCCTCCCACCCCCAATTTATTAAAGATATGTTCAGTCTCCAGCTACCCCAACACCAACAAATGCATGCTAAACCAAAAAATAATCTGACATATCCCTAATGGCACAGTGGAGTTCACAACTGGAATTCAGGTTTAGGTTCAGTTTCCTGAAGTGCAAAGGTGAACAGATGTCAGAATTCTAATATAAAAAACCCCCATCCTGCTTGTGTGTTCTGGCAAACGAAAAACTAGTTTATACACAATTGATACAACACACTAGTAGGAACAAGACTTTAGACACAGCAAATGTTTATAAAAATGGAAAATATGGTACACAACATGATGGTATTAACAAAAACATTACTAACTATCCTACATATCAGAATTAACAACCTCTGGGATTATTCTTTGACTTAAGAAATTGTAACCTACTTAGTTCCTTGATCATCAACTCCTGAAAGAAGTCAGTTTTGAAAAGAGACTGATCACCCAAGAGTGGAGGGCGGAGAAAAAAGAAGACAAAGTTACAGGATTACAAGTAATTCTTGACATTGCTCAACTCCAGCTGTAGCAGTTGCCCAAAAGAGAAAAATTCCCTCTAAAAACCTTGTCTGCCTTTTGTCATTACCAGCCCAATAGTTCTAATATTACAACTTGCACTGTCAAAACAACACCGGTTCATGCTAGAGGTATTAAAATACTAAAAATATTTATAGTAAGGGTTATGCTGTGTTACTTCAGTATTGCTATGTCTGACAACTATTTAAAAACAGATATAAAGCCTACAGTCAGGAGAAATGACAGTAAATAAAGCCAGGGGCCTATAGCAGGTTGCAGATGACTTCAGTGCACAAACTCCCAATTTATTTGCATGTTTCAACAGGGGATGAAAATTAAACTTTCTGAAACAGAACTGGGCTTTTGCTAAGAAGATAATTTTGAGGAGACTGTAATAAGCCTGAGTTTCTTTCCACTTCAAACAGGACATTTAGTGAAAAAACCAGAAACTGTCCAAATTTTGTGTTACAGTGTTTCCAAAGTGTGACTTTTAAGTGAGGTAACTTCAAAGTCACAAATTTGGAACCAGGGCTTTAACAATTCCTACCTGTCTACTCATTACAACAAAGTCCAGAATGACAGAAACATTGGTTACACAGCTCCCACACAAAACGTGAGCACACTGTTCTTCCTCTGTCCTGCTGGTCTTTCTCAGAACACACATGTGGTCTTCCAACTTCACTGTCACTCAACAACAGCTTCTTCAAAAACCAACTGACTTTTATTTCTGTTTTACATTCTAGGCAGCTTTTGTGCTCAAACCCCCTAAACATAAACCAACCAAAACAAGCAAAAGAAAATCTGTTAAAGACATTTGTTTGTAATCTCCTGCACTGGGTGTGATTCATATTAGCAGGCACATGAATAGGGGATCACATCATACACCTGTCTGGCAGCTCACTAAACATATTGGTTTAGCCCTTTGAGTGAATACTTAAGACTTTAGTGAGAGTTTTTAGCTCACATCAAAACTTCTGAAACCTCTGTTTTGATGTGACCATTGAAGCGATATCAAGAAGGTATTTGTTTTCTATTTCGGGGTCTATTTTACTAGACTGAATGATATGCATTTACTTTTTAAATCTTTATGCAAGAAATTTTTGATTTATTTTTTTCTTAGAACCCATCTCCTGAAGATAAATCAGATATCAGAAAGCCACAGTAAAATTGTAAGCATTAACAACATTGTGTATACTACAATTAAACAAAATTCTTTTGCAGAGTAGAGCACACAAGCGCTAACCAAGTTCTTCCTGCCTTGAACATATAAACAAATTCTGCAGAGCCCAAACCAACAGGGCCAAATTCAAACTGGAATGAGTTTTCAGAGCTCTAGAAAACAATGGGGTTCTTTTGCCATTGCAGTGCAAATGGCTACAAAGACACTCTTCAACCTAAAAATGAGAAGGTGCCTGCAACAAGAACCAAACTCTCACAAAATCACTGTTAAGCTACATACCACCTCGAGGCTGAGAGGAATCATTGTTTCCAACGATTACTGAAACACCAACTTCTTCCAGCTTGGTCTTCCATTTTTCAATTATTTCAGCTGAACCATCCTAGAAAAAATAACGACACAGACGCAGCTATTTTAATTTGTATGGTGAAGTGAACCAAAAGTTCTCGTCAGAGACAGTATTTACATGGACAGTATTTTAAAGAAGGTCTGAAACGCACCTTACTGGCATCATTAAAAATTGACAGCTCCATGGTTCCTTTGAAATCTTGTTCCCAAACTGACTTTAAGCATTCATCTAACCAGCATTCACTGTTGTGAACAGGCACAATGATAGACTACAAAAAAAAAAAAAAAAAAAAAAAAACAAACAAAGATCCACATGCAGGTCAGGAAGCATATTTTTGTTTACTTACAGTACATTTATTAAAAAGCAGAAGTAGCAGATCCTTCTGAAACTAACTTTCACCAAAAAATGCATCTTAAAAATATAAGAGTGGGCGAAGAACCTTTATTTTCATTATAAAGATATGATTTGCTTTCTCCTCTATCGAGCTTCTTTTAAAATTATTTTTAACTTCCACAAGACTGTTTTTGGTAGAAGCCCAAGGAAACGACAGAGACCACTGAACCAAACCCACAAATGAAACATCTGTAGCACCACCCTAACCTGTTTCTAGTATTCCTGCATTTCTTAAGGCACTCCTCACTTTTGTCTTCCAGTAATACATCTTTCTCATCAATTTCCCTTCAAGCCTAATTGGAGATGCTCATATATGCAGCGGGACCCTTGGGCTCTAGCCAAGTTTTTAAAAATTATTCCACCTATGACTGCTCTAAAGCATATTAGAAGTCGATCTGTGATGTAGTTCCATACGCTGCCATTCCAGCTGCAGGCTTTCCTCCTACAGCCTCCTGGTTCAGATGTGCACAAAGCAGGAAAACACACCTGGAATGTTTTAGAATTGGTTAGAAACCAGAGAGGAGGGCTTTATCTGTTCAGTTACCACTGTTCTAATATCCCTACAAAGCAAACAACCCCCAAAATTCTTGCAGTGTCTCAAAACAGAACCCATTTCCTTCACAGAATGCAAAGGCCTGAGAAATCAAACACTGGCTGTGTTTGCAAAGGGAGAGCCCAAGTCTGTACCTGTTAAAATTACTTATACATGGGGAAATTAAGGGCCTAAGTAACTCATAAAAAGTCTCATGGGACATTTCAAGAAGTGCCTAGAACACAACTTAAACTCCTCATTATGTGGGGTAACCACAAACGCATGGTTGGAAGAAAAAGAGGATTTGTTCCTATTGTGAGCAGGTGAGAATCCTAAGAAACAAAATACTGAGATACTGAAACGGAATTATTCACGATTTAGTGACGTGTGAACACATGTACATCATGCAAATACACACAGGTGCACCCAGAAGAAGGCAGATTTTTGGACACTGAAGGCTGTACACACAGGTACGACCCAGTCTTGTGTAGGGTACAATGATTAACAACATTTCACAGCCAAATAAAATAGCAAACATCTAAAATGAATGAACCTCCTGGTTTCTGGCAGGATGATGGAACAGTTCTTAAAAGAAGCAGGACAAAAGCTCTCTAAAATTTTAAGCAAAGCAGGCCTTTGATTTGTGTTTTATAGAGATAAATGAATAAAACGAGGAGAAACAAACAAAAAAAAAGTGGAACTGATTACCCAATAATTACAACACACAGACAAAAAAGATTATTTCAGATTAGTACTTTGAGACTAAAAAATAAGCAAAAACCTGAGATTCTGAAGTACTTCGTTCAATTTGCTCAAGATTTTAATATTTTTTATGTGGACATGGCAATTAAAATATGGCCCCACACATTCATACCAACCAATCTAACACACTCATTCAGGAAAAAAGGGTTCCACAATAAAATCAGTTATTTTTTCAATTTGTTTTCTGAACCACTTAGTAAAAATTTGACTAAGCCATCACCAACTAGCTCGCCATTGGCTTGAAAACTGGAACTTCTTTGCTTTTTTTTCCGTAGTGTACTCCTGTTTTAAGTCAGGACAGCAGTGCAAAATAGCAAGATGATGTTTGACCTCCCTGTTTAGTTTGAACTGAAAGCAGAAAAACCAGTACTTTAAGGGCAGCATGTATAAAACAACCCGTAAATACCTGATGGCACTGAGGTGCTCTGAGCTCAACTGCTCATAACTTACTAACGTGCTCCTAAACACATTGCTGTGAGCTAATTCTACTTCCACAGAGCCACGACCACCATACAGAACTGGACACCTGCCAAACTAAGGCCCAGAGCTGAGCTGCTGCTGATACTTCTGTGTAAAACCTGAAAAATTAACAAATCCACACAAAATAACTGTACTCATCAACAGGATTAACATCTCAGAGTGTTGCTGATGTTGTATGCTAGAGTTTTCTTGGGTTCCACCATTCCTGCTCAGCTTGCTGCTTTTCTGTGTTTACTCTTAGTTTGGGGATAAACCAAAAATCTGGACCTTCATTTCTCCCCTAGTTCATTACCAGATTTGTACCCTGGCTTAAGAGTTGCAACTGGGCAGTCATAAATTGGCCTTTAATGTTGTGTGACTGCATCAGAACAATTCAATCTCCTTGGACCATTTAAAGAGGGAAAAACATGAACCAGGGCACTATTCCACTTACAGGTGCAAAAATACCAGCTGGTAGTAACCTCCAGAGACTGTGTCTGCTTCTTCTGTCCCAAAACAACATCAACTACAGCTGTGCCATTGCTGACAAACCCTCTCTCCAGGGACAAACACCAACCTTGCTAAGGCACTCACTAAAAGCAGGCAGAAGGGAGACCTAGAATTAGGTTTTCTCAGTTTATGCCAACTCCTGCTTCCCAATCCCAGCACAGATGATTATTCTAGTTCTCCTTGCAGCAGCCCTTCTTGTATTTGAAGACTGCTACCAAAACAGTGAAGTACAGAAACATGCCTCAAGCTCTCTCAAAGTAATTTGGGGACATAAATTGCAAACAACTAATGTGCTTTTGGCATTACAAGCTCATCTGAGTGACAACTGAGTGAGAATCACCGTTTCATTAGGTGAGGCTGATTTATAGCAGCATCCAAGAGAGCGTTTCATAGCCTATGAGCCAAATATGATTCTTAAAACCGAGCTATGAATTAAACCTGGATTTGAGCATCGTAACACTACCTGGTTTTCCCTGAACTACACACATTCTAGACAAGTATTATATATAGTCTATATTTTTGTATTTATACGTATATAGGCAGAGATAAGAGATATATATGTTACATATTTAACTTTATTTATCTATTTATCTAGGCATATAATTTATACATATGTGCGCATATATTAAAAATTATATATACAATACATATATACACACACACTATATATATATATGCACACACTACATATACACACAGAATATATATATACATAGGTATGGGAAGTTACAAAAGCAGGAAGTGTTGCAGGAAGATTTTACGACTTTCTTTGCCAAGCCCGTGCACCCGAGCGCGCCGAGGCTGCCGTGCTGCAGGACCCGCCGGCACCGAGCCGGGGCAGAGCCC